>JAJHJA010000994.1:0-188249 GCA_021202915.1 Heliconius himera
TATAACGAGGCAAAGCGCCCCCACTCAACACACAATACCTGAGGAATTCGGTCGAAATTCTAGAATGAAAGTGTCTTAATGTGAATTTACAAGTCTTTACACTAGGTTCCCAGGTTCCCTCGGCTTGGGACACAGCGTGAAGCTAGATGAGTTTATTCCATTATGTAAGCTGTATAATATCTTCATAAATATTAACAATGGGTTAGTTTTAAATGTTTTCACTTTTTATGTACATTCTTAAAAGAAATTAAGTATACTATTACAATTTTGTCTTGAAATTATATCAAGGAAAAAACCATTTAAAATAAAAATAAAGTCAGCTTCACGCTGTATCCCGCATACAGCAGGGTAGGCAGAGGGAACTTTCTGCCGAATTCTGGAGGCATTGCGTGTTGAGTGGCAGAACTCAACGCCGCGCTTAGCCTCGATACCAGAGCGAAGAAATGGAAATATAAATTTAAGTAAATATTTGATCTCCTCGTGTGAGGATCGAACCTATCGATATATATACCAGTCGATTTTACAGTCACACTTTGTGCCGCTGCGCCACGACTGGCCTCAAAAAAACCATTTACATTAGCAATATATAAGTAACAGACGCGTGGAATTCCTGAAGGCTAAATAAATCCTAGTTTACGTGGTCCGTTGGCGCGTGATTGCCGGCGGTTATAAAAATGCCAATAAAGATGGTATTTGTGGTCCAAGACGTGATAGCAACAATACATTATGAAAACTAATGTTACTATTTTGTATAGAAATTATTATTGTTATATATATATTTTGTGACAAAGAAACTTAGAAACCACCGAAAAGAAAATTTAAAAATGTTTAACGCAGTCGCCTGATTTTGGTTTTGATATATATATTAGCTTCACGCTATGTCCCGCGCACAGCAGGTTAGGGAGAGGAAACCGGTTTCCCACTTTCCGCCAAGTTCTGGAGGCATTGCTTGTTGAGTGGCGGAACTCAACGCCACACTTCGTCTCGACACAAGAGCGAAGAAATGAAAATATGAATGTAAATAAATATTTCATTTCCTCGAGTGGGGATCGAACCCACAACCAGTCAATTTTACAGTCACACTTTGTGCCCCTGCGCCACGACTGGCCTCTTTCTCTAACTTTGGATATTTGTATATATTTTTATAATTATAATTTGGAATTCTTCTTCGTTTCTTCTACTTTTGGTGTGGAAAATAGGGGATGATTTAACCTTAATTTTTAACTCAAAAATGAGTTGTGTGTACAGCGCAATACACTTTATCGTAATTCACAGCTCAGTTTCCTAGCCCTATGGATAGGATATCTATAGATTAATCAAGAATATATTAGATAGATAGAATAGAAGTATAATTTTATTTTCCTGAGTGATAATATTATATTAGATTTTTGCAGATAGTCTTTTTATTCCGAATAAATAGTATTAATGTATTGTATGTATAATATGTATGTATTCATGTATGTATGTATGTATGTGTATGTAGGTATATATTTTTTTTTTAATATATCATATTTATGTTAAAAAATCTTTCCGAAAATTGCACAATTTTGTCATCCCGCTATTTGTTTATTTCACCCACTTCTACAGGTTGACTGGAAGAAATCTCTTTTAGAGATAAGTCCACCTTTGTTAACTTCATTTCTGTAACTTTATTTTATTTATTTTTTTATAGTGCAATAAAGAATATATATAAATATAAAAACAGTTAGCAACAATTGTAAATAATAAATACAAAAATTATGTAAGAAAACTAGAAAAATACCCAAAAAAATAAAAAAATAAAAGACCTATAAATCGCTACTCGCTGTATCTTTTACCATTTTTCCAAGATAAGTCAGATCGACATGTTAAACGGCCTCATGGGCATCGAGGCGTACATGACTGCAATAATAAGATTTATATAAAACTAAACTTGATACCATCGTGGCCTAGTGGCGAAACGTGTGACTGTGAAAGCAACGCTTCGATTCTGATTTGAGGGAATAAATAATTTTCATTTCCTCTCTCTGGTAACAAGACAAAGCACAGCGTTGAATTCCTTTATGTTGAACTAGAGGGCGCGCGCGGCTTCGCCCGCTTATTAGGAGTGAATTCTAAAAAAAACACGAAATACGTGTTCAATAAAATATTTTTAACAGTCTGAATTTAATGTTTTATAAAAATCGGTGGCAATTTAAAGATTTTTCCATATAAACTTTCAACCCTTTATTTGAAACCTTAGGGGGTGAATTTTTAAAAAACCAGGAAACACGTGTTCAATGAAATATTTTTAAGAGTCTGAATTTCAAATTTTATAAAAATCGGTACAGATTAAGAATTTTTTCCATACAAACTTTCAACCCCTATTTCATCCCTTTAGGGTTAAAAATTTTGAAATTCCCTTCTTAGTGGATGTCCAGAATATGAAAATAAACATCTGCCCAAATTTCACGTTTCTACTATCAGCGGTTACGGCTCTGCGTGCGTCTTACCTCAGTCAGTCAGCACAAGTCCTTTTATATATATAGATGATGGAAATTGATTGACTAATGTAATTTAAAAAAAAAATCAGCTTCACGCTGTATCCCGCACACAGCAGGGTAGGCAAAGGGAACCTAGTGTCAAGACACTCCGTTTTCCACTTCCTGCCGAATTCTGGAGGCATTGCGTGTTGAGGGGCAGAACTCAATGCCGCGCTTTGCCTCGACACCAGAGCGAAGAAATGGAAATATAAATTTAAGTAAATATTTCATCTCCTCGAGTGGGAATCGAACCCACAACCAGTCGGTTTTACTTTTTCTTATAGGAATAGAAAACACGGAAATAAAAATAACACACCGAATCCACAACGTCTCATTTACAGTCTCATGATGTACCACTGCGCCATCAGCCTCTATTTCTGAAGCACTATAAAAAAATATAAATTTTATGACAACATTCAGTAGATACTCGTAACAAGCAACGTTTTCGAAATTTTACACCGTATTGTAAATTATAAGGAGTTTTTAGAGTCATCGTAAAAAGAAATTTTCTTCAACGCTACTTACTACTTGGGGAAAGCTTTGCCTTTCATATTAACGACATTTTATAGTTCGATCGTAATTATTATTATGTTTATAGGCCATTGTTATGGTTTCTTAAAAGAATACTGGTTATAACCCGCGATTTTGTTTGTTTGAACTTCTCATTGTAAAGATGGCTGTTGTGGGTTCGATTTTCATTCGAAGTAAAAAGTTTTATTCGTTTGCTCGTTCAGGTAAGAGACGACAAAGAAGACAAGGCGCTGTGTTGAATATCGTCACTCAACATTATTTCTCTAAATTATGCAGAAAGCGGAGAACGAAGTATCTTGACGCTAAGTTCCAGTCTGGGACTTGCGGGGTACAGTATGAAACTATAAAATAGAATAAGATAATTTTTCGTCCCCTGAGGAAATTAAAAAAAAAAAACTTTCTTACTGCTACCCTATACTCAGTTCAAATTGAATAAAACAAGAGTTTCCTTTTTGTTATTTAACAAGAAAATTTAATTCTAAGTCCGCTCTCAAAATTTATATAAAATGTATTGAATGTTACAAGTATAAGCTTTTAATCGATTTGTGCGAGTACTCTACAATCAACCGTGTTTTTTACGATACCTACTCGTATGTAGATAGTTTAAGCTTATCTGTCAAGTTTAATTGTATCGAGAAAACTTTTTAACGTTTAGAGCTTTTATTTGTTAAGCCCGGACAGTGAAATAAAATAATTATACAATATAATGTATTAAAATCACCTTTGCAATTGAATGAAGAATTTGGCGTAAAATGCGGAACAAATGTGTCTTAACACAGGTTAAGATTCTCAGGTTAATTCTGCCTACTGCTAAGATAAATAGTTTTGCTGCAAATACCCCCATTATTTGCAGCAAAACTATTTATCATTTCATACGATATATGAGGCCAGTCGTGGCGCAGCGGCACGAGGTGTGACTATAAAACCGACTGGTTGTGGGTTCGATCCCCACTCGAGGAGATGAAATATTTACTTAAATTTATATTTCCATTTCTTCGCTCTGGTGTCGAGGCTAAGCGCGGCGTTGAGATCTGCCACTCAACACGCAATGCCTCCAGAAATCGGCAGAAAGTGGGGAACGGAGTATCTTAACACTAGGTTCCCTCTGCCTACTCTGCTGTATGCGGGATACAGCGTGAAGCTGATTTATTTGATTTATTTATTTATACGATATACAGTCGTAAATTTCATTATTCCAATAAGACTTTTTGTTTTGAAATGTCAGGACGTTCTCGCTTACATTATGAATTAGGAGAAGGGTCAACTTGACAATTGTACGTTGTTTAGCATACTGTTGTATTACATATTTAATCTTGGCATAAAGAACAAAGGGGTGAGTATTAGATTGAATATTGTAATAAAGAAACCTTGCGGCTCTTTTGTTTATACGTTTCTGTGGACAGGCTTTGTTAATTCTTTAGGGATAAGAATGTTTTATATTTAGTTTATTTTATGTGTATTTTATTTGTTACGTTAAACTATTTTAACTATTTTGTTTACCTGACCTATAAGTAATTCTTAAATCAATAAAGTCTTTACGAGGAGCCTCGCATAATTTAAAGAGGTCCCGACTGTTAATCCTAATAAACTATTGGGCTTGTTCATTTTCTTTTTAGTTTTATGCAGTCGGGGTTTTTGTTTTTACAAATATTTTTTAAGTAATTTATAGACAAATGTCAATATCGTTGCTAATAGTTCTGAATTGAATTGCCACGCGAATCATTGATTTGGAATGCTCTCGCGTTGCTAGGCAACGATTTGATGGCCCTCCAGTGTGAAATTTCACGCTTAACGAGTACCAATCTAATGTAGTTGACTGCCAAAAATGTATGAGATATCTTGGATATAAATGCTGATACACTATGTTGATGTTGATTTTATGATTATTGTGAATATAGCAATTGGAAAATGGAAATAATTGAGAATTGTTTATAATACATCCTAAGTCCTCGTGAAATCCTGTTCTCTGAAAGCGGTCATTGAAAACTTTAATGTGATGTAATATAGTTTAAAGCCTTACCCAATAAAAGGAATCAATTAAAAATAAAAATGAAATTAGCTTCACACACAGCAGGGTAGGCAGAGGGAACCTAGTGGTAAGGCACTCCGTTCCCCACTTTCTGCCGAATTCTGCAGGCATTGTGTGTTGAGTGGCAGAACTCAACGCCGCGCTTAACCTCGACACCAGAGCTTATAAATGGAAATATAAATTTAAGTAAATATTTCATCTTCTCGTGGGAATCGAACCCACGACCAGTCGATTTTACAGTCACACCTCGTGCCGCTGCGCCACAACTAGCCTCATAAATGGAATATCCAACACAAAAATAGTATTTCAATTAAAACAAGTATTTCCTGAGATAAGTGCATTCAAAGAAACAAACTCTTTAGCTTTATAATTTTAGTATGGAGTAATGGATGAACAAAAGGCAACCTAGATATGAGAATTTCTGTAAAACTAAACATACGTATTTTTTTTACTTAAAAAGGAGCTGGTCAGATTAACAGGTTAGAACATAATATATTTTTGTATATATAATATAGTAGTGTTTATATATTTATGATCGTTATTTCAATATAAAAGTCAGAAGTGAAGACGGCTTAGACTCTTAAGAAGTTTCTGTTAACAATTTTGAAATAGTAACTTAGGTTTCAACCTATTTAATAATAAGTAATAGGTACTCGTACTTGTTCTCCGTACAAACTTACGAACTCTCACTTAAATGTAAAGTATAGCTAATTGCGGATGTTGTTAATAAATCAAGTTACTCAAGTGTCTATTTCTAGGAATCTCTTGTTTTACGTTGTTCGTCAATATAAATATGAACTGGAAGTGAAAACTTTAGATATATAACATTCTATTGAATTAATTAAATATAAAATTAAAATTCTTAAAATAAATAATTTAAACACTATACAATAAATACTTAATGCACTCCGTTCCCATTAAGATTTCAGACTTCCGTTCCCCATTTTCAGTAGAATTCTGAAGGCATTTTTCTGTTGAGTGGCGGTACACAATACCGCGCTTTGCCTCGTTACCATATCGAGGAAATGAAAATATTTAATATATGAAATATTAAATAACCATTTCCTCGAATGGGAATCGAACCTACAACTTGTCACACGTTTGGGCCCTACGACTGACGTTATATAGTGAAAAACATAATTTATCACTGAATCCTTTCTTCATATCTGTAAGATTGAAGAGGCACAGGAATGGTGATTCCATTTTAATTATATAATAATGTAACCCTTCATTTGACTTTCACGAGTAAAATACGCTTTATAATTATTATAATAACTGAAACTCATATTTTATAAGGGCTATTAACAAATTAATTATTCGGGGCTTTAATACAATTTTGATGAAATAATTTTATTCGATTAATGTACATAAATAATTACTAGTTTTTTTATGAACAGATTATTCAAAAAGTTATATACTATATCCCTAGCGGAGTAATAAAAGAGAATGTAGCGCCAAACGCTATGGTCTCTGCTTAGGTTTCGCCTCGTCCACTGTCATCAACCTCTTCATACATGGCTTTTGGGGTGTCCTCATGCTTTTTACATGGGCTTCTTATCTCCAGTATCTTTGATACTATGTTTTCAAAGATCAACCGAAGTCTCCCTCTACCTCTCTTACCGCTCACTTTTCCATCCTAAATCTTTTTTACCATTCTTTCATCAGTCATTCATTCGACGTGCCTAAACCAGCACGTTTTTCTTCATTCTCAAGGCTAGTGCCTAATATTGTGTGTATTTCTTTATTACGAATTCAATCAGCTAAGCTGACTATGTATATCCTACAAAGAGATCGCATCTCCACAGCCAAACTGCGCCATAAAGTCCTAAAATAAAAAAATAAATATTACATACACGGTTGTATATATAAGTTGGAACTTTAAGTAAATTTGCTATCCAAAATTGATCTAAGATTGCAGTTCCGTTTCGCCTCTAGAAACTCCAAATCAAATTATATAGAGTAATTACATTAATAGGAGCAAGGCAAGATAGTAAGTTATTTCGTTGATCAGTTCACGACGATGTAGTCTTCAATTTGATTAACATAGCTTGTAATTAATCAATGTAATTGTATAGAATTAATAGACTAAAGAAAGATTTTTGTTGCTTTATGTTGTGTAATTGAAGGACGTCATGGAATGTCGAATGAGTGGATTCAATCAAAGTAAAAATGATTTTTATCCTGCTAGACTCTTTTAGAATAAAACAAATGATATTCATCATCCGCGAGGTCTAAGGTGAGCTTTGTATTTGTGTGAGTGTTCATATAAAGCGTACATGTGATGTCGGCCGTCAAGCGGGGCACATTTTTTTCTTAACTTAAACCGGTTTACACAGATTTTTGACAATATCACACTTCCACACTTCTTGTACTGATGGGAGTGTCACATGTTAATTAATTAATTAACTAACATGTGAATTAATTCTTAATGTTTTATTTTTGTATTCGATTTTTTAAAAGTGAATAAATAATTTGACGGTGTTACTGCACAAGAAAGGAAAAGTATATGTAGCTAAGGAGTAAAAAAATCGTGGTCACAACGCTGTTTTTGACAATATGACTAAAATATTTTTGTATGACCATCTTGTTCGTAGCCAACTACAATATTGTAGTATCGTCTGGTATTATGCTACTCATTCTTTATGATTTGAGCGTGTGCAACAAAAAAATCTAACGGTATCTATCACATCAAGCTAATATTAATAAATCTGTACTTCGCTACAAAGACGTAAAGTATTTTAACATGATCTCTTTTGGCCAAAAGAAGAGAATTTTTGGGTAACATGTTTCTATACAAACCGCTTGAACATGGCTTTAAAAATAAAAAATCACGTGTGTATATTGCTTAGTTAAAATATATGTATTTGTATTTACATATAAAAAAAGATAGTTAAAGCATTTTATAAATATTAAAAAGGAAATTAAAGTTAGTAAGTAAGAAAAATCATATCTTTTTCCAAAAAAATGTACCTTTTGGTGTATTCTAATGTAATCCGCCATTTTGTCGATGCAGCCATGTTAGGTTTATAACGACACAAGCTATTGCATTTGATTAGATACAGATAGATAAAGTAAAACTAAAAATATATCTATAAAAACGTATATCTGTAAAAGTAATTTATCTATATGATCTTTCGTGGATATAAAATGTGGCATATAATCGAACGTAATTAAATAGACCCTTATTTCTACCGACTAGATTAATGCTCCATACATTTATCACTCGTGTCTTAAGTGCTCTAGAACTCGAGATTAAAACGTCGAAACGTTTATAAAATATATTGAAACCACGTATAGTATCAAGGTTACATTTTTAAGGTCATGTTTCCATGATGTTCTGGATTCAATTTCCGGTAAGGTCAAAAGGGTTATTGGTTATTTGGCCCTAAAGTCTAACTTATATTATACGACGTTTTTTAAGTATTTATTGAGATATTTATGACATGCTTGGTGATAGGAAAATTTCCTGGGAATATGATATTTTGAAATTGCTCTTTGCTCTGGTGACGAGTCAAAGTGTAGCGTTAAGTTCCGACACTTAACATATCTAGAATTGGGCGGAAAGCGGGGAACGTGTCTAAATGGGAACGGAATGTCCTAACACAAAGTTCCCAGGTTCCCTCTGGCTACCATGGTAAGTGGGCGATATAGCGTAAAGCCAAAAAAGAATATGTTGATGGTCAAATAAGTGAGCATGATTATATGTTAACACAACTTTAAACGGGCGAGAAGTGAGACGATCACTCATCTTCGAACTTTTCCTAGATTTTTATTTGTCATTAGGCGTACCTGTACAAGCTTGCTACAGAGAAACTAACGTGAAAGAATTTCGACGTTGCTTGATGATAAGCACCCTTAGGTTCAAATCCCATTGCTTTCAAATTAGATTTTTATTTTTAAAATATTTCTTAAATTTACGTGTTATATATTCATCTTACGTAAAAAATAAATAAATGTCCATTAAAAAATAAATTAAAATTGTTTTTTAATATTCTTTACAAAATATTAATTATTCAGATTTAATGATATACAAGTGCCATACTCCATTGACGGAATAAATAAAGGACCTCATTATGCTAAGTGTTGTTCGAACTTTGATTTCCGATAAGGCATGTTTCGGGTGACAAATGATAAATTGGATGATAACAGAGGGACTACATCACAGTGGTAACTAGATTTGTTATTATAATTGATTGTGAATTTGTGAAACCTATCTTAAAACTTTTTTATATGTTAAAGAATTGTATGAATATAAACGCGATAAGTTGTGGGTTCTATTACAACTCGAGGAAATTAAATATTAATATTTTCACATTATAGCTTTGATGACGAGGCAAAACGCGGCGTTGTGTTCCGCTACAAAACACGCAATGTTTCCAGAGTTCGGCGGAAAGGGGGAAACGGAAGTCTGAACAGTATGTCCCAAGGACTCCTCTGCCTATACTGCTATGTGTGGAATGCTGTTTCCCTGCAAACCTAAGGGAATGCCTGCCTGCAAATACCTTGGTTATGGGTTCGATTATAATAGATTTTTTTATTGCACTTCTGCGATAGAGCGCTGCGTTGATTCAATATACAATATTAATTTACGAAAAACAAAGAACGGAGTGTAATGACACTAAGTACATTATATACAGTCCAAAGTAAAAAAAAAATATGTTATTATGAAGAATGTATCTAATATAAAAAATGAAACAGGTTCAAATCCTCTAAGTGTGGGCTATTTTATATTCAAGTAGTTTAAAGTATAAAACAAAAAATAATAAACAGAGGCTGATAGACTACCTATAACTAAAGCTTGAAAAATTATAAAGTTATGAGAAAGTCTATTGATTTTATTCATAGAATTTACATATTAATCATAAATTTATTGAACAATATACAGGTGTATGCATTGTGTATTGTTATTTTTAACTTTATCTAAAATACAGCCTTTGATATGCAAATAGGGCTATAAAATATTCATTTATTTCATGAAGCTAGTTTTTTGCTATCTATTGGTTTGCAAAATAAACAAACTACGAAATATTTTATTATATTAGTACAAAATCTATGTCGTTGCTGTTATAATAGGTAAAAACCAATCTAAGTTTTTAAAATCACATATTTTTAGACCCGTGTGGCGCAGTAGGAGAGGGTCTGATTATAAACGCGATGGTTAGACATTTAATCTCTACACTTTTTCGGGATATTTTGATTCATATAGTATGGGAGCCTAATAATAAAAGAGGGAAGACGAGAAACCCAAATTTAGCTTAGTGTAATAACATATGCGAAGAGAAATATTCATGATGCGTTTGTAATTTAAATAAATAAAATAAATTAGCTTCATGCTATGTCCCGCACATAGCAGGGTAGTCAGAGGGAACCTAGTGTTAAGACACTCCGTTCCCCTCTCTCCGCCGGACTCTGTAGACATTGTGTGTTTAGTGGCAGAACTCAACGCCGCGCTTTGCCTCGTCACCAGAGCGAAGAATTGGAAATATAAATTTAAGTAAATATTTCATCTCCTCGAGTGGGAATCGAACCCACAACCAGTCACTTTCACAGTCACCCTTTGTGCCCCTTTGTACATCTGGTAATTTAAATACTTTGAATATTTTTAGCAAGTATCAGAAATGTTTATGCGTTACATTAAAAACGTAAAAAAAAAAGTTTCAGTAAAAATTGCAATTGCTCACTACGTACGCGCAACTTTATTCTCGATGGATTTTTTTTAAGTTAACTAGGGGTTAACTTAAAAAAATCCTCTATATAATATAACTCTATAATTTAGGCACTAAGCTTTTTCTATCTATCTTTTTTTTAACCTCACACTGAAGCCCTCGTATAGCCAGGAAGGCAGAGGGAACCGGGGAATCTAGTGTAAAGACAATCCGTTCCCATCAAGACACTTCCGTTCCCGCCGAATTCTGAAACTTAACGCCATGCCTCATTACTAGAACGAGTAAATAAATGTATTGAAAATTTCATTTCTTCGAGATGAAGTTGAACACAAAACCTGTCGCACACGCTTGTACCCCTGCACCACGACTCCTACACGCCTCCTCTCCTCTATCTTACTTCTGTCTACCCCACTATGTAAATTAAAACGTCAAGCTGAAAGAAAATATTATTACATATACTTATTCATATACTTACAAGGTACACGAAACTACGGTTTGTTAAATTTAATTTCGATATTCCACACGGGAATGATAAATAATGGCGATTACTATGAGCTGGGACGAGATACGACATATAATAATGTAGGTCATTTATCGTTATAGAGCAAAACGGCACTCAAGTTATATTGAATGAAATTTTATAATAATATTTTAAAGTAAAAATGTTCGAAACGATATCTTGACGTATTTAATAATATAAGTGGCAGTGGATTCAAATCTTGCTTGAATGTATGATCTTTTTAACACGATTTTATTAGGTCGATCTGTATGTAAGAAACTAATTATCTAATGGAATCTACGAATATGAGCACACGCATTTCTAATTATTGTATCGTCATGAAATTTGGCAATTATATTTAGATTACATGACAATACAATATTATGGTACCATCGAGCTGGTCGGTGCGACTGGAAGGTGGCTGAACATAATACAGTATAGTGTATAGTCCACCTCGACAAATGGACTATCCAATAGAAAAATAAGTTTCCGGTTTGGAGATGTCCTGACATGAAAGAATTCAACCAAACAAACTTTTTAGCTTTATAATGTTAGTATAAATATAGGCATATATAAATAGCAGTGTAAAATTAAGAAAAAGTTTCATTATATGCATTATTTTCAAATGATCCAAAATAATTTAATTATATGAATATTTTAAAACATATTAAACTAAAAAAAATATTAGTCTTATTTTGGAGATCAAAATTAATTATAATAAAAGCTTAGGTCGCAATTTATAATATTAAAGGTACAAAATATTTTGCTTTAAATAAACACTTAACCCTAGTTTGATTGCTCGTACTAAATTTTCATTTTAAGACGAACAAATTTGTTTAAGAAATTGAATTTTAGCAAAGTAATGTACTAAAAGTGAAAGTATAACAGTAAACGAAAAAATATTAAAACAACTACAATTTTTCCAGAATTTGGCGGAAAGTGCCTTAATGGGAAAATAAATGTATTAACAGTAGGTTTCCAGGTTCCCTCTGCCTCAGTGTGGGATACATGTGAAGCTTAAAAACACTAAAATTCATATCAATATTTTTTTTGCTCTGCCTGAGCTGTTGTGGGGAATAAATAGTGAATAGTTAGAGGCTTATTGACAGAACCAAGAAAAAATAACACATTCAAAACTATCTATGATTAAATATTATTCCATTTTTAGGATTCCGTACCTCAAAAGAAAAACAAAGGGCAACTTATACAATCACTTTGTTAAACGTCTGTCGATCTGGCACGATTGCGTGTAAGTATAAAATTGAAATTAATATCAAGTATTCAAATCTGTGGTCCATCGGAGCCGAAAAAAAATCCAGCTTCTAAGTCTATGCAATCAAAAGTTACGAGCACTTTTTTCTTTTCATTGATACAAAGAAAATAAAAAATATGATTTTTTATTTAGTAGCATTTGGTTAAATTAAGATATAAATTATTCCTGTTATGTAATTTCAGTAAATTGACTCAATTGTAGTGTTTGTTTGGGTACAGTACCTTTTAAACTAATTGTTTATTTTTTCAGTAACAAGGCTGCCTCTTGGAAAAATTTACTATTTAAATACGGTATACTATATTGAATTCGAGAAAAATAGAGATATTTTTTAAAGCCACATAAACTGATAGATTAAATCGTTTTCATTTCCTCTGATAAAGAAGCAAAGCGCGGCGTTGAGTTCCGTCAATATACAATGCCTCGTGAAGTCGGCAGAAAATGTGGAACGGAAGTGTCTTAATAGGAACAGATTGTCCTAATACAAAGTTCCCAAAATCTTATGCCTACTCTACTATGTGCGGGATACAGCAGGCAGCTAAAAAAAATAATGACTCAGTATTAATAATATATATTTTTTTCATATTTTTAGTGGGATTAAAGGCGTTAACAAACACTATATTATTTAATATCTATAAGTAGTTAACGAGTGCTACGTCACGGCGCGCCCCGTGTATCCGATGTCCGATGTGATGTGAGGGGAGTGGGATGTCATTTTAACGAACAGTCTGTGTTATTGTATGATGACAGCCATAATGGCTAACGCTTTACGAGAATGCTTCCAACTTCGGAGAAATAATTTCTATTGGTTTCTATTTTTTTGTATGTTTTTGTGATTTTTTATTTGGGGATATTTCATTTCTCTGTCAATTTTGAGGGTGTAGTCATTGCTTGATGGCTGAATCTAAAGAGGCTCTTTCACTGGCTGGTAAACGAGGTTATAAGTTCGATTTCAACTAAATAATTATATTTCAATTGTCTTTCCTCAGCTTCTCACTGTGCAATGTCTCGAAATATAGAGCGAAAAATGAAAGTTTCCTCTGCCATTTCCACTCCACTCCATTAGATTTGTACCTGTAGCTTTTGTAAGCGTATCATCATAAAATAATATGTGAGAGTTTTTTTATCATGCCAAACTCTTTATTTTAAATTTAAGTTATAGTAAAACCTTAACGAAGAATGAGGCTAGAACATTTTTCTTTTAAATTCTTCTTTAATACAAAAAAAATATTTACTTAGCTTTATCCTGTATCCCTAACACTACGGTAAAATATATATAAATGTACAAAAAATATATATAAATCTATTTTCTTTTACTAATGCAATAATGAAATAAAATTAACTTAGGACGCACTAAAGCAAATTAAAACACTCAATTACGTTAAACATAATCAAAGTGAAAGCAAATGGAACGTGTTAACGTACTTACAGCCTTAATTGCTCTTCTAAATTTGTTAGCTTTTCTTAAGCGGTGATAGAAATTATTTTATAATAATTTATATTTCCTACTTAGACATCGCCATAGTTCGTTTGACGCAAGTTAACTAAAGATAATAATCACTGCTTCAAATTCGATAAAATTCTAAATATTAAATTTTCTACTTTATATACAAACGGCGTCGCGTTTTTGCTTTGCACGCCCTAATTCGATATAATTGCGTGTTGAGTAGCGGAACTCAACGCCGTCACTAAAATAAATAAAATAAACTCATAAAAAAAAACATACTTTTTACTCGTAGATCCATCCGTAATTTAAATAAAATATTTCGTTTTAATTTACCATATTACTTGGTATATTCTTATTAAACTCAAAATACTAAGTGATTTATCACTTTCGATTTCGCTTATAAAAAAATAAAGATAAAAAAACAGCTTCACGTTGTATCTCGCATATAACAGAGTAGGCAGAGGGAACCTAGTCTTAAAATATTCCATTCCCCACATTCCACCAAATTATAAAAAGAAAAAAAAAAAAAAAAATCAACTTCACGCTGTATCCCGCACACAGCAGGGTAGGCAGAGGGAACCTAGTGTTAAGACACTCCGTTCCCCACTTTCTGCCGATTTCTGGAGGCATTGCGTGCTGAGTGGCAGAACTCAACGCCGCGCTTAACCTCGACACCAGAGCGAAGAAAATGGAAATATAAATTCAAGTAAATATTTCATCTCCTCGAGTGGGGATCGAACCCACAACCAGTCGGTTTTACAGTCACACGTCGTGCCACTGCGCCACCACTGGCCTCAATTATAAAAAGAACATTTTAAATTATATTGTTGCCTAAAACGCGTAATTTATATTGCGTAGCTGTCCAGCACTCTCCCCATTTATACCTTATTATCATATTCTGTAGACGTTCCCCATCAGTCATTTTGATATATTAAAATTATAAAAAAAAACTTTTTTAGATTTTTACAACAATAAGCTAACATTTTTTTAATAGTAAAGTTTTAGCTCATCTGCTTTAGTGTAGTTTTTATGTCATCACTTCTAAAAATGCTTAAGCACTTAAGCATAATATGTTTTATTGTGTGTTGTCTACTACAACGAATATTGCTACATTTTAAGTCATAATATAAAATGAATGTAAATGGTAAAAATTCCATAGTTTAATTTCAGAACCGGTTGCTTCTGAGTTTTAACGCTTTATACACAGAAATATTTTAGTTACAGCACTCGGAATTAAAATATTTTTATTATATACAAAGTCCTTGTTCTTTTTCTTTTTTCTTCAACTACACGAGATATCTCGCGTACAGGTAGGGTACGCATGGAGAACCCAGTGATGAGACACTAAATTCCCCACTTTCCGCCAAATTTTCGGAGCATTGGGTGTTGAGTAGCGGAAATCAACGTCGCGCTTTTGCTTTGGTACCAGAGCTTAGAAATGAATATATTAATAAATAATAATTAATTCCCCCGAGTGGGAATCGCTCTTGTACGTGATGCAAGTATGTCAATACGTCCTTTCAAACGAAAACCAAAACAAAATCAAAATCTTCGTTTAGGAGCTACAATGCCACAGACAGACATACACAGACACGTTCAACTTATAACACTCCTCTGTTTTCTTTGGGGGTTAAAAATGTTAAAATACAAAACAAACAATTTTGTAAACTGGATAGATTTCAAGATGCGACCACATTAGGTAGCACGTCACGTAGTATTACGTTTACGTGACTGTTCCGACATTTGCTTCTCTCATATACGCTGTTCACGTGTAGCAAATATTAACACTGGAATATGTAGGCATTAGCTAGACAAAAAAGAAACTAAGAGTTCGTTTTGTAGCCACTATTTTTACTTTTATTACTATTAGCTAATTTCGACATTTTTCTGTTTTCTTTCTTTTTTTGTCAAATTTACGCTGTATTAAGCATATAGGAACTTGTTTAAGAATCTTCGCCGCTCAAAGGGTTCCCTTGCAGTAGTTCATTCATTTGTAAATGACACATAATGCCTCCAGAGTCCAGCGGAAAGTGGTAAATGGCAGTGTTTTAATGGGAACGTAGTGTCTAAACTCTGTCTAGCATGAAATAAAAAAAAAACAATATAGACAATGAAATAAAATAACAATATAACGAATATCCTAAATATTATGTGTATTCGTATAACCAAGATAGCTGGAACAATTGCAAACATCTCAATCGTCCATGAACAATGGACGTGATATCAGCGCCAGGAGTCTTTATACCTCTATTCTGTAATAGCCACCTGTGAATGATTGACGTTTCATCTTAATACCGTATATCTGAGTATGTTATTTCTAAGTAATTTAGTTGTAAAGAACGTTCAGTGGATTGAAATGTATTGTAAATTGTAATTTTTAGGTTATTGGAATTGGATTAAGATATTTAGATTTAATTAGGTATATATATAAAACAGATAATTATGTTTTCTGACTTTGGAATCGTCACTTAGACACATAATAATAAAACAGATAAAAAATCGGGATAGATAAATACGAGTCGGACTCACGTACCGGGGGTTCCGTTCCAATTTAAGGATTGTATGTCAAAGGGAAGTACATTGTATGAATGTTGACAAACTTAAGTTTGCACAACAAAAAAAAAAATCAGCTTCACGCTGTATCCCGCACACAGCAGTGTAGACAGCGGGAACCTAGTGTTAAGACACTCCGTTCCCCACTTTCTGCCGAATTCAGGAGGCATTGCGTGTTAAGTGGCAGAACTCAACGCCGCGCTTTGCCTCGACACCAGAGCGAAGAAATAAGTTAAGTAAATATTTCATCTCTTCGAGTGGGGATCGAACCCACAACCAGTCGATTTACAGTCACACTTTGTGCCGCTGCGCCACGACTGGCCTCAAACTTACTCAACTACAAAAAAAATATTATAATTATATTTTTTTTCTGAAAAATATCCATAAATTTCCACTTTTGGATTTTTTTTATTGTACTGCTATTGTTTTTTGCATTGTATATTGTAGTTGCAAGGTCTCACTTTTTGCCAAATTTGAAAATTGTAGGTCCCCGGGAAGTACCCTATAGGTTTTCATTACGCGGCGAATTTTATATAAAATGCAGTAAAAACGACGCAAAAAAGCTCGTATTTTGTGATTGCATTGACTTAGAAACTTGATTTTTTGTATTCCAAGGGACCGTAGACTTAAACGCATTTTTTCGTGCATGGGGAACCGATTGTCCGAAAATTTGGTTCCCTCAGCCTACCCTGCCATATGCATGATATTTGTTATATTCTTTTAAACAAATTTAATTCAAATAGTATTTGTAAAACCAAGATAGATAGAACAATTGCATCTCAAACGTCTATAAACAATGGACGAGATATCAGTAGGTACTATGAGAATTTTGTACCTCCATCCTGTAACATCTTGTGCATGACTGCTTGACGTGCATGACAAGTTACTTTAGTATTGATATGAAATAATAATAAATTGCTTATATCTAAGTAAATTAGATGGTGATGAGTGGAATGAAATTTATAAATTGTAATTTAAAAATATACAAATAAATAAAAATGTACAAAATAGATTTAGAAACCAAAATAAAAAAGATATTTATAAAAACAAAAACCCCAACTGCATAAAACTAAAGAGAATATAAACAAGCCCAATAGTTTAATAGAACTATCTAAGAACACTTGGGCTTCTAATACGAATTTAACGATACCTCAATTATGTAAATCCGTTCAGCGGTTCTGGAGATATGAATAAAGAATATTTCATACATACATACATACATACATGATACGCGCGAAAAACATAACCCTTCCTTGGCAGTCGGGAAAAAGCTCTAGATGAGAGTGGAAACTTACAAAAGGCATGAGTTCCTATACATTAAAATATTTATTCATTGCCATCGAATAAAAGAAATGTTTCGAAACAGCGTTGCATAAAAACGTGGTAAAATAGCAATGTTATAAGAATATTTTTTGTGTTTTGCTTATTTTTCATGAGACTTACAGAATAACGATTTTTATATTTTTGTTTTTGTATCGCTTAATGTTTTGTAAGAAATGTATCTCTAGAGATAAGAGAGTAAAGAAAATAAAAGCTGTCACTGTTTCTAAAGTAATCATACTAAATTATAAAATTATATAGACATCAAAGCAGAGTCACGGAAAAGGTTAAAGTTCAAATATAAAATTATTTGTTAGAGTCCAATAAAAGCCACTGGTCTCAATATACGTCTATCTTTAGCACCGTTGAAGGGATCGTCATACGAGAGAAATTATCATCTTTATACGTATATTTAATCTGTATAGCGGAATTGTAACAAATGCTTATGAAATTTGAAGAGTTATTTACTTTTCGTCTTTATAAATCAGCTTCACGCACACAGCAGTTAAGACACTCCGTTCCCCACTTTCTGCCGAATTCTGGAGGCATTGCGTGTTAAGTGGCAGAACTGAACGCCGAAAACAACGCTTAACCTCGACACCAGAGCGAAGAAATAGAAATATAAATTTAAGTAAATATTTCATCTCCTCGAGTGGGGATTGAACCCACAACCAGTGCTGCTGCCACACTTCACCACCTTGTCACCTCTGCCACACTTCGTGCCGCTGTGCCACGACTGGCCTCTTCGTCTTTATAATTGTAATATAATATAATATGTATGAATTACACATGCGTGTAGGAAGAACGGGGCCGTGTGGCCCGTGCCCGCCCTAAAATGGTCTGGTGTCCCTTGAAATTTTTTTACCAAAAAATTAAGCTGGAAAAAAATACTACAGAATCTTCTTTCCGTGAATCACTTTACTCATATTTTTATCATTTTAAATTGAGATCGTCGTGGCGCAAGAGCGCAAACGTGTGGCTGCAATCACGACGGTTGTGAGTTCGGTTCCCACTCAGCGAAATGAATTATTATTTCTTAATTTTATTTCCTCTATGTGGTATCAAAGCAAAACGCAGCGTTGAGTTCAATCAGCACGTAATAAAAAAAAATTGGCGGAAAGTGGGTCTTAACACTAGATTCTCAGGGTCCCTCTGTCTAGTCTGGTATATGCGGGATATAGCGTGAAGGTAAAAAAAAATCTTTATATAGCTTGAAGGATTTAAGCGTACATCGGCGAGAAGCTGATCGGTTTTAAACTATAGTATACAAAAACTAAGCTTCTTTAAAAGCACTTTTTTAATTGGTACTGCAATCTGCAATTCTCATTTCGTTTGTAAACAAAATGTAAAAAATATTTTTAAATAATAAATACGCTCTTTGAAGGCAACGTTTCTACGAATTTTAATTTTCTTTTTTTCTTGTTAAAATATCAAATGTTATTTGTATTTTGTATTTCGTTTCGATTTGTTTTTATTGTGTTAGTCGAGCACAGAGCTCGTTGGACATCCACAAGTCGAGCGGGCCAGATGGCATCTCTTCCCTAGTGTTCGGTTCATGGGCTCCTGAGCCGACGACGGTGCTAACACGTTTGTATCGGCGCTCTTCCTCAGTCAGCGAAGTCGTGATCGTGGAAGAGTACTCTTAACCATCCGATCCCGAAGAAAGGCGATGGTTCCGATTCATCTTACTACAGGCCAATAAAATAAGTCAGCAGTCAGCTCTTGGTTTATCTGGAGGATCACCGATTGATTAATAACCGTCAATATGGCTTCCACCATGTTAGCTCAACCGGTGATCCCACCGCTGGGATGCGATTATCGAAAGCAAGGGAGAGGGCCTGGCAGTTAGATTAGACAAGGCTTTCGATCGAGTGTGGCATGGGGCGCTTTCAGCAAAACTTCCATCCTACCGGCTTCCCGATAATTTATGCAAATGAATCGCCATCTTTCTCACAGCATCAAGGTCGGTGTAGACGGTTTGCTCCGAACAAATCCCGATAAACACTGGCGTTCCCCAATAATTCAACGAGAAGAAGTGGTTTTCATAACTTTCATCAACTTCTTCATCAATAATTAGTTCTTAATCAATATTATAAAGTATCTTTTATTCGAGGAGAAAGCGGAGGTAGGACTTCCTTACCTCTAGGATATCTGCCTTCCATCTTCGTGAAAAAGTGAAAATGAATAAATATTTCCTAAAATTAAACAGTATATCATATCTTATTTTTTTAAATATACAAAACAAATAACTTATTCGGATTGTAACGCGCTCCTATTAGACACCGCCCAATGGCCTTGGTCGGTTAAAAGGGGTGCAGATTGAAATCTTGTTAGGCTAAAATTTTTACACGTTTTCAATAAAGACAATTTTCTTTTTTAAGTATAACACTTAAAAAATGTAAAAAAAACAATAATTTCAAATAACTGATCTAATCTAAACCCTAATCTTATTCTAATAACTAACAATTTCAATTTAATCTCCTTCGTTTTCAAATTCAAAAACACAATATAATCCCGTGTGTGCTGAAACATTATTTATTCTGAAATGTCTGTAAGGGAAATTATATTCATATTTTAGCAAGTCGCCGTCTAATGCCTTCAAAATCCGCTTTGCAATTTTTTGCTTTGTAACCTGCGACGAGACTCATAAGTAGGGGCCTTGTTTTGTTGTAAAAGATAAAGGATTTTCTCAGAAAACATGAATGCTTATTATAATGTGGCACTCTCACCCACGTAGTGATTTATCATTCAGTTATATGTATTTTACGCTTAAAAGGTAAAGTTCAACTCTTTTAATGTATCTCGTAATGTCATGTTTTTTTTCTTTTTTCAATTTCTTTAACAGAATTCAGTGAAGAAAGGATAACGCAAATGTCTTAACGGGAACGTTGTTTTTGAATGAAATAGGAATGACGTCACATAATTCTATGCAGTTTTGCTTATCCCATAGCGGACACTTTTAAATAGCCGTCGTGGATTATTATTAATAAAAAAATAATTTCTTTATTCTGGTACCAAGGCCAAAACCGCGGCTTTGAGTTCCGCTACTCAATACGCAGTGCCCCAAAAAAAAAAACAAAACATGTAATAAAAAAATATTTGTAAAAACAAAAACCCCGACTGCATAAAACTAAAAAGAAAATAAACAAACGCAATAGTTTATTAGGATTAACAGTCGGGACCTCTTTAAATTACGCAGGGTTCCTGGTAAAGATTTTATTGATTGAAGAATTAATTATAGGTCCCGACTGTTAATCCTAATAAACTATTGCGTTTGTTTATTTTCTTTTTAGTTTTATGCAGTCGGGGTTTTTGTTTTTACAAATATTTTTTTATTTTTCACTTTTTTGTGAGAATTCATTAAAGTAATGATAATCATGATATACCTTTTTGAAATCCTTGTATTAAGCTCTTGAAATTGATACCTATATTGTGGTATTCGAAACGAAAATATTTTTTTTCATTAAGTCCAATGGCGTCCCACAGCCGCCATGATTGTTTTTTTTTTTTAACGTCACCTGTCTAAGAATACTTGGGCTGTTAATACGAATCTAACGATATCTCAATTTAGTAAATCCTTTCAGCGGTTCTGGAGATATGAGGTAATAAAGAATATTACATACATACAAGATACGCGCGAAAAACATAACCCTTCCTTAGCAGTCGGGAAAAAAGTGGAAAGCAACAGGATTTGAAACCATGATTTTGGAAACTGTACAGCGCTCTAGTCAATTAAGCTAGACTTACTTATCGAGCTGTTTCAGTATTCTCACATGCAATAACTTTTATTTAGTTCATAAATAAAATGTAAAGGTCATTTGGAATTATAAATGTACTTTTTGAACGTTATTACGAATTTTCATATCTTTTTTTATTTGAATTTCGTGTTGAAACTAATCAAAAGAAATATGCAGGTTTAAACATAACAAAGTATATACTTGTCGAATACAGAACTATCTCTGGTTTGTCCATCGCCTTAAAAAGTTATGTTACTGTATAAATTTTAATTTTCTAAATCGCTTAACTACCTTATATTAAGTTTTAATTAATACTTACCTGGCCTACTAACTTTATAATAATATAGAGCGGAGTGTCTCATAAGACGACACGGGCTAAGACGATTAGGTTAATTAACACCCATAAGTGCTAGGACGCAGGGGCCTCAAAGCTACCTTTTTATATGAAACATTTACATTAAGCTGCTTATTTTATAAGAGAAGAATATTTTGCAAATATTAAGATAGGAAACTTAAGATAGTGTCTTCCTTAAATAATTTACAAATGTGAATAAAATTGGGGTCGTTGAATCACATTGAGGCAGCATCAGGCTGTAAGCGCAGTAGTTGCGCGTTCGATCTTCATTTGGGAATTTTAAAATCCTTGTTTTCTTCTAAAATGCGTCTGATGAGAATGGATGCCAGAGAAGAGAATATATCATAATGACTCTAAATATCTGAAATCGAGACATTATATATTGGATGGCGGAACTCAACGCCGTGACTATATTGTATTATCCGAAATATTATATAAATAATTCTTTTAATACAGAAAAAAAGTACCTAGGAGCCCCTATACATGGTGGATACACGAGTCACGGTAGGAATACGATATTTCGTGATACGGCTTAAAACATAAATTGGACTGCAACTTTCCGCAAAGCAATTTAAACTTGCGATAAATCGATATTCATCTTTGATACTAACCAATAATAACTTTATCGGATATTTATTCGTAGGTGTTAAAGTGCTGTTCGTTGTTAATGTAATTTTTGAAATTCGATACGAACGATACCTTTTTTAAATTCAATTTTTTATTGTTTTTTTATCCTATTTTAGCTTTGCGCTGTATCCCATGGATAGCAGGGTAGGCAGAGTAAACATAGGGCTAAGACACTCTATTCTCAATTTTCCACCCAATTTTAGAGGCGGAAGCTAAGTTTAAGAAAAAAATGTTAATAAACCTATAAAGATTTTATGGTAGCAGGATTCGTACTCGTGCCTATTGGAAATCAATTCAGTTAAATTTTACGTTCTAATCGAGAAAATATTTTTTTTAACATTTGTTTAAAAATAACTAATTTTCTTCTAAATAACTTCTAAATAAATTATTTTAACTATAACAATCAAAATGGTTTCTAAAATATTAACTATTTTATAAATTTTCTAGAGTAATACTAACTTATTATTTACATACAAGTCCATTACAATATTATCATGCTAACAGAAATTTTTATTCAGTATGTCAGTTTAGTGCTCCGTCATACTTGGAAGTCGTCATCGATCACGATGAAATATTTTCCAACGAATTTTAGACGGCGATTTTAAAATGCGTTTATCATATATAATAGAAAAATGGTTTTACTTTTAGTAGACAACGCGTGGAGTGTGATTCCAACGCCAAGTAGATATTGCTTTTAAAAAGAAAAGGAGTGATAGTAAAATAAAATATAATGAATACTAAATTAAAAAAAGAAAGATCTAATAATGTCGAGGCCATGTAGCGCAGTGAAAGCTTTTGATTGTGAATGTGACGGATCTGAGTTCGATTCCATCCTTCATCCGTTAAGAAAAATGCGACGGTGAGTTTCGCCACTATACATGCAATTTCTTAGATTTGGGAGGAAAACGGAGAGAGACGGAGTTCACTTTACTAATATTTGGAATAAAGCATAAAATTGTAAAAAAATATTAATAACACCATTTTTATCAATATAGTGACTTTTATCAATATACAACCCCTCCCCATTCCTTTATACTCATCTATTTACGTCAATATTTAAACCACCATTTGCGAGGTAAACGACATTTCAAATTCACGTGAAATTCGTATTAATTTAATTTCTACGAATTCAGCTTTAACGGATATATTTTGTGAATATGAATATATGATATGTTTGAGCATTTCACTTATTTACTGACAGCATTATGACTGTGTGATTGTGGAGGTAGAGAAAGGAAATGATTTTATTGCTTACAATGTATTATCGATATTTCGTTCTACAAATAATCTAAAAAGAATCGATTGGATTAATTAAGTTTTGACTTTAGATATCTAAAGTCACTCGGACTCGTACAGAACTCGGCAACCATGTAGCCCTCCAATTCTTTTGGCGGCGAAGTCGAGAACGACGGCCCTAATTTGGCCCTCATTCCGAGTTTATGTTTTTGATGGGATTCTATTTACACATTTATTTTAATCTTTGTTTCCCGCTTTCCGTCCATATATGAGACATTCTAATATTGAATAGCGGATCTAAACCCCGCGCTTTGTCTTAATAGATATGATAGATGAGTGAAAATCAAACCTAAAATCATCGCGTTTACATTAAAACGCAATCATCGATACTGCTCCTAGATGGCGTTAGACATAATATGGCAAAATCAAATCTTCGATAGGATGCAATAAAAATGCATTTCTATGGAATCGCAATTAATTGGCGGAACGTAACAGACGACTCTACATTGTTTTTGTAATGTTTCTTACTTTAATAACTTTAGTAAGTGGTATTTTCCTTGATTTTAAAGTGGGGCAATATATTATGTAACTTTCAAATTGCATATTTTTTACCTAAAAGGCCAAAAGAAGGGTTATGTTTTTTAAACGCGTTTGTATGTATATACGTTCCTTTGTTACTCAATGTATTATCGGGGTTTTTTATGTGTTTAAATGTTGTTGATTTTCTTAGTAAATGTTGTTGATTCTCTTTAGTTCCATTAGCTTGTTGATTTTCTTTTAAATAGGCTTAGCCAAAAAACGGAGTGATTTTTTACTACAAACGTTCCACAAACGTTACAAGAAAACAATTTCGGTTAGTTTTATAGTCCATGATTTATATCAATAAATGACTAATAATATTTACTACGACTGTTTTAATGCATTTTTGGGTACATTTTTATAAATTATATTTGTTATTTTAGCTTGTTTTAACAATTGAAGCTACGTCATCTTCTAGTTCAAAGCAGGCCGCTTCCAGTATGGATGATTTATGTACGCAAACATTTTTTATTTAATATAATTAGGTACTACTAACTGGCAACACTAACCATCTTGGCACCGTGGCCCATATTAGTTATTAAGCCCATATTAGTTATTATTATAAACACACTCGTTGTGAGTTCGATGTCAATTTGGGGAAATGAATTAATTTAATTTCTCCGACGGACAAAGTGTTTCAAATTCGGGGGGAAAGCGGAGAACAGAGTATCTTAATAAGAGAACAAGAGGACTAAGTTATTTGCTTACATTGGTATAATTATGTGAGATAAATTATAAAGTTGAATAAAAACAAAACAACTTTGCATCTCTCTAATCTGTTGAAATATCTAAATACGTAAAAATTTTAAAAGAACAAGTTGTTTATAAAAAAAAATACAGTGACTTGACTCATATTTATATCGCTAAACTTAATTCACAATCTCACACACCAAGGGACCAGTAAACTCGATCTATGCAAATTATTATTATTAAAACTTTGGTAACGAGGCAAAGCGCGGCGTTGAGTTCCGTCACGAAACACGCGATGCCTCGAGAATTCTGCGGAAAGTGGGGATCGGAAGTATCATAATGGTAACAGAGTATCTTAACACTAGGTTCCGAGGTTCCCTTTCAGTACGTTTTCTACGTACGGAATATATCGTGAAGCTAAAAAATATTAGTGAAATTGAACAAACTGCTTACCCTTTTACGTTTAAAAAGGTTTGCTTGTGCAATACAATATTTAATAGTGAAAAATTGGAGATTAATAAACATTTTTTTTATACGTTTTATAAATAACTAATAAAATAACATTTATTATTATTATCATTAATTGTATTGTTTCAGTGTTTTCCTTATTTGATACGTCGTTGAGTGATACTTCATCAGAATCTGCCGAGGATAAGAAAGGTTTGTTATCTATAAACTATGTTTTCTTTTTAGCTAGATCCAAAGCAGCGCTTTGATTTCTGGAAATCGTGAAATAGAAATATTATTATTTTTCTTCATTTAAAATTCATTCTTTATATAGATTATATAGATTTTTTTTTACATTTCACAGATTTGAAAGAGTACGCGAAATGGTTGTGTGAGTCTTACTTATTATCTCTTTTATACAAATAAAAAAAAAAAAATTACAAGAGTATTTTTTTTTGGATTTCAGTCAAAAAGGAACAAGAAGAATACGTTGATAAAATGAGTAAGCCTGGCTTTTTTAATTTTTTTCATGTCTGATAGATGTATTAGTATAGATATTGTACTAAAATTAAATTAAATCAGCTTCATGCCGTATTCCACACACAGCAGAGTAAGTAGAGGGAACCTAGTATTAAAGTACTCTGTTTTTCACTTTCCGCTGAATTCTGGAGGCATTGCGTGTTGACTGGCGGAACTCAACGCCGCGCTTTGCCTCGACACCAGAGCAAAAAAGTGAAAATATAAATTTCAATAAATATTTCTTTTCCACGAGTGGGGATCGAACCCACAACCGTTTACAGTCACACATCCTGCCCCTGCGCCACGACTGGCCTCCAGTCAGATCTGTACAAATAAACAGTACAGCCTCAAGCGTATTTGAATAAAAAAATGTTTTTATTGTAAGTACATAAAGAAATAATTATTTATTTATTTTACAGAAAAAGATATAAGCAAAGAAGGTAGGTTACTAAAATAAGAATAAAATCATTTAAAATATAAATTGAAAATTAGTTAACATTGGTAATTTAAATTTCCAGAGAAAGATCAACTGAAGTTTTTTGAGAATGTTCTTCAAAACGTAAAAAAAATGGGCAGTAAGTATTTTTTTCTTAAGAAAATAATATTTATACTAAATATTTAATTTTATTTATAATAATTTTACATCTTTGAAATATTTAGATTCTTGTAGAAAAATAACGTATTTTAAAAACATTTCGTTTCATTTTCGTTTTAAGCATTTCTGTGGGGAGATTTTTTATTTTATTTTCTTAGTATATTACCAAGATAATATTTCACAAAATTAAGATAATATACGGTCACGTGACAATTAATGAATAATATTGTATTATTACATACTACTAAGTTAACGATATTGAACGTAGTTTAAGAGACATGAAGAAATATCATAATTATATCGAATATATAATGTATGTATATAATATAACATTTTTAATAATTACATTATGTATTTTTTTTTCAGAAAACCTTGGAAATTTTTAGAAGATTCAAACAGGACGCTATATATAAATCTAGTTTTAGTCTCAATTTTTAGCTTTTTTCACGCTGTACCCTACGACGTGACTAACTGAGTATATCGATATACTGGGTTCACTGCCTTCTCCACTTTTCCCCTAAATTCGTCACATTGCGTGTTAAGTGAATTTTGTCCTAAAACAGCGAAGTAATAATTATAATAATGCATTTCCATAAGAAATGAGTGGGAATTAAACTCACAACCGTAGCGTTCATATTTAGACGCTGCTCCACTGCGGTACGTTAGTATATTTTTTAATAATTATATTGTTTAATATGGTGATCCAGTTTTGCCAATGGGTAATAAATTTTAAGATCTCTGTAGTGTACATTCATTTTATTATTTATTATTTGTTTTTATGCTTTTTTAACTCTGTTGACTAGTGTCTCACTTTGCGCGGACCAATCGCGATCAACCTAGTGTCATGACACTCGATTCTCCGTTTTCTAATAAAATTCGAGTTACTACGTCTTGAGCTGAACTCAACACGCTTTGTGTTACGAGAGCGAGAAATAAAAACAATTTATTTATAATTACTTTTCTCGATATGTATTCATAACCATTACAATTCTGTCAAACTCTGTACTATTACGCCACGACAAAATTTTTACTGAACAACTTTTGCTTTGGATACATTTTATTATTTATGTAATGTTCATCACATATTCAATACATTTCATTTATACATATCAATTGAAAATAGAAAATGCAAGACATTGTACATCTTTCACTAAAGTGGCATGTCACAATTTTATACATTACATATTTTTTATATAGTATTTTTGGTATTTTTTATTTTTTTATTTTATACTTGGACTGTTATTGTCGTTCCTCAAATGCTTGATCTTCGATTTTAATATCCTAAAGGTAATCTCAAAAACGCTCAACAGTTGTTTTTAAGAACCAATTTCATTGCTTATTTTAGTTAATCTGGTCCATTATTATTAGGTGTGCCAGTCTTGAAAACTAAAGATAGCCTTGATCCTGCCCAGACTTAATTGATAGCTATACAAAAAAAAACATTCAAATCCGTCCAATAGTTCAGAAGATGTATCTACAGACAAATATTTTATAAATCGGAGTCATATTCTATTAATGTTCTTACCTCATCTCTCATCCCCCTACATTTATTTTTTCAAATATATTCATTATTTTGCCTATAGAGCCTTGTATTCTTGGCTTCGGTCTTAAATATAAGAAGTAGATTAAAAATGTATAATACCGCTTGCCTGTTTCCTACGCCTTTGGAAACACGCCAATATTAGCAAAAATAAATACCAGAAAGGCTATTTCGCTTTATAGTCAAATGGAACATAAATGCTACGAAAAGTGCGGTACAAATTAAAATTTTATGGTCGACAGTCATATCGGTACAAGGTAACTTTGTATAATTTTTTCTTATGAGAAATATTATTTATGTTAGTACAAATATAATGCAATATATGTATCTAATATTTAATGTTTGTGTATGAAAGTAATACTTTTTAACATTAAACAAAACTAATCTATCTATATACTTCTTTTAATGATTTTTTTCAAATGATAAGAATATTTTAGCGAATTTTCACTAAGCGTATAATCTTTCAAAAAGGTGTTTAACACTAGGTTCCCTGTTCCCTGCATGCGGTTAAAAGCGTAAAGCTGTCTTTTGATCTAGCGTTAGATAGATCTTTAAGGTAGATATTTTTTTATCAGCTTCACGCTGTATCCCGCACATAGTAGGGTAGGCAGATGCAACTTAGTATGGAGTTACTCCGTTCTCCACTTTTTGCCAAATTCTGAAGGCATTCCGTGTTGAGTGGCAGAACTCAACGCCGCGCGTTATCACGACATCAGAGCGAATAAATGGAAATATAAATTTAAATAAAAATTTCATCTCCTCTGGTGGGGATGGAACCCACAATCAGTCGATTTTACAGTCACACTCTGTGCCCCTACGCCACGACTGGCCTCAAAAGGTATTATAATTAAAGGTATTATATATATATTTTTAAGCTCAGGCTGATATTAAATTATACTATATTAAAACGGTATCTATCTGATATTTTTATGCATATTTTATGCAGTTATGGAATAATTTTTTAAAACATTTTAAAGTCAAATCAAAACTAAGAATTCATATTTAGGAGCACTAACGTATTCCCGTCGACTTTACGATCACTTCACATAGCTTTCGTATTGAGATTTCCCCTTGGACTACTGAATATGAGAGATTTATTTCTAAAATCTTGTATCTTGTAAATTATATCTATATTTCTCTATGTTTTAGACGAAAATGTAATAAATGAAGTTCATTCCTTTTTAAATTAGTTATTATATCAGATTTTTTTTTGGTAAAATCAAAGCCGCACCCTGATGCACCGTTCAGAGTGGATAAGGGAACTATATATACATTATATATTTTTTTTATGAAAAAGACAAGGCAAACGAGCGTACAGGTTACCTGATGGTAAGTGATCACCGCCGCCCACGGCCCCGTGTAACACCAGTGGAGCTACCGGTGCGTTGCCGGCTTCAAATATCACCTACACATTCCACTGAGAAGAGATCTTACTCACAAGCATCGTGTTTACAAACAGACGCTGTACTACTGCGCCATTATATCTAATCGACAAAAACATCTACTTATATAGGCAATGTCAAAATCATTTTTACAATGATCATCATAGTCATTATCATCATATCAACTTTAGAGGTCGACAGGATATTTTACTGGAATATAATATTTGAAATATTGAACAAGCGTAAATTTAGAAGCATATGAACAATTATTTTCAGTAATGGATGGATGTGGGTAAGACTCCATGTCGAGGAAATGCTTGAATTTCAATTTTTATTTTACAAAGAGAATTTTGTATCTGTTATGCTCATTTCAAAATAATTTCATGAATATTTTTCATGTTATTGAAAATTGCGTAGCTTTTTTTAATATCACTATCTCGATAAACGTTAAAAACGATCCGATTTGGTTCATTACCGCGCAGGAAGCGGCCGTCGTCGACTGAATAAAACATCTCACTTTGCCGTCACTTAGATCGTAGCCGGATTACAAGACTCTTGATAATAAGTAATAAAGGATTTTTTTAATGAAAAATAAAAAATGTTTTTGGTTGTAATAGCAAAATTAATTTTTATTTATGCCATCGTATTGTGGAGGGACCCAATTCATGGTATATCTGTGTGTTCGATACCCGTGTAACACGATCAATGATCATCACAAGCAGCCACATAGTGCTTGCAAATTTTTCAGGGATAGAGTACCCTTTTTCTCTACCCACTCGGTGTCCTTGTAAAAGCCAATAGGACTAACAGTATTAAGCTCATGTTCGAAATAAAAGATCAATCATCAATGGTGGTTTATGAGTTTTCATTTCACCTCCATGTATGTTTAGCAATTTTCAATGGTTTAGTAGATATTTGTCAATATGTGATTTTTTGGAATCGGAAAAATAATCTGATTGTTAAAGAAAATGTTAAACTAAATTTAAAAACAAACATCGTTTTATAGAAAGTCGAAACTTTATGAAAAAATTACAGGCGATCTTTTTCCATTATTTTCCCAATGATTTTCTTTTTTTTTTATGCAGAATTAAATTAGATAACTTAAATAAACACAAATAAATAGTTTAATCCAACAAACAATATTTTACTCGGGATTCTCTCGGGATTCGGATTCACGGCGTAACTTCAGTAACTTTTCGCTGCAACGTCCATATATTACCGTAGATATACGCCAAAAGATTTTATCAGAACTTTATGCTCAGTGGACACATTTACGTTGACTTTATGTAACCAGTAACGTTGAATTTTCAATGTTGAACACGCACATGCCAGAATAGGCAGACCCTGTTACCGGCAGCAATACGCCTTTCCACATCCATCTCGTATCTTCCATATCTACTGAACATACTTCCCAAGTATACCACTTCATTCACTTGTCTTACACTGATCTTGCATTCCGCCCTTTCTTCATCTCGTATAATATATTATTAACTCTTACATTTGTCAAGGCAAAGCGCGGCGTTGAGTTCCGCTACTTAACACGCAAAGCTTGTGTTAACACTAGACTCCCTCTGTATCTCGCATGCAGCAAGGTAAACAATTTCGTAAACCATAGCGTGTTAAGAAAAAATATTAAAAGGAAGTAATAGACAGCAAAAAAGGAATAAAAATCGGTGCAAGTTGCTGGTCCCTAGCTAAATATAATGTTAGCACGAACAGTACTTTGAAATTGCAGTAGTTAAAGAATTATTTTCCAATATCACAAAGGCGCATTGCAGTTGGAAACCACTGCATTGTTTTAATTGTGAAAATATTATCTGTGTATTATTATGAAGAATATTAAATATTATAAAAAAAAATGTAATAAAAAATGATGTATATTGACATTGTGAATTTTTTTTGAGATTATTGGAAAATCCAATGTATAAAATTCTGACCGGTAGAAACCAGTATCCAATACTTTTAAGGCAAACGGTTTATTTATTTTATTTCAAGTCTTATCTCGCATATAAAAGATATATCAGTGTTAAGACACTCCCTTCTCCGCTTTTTGTTAAGCCTAACACGCCAACAATATGTATACAACCTATTTATAAATATAATATTTTTAAGAAAAAGCATTATATAATGACATGAACTTAAATTGATTTATCACTTTTGTTAAAATCTTATATTCTACTAGACAAGACCACTGAAACATTAAGATAAAGTCCATTCACTTTCATCAAAATCTAGATCGAGCCGCTTTGACATAATCTTATCAATTTTCCACACTTACTGGCTGGTCGTGACCGATATTTGGGTAAATTTGATTTAACCTCTCAACTGACTTCTAATAAAATATTTTTGCCGCAACTCATTTGAAAATCTTGAAGATGAATGCTTTTGAATTTATTATTTCTAAGTTAAATTTTAATTTAAGTAAACATATATTTTGAAAATTAAAATGTTACGATATTGGAATTTCAAATAATAATTAAAAAAAAAGAAAAAGCAGCTTAATGGTTTTTTTCGTATAGCAGGGTGGGCAGAACGAAAATAGTGCTTAGTATTATATTCTTCCCTTTCCTTCTATTTTTCGAGACATTACCTGTTGATTTGCTCAATGCCATATTTTGTCCACCAGAGTGACTAAATGAAATTAATTAAAGAAAATTTATATAATATCATTAAAATTCTAAGTAAAGGACGGGAGTGTCTTAATGGGAATAAAGTGTCTTAACAATGTTCCCAGGCAGGTTACAGCGTGAAGTAAAAAAATATTTATCATTCCCCTGAATTAGAATCGAACCCACAAACACTGCGCTTACAGTCAGACTCGCCCCCATTGCGACACGACGGCTTCTATAATAATTAGTGAACGATTCCTAAGTAGAGCCAGCCAGACAGCGACTCATTTGTTCATAATCACTGGGACAAAAATATAACTTAGCAAAAATGTTTATAATTAATTCAGAGACGTGCACGCACGACTGGTTTACAATAACAAAGCATATTTAATTATGCCTTTTCTTTGTAGAGCTTGCTAAGCAGAAATTGCGTTAAATTAAATAATGAATATTTTAAACGAAATTATTAAAAAAAATGCCAAAAAATATGTTTTGGCGTTTATTTAGTAATTCAGCTTCAACCACTCCGTTCTCCATTTTCCGCCGAGTTTTGGAGGCATTGCGTGTTGAGTGGCGCAACTCAACGCCGCACTTTACTTCGACACCAGAGCGAAGAAATGTAAATAAATATTTCATTTCCTCGAGTGGGGATCGAACCCCACGATCGATTTTACAGTCACACTTCGTGCCCCTGCGCCACGACTGGCTTCGGAAAAAAAAACGTAGCTTCAAAGGTAATTATGACTGAATTTATTGTTTTTATTTTTTAAGGTCATTATTAGGAATATAAAGTGAAAAAGATGTAGTAGGTCTAGACTATATTCTATAACCATACCAAAGTTCATACATTTCTGTCCAGTATTTAAGTGATTGACGAATAAACTACTGTTTGTTAGTTTGCACAAACTATATCTACTGAGTAGTTAACTATTAACTTCTGTTATCAATATTTAATTTGTTCGATACAATCAACATTTTTCGGGAATCTTATAATTTTGTATGCTCATATCTCATAAGTTAATTTAATTGTTTCAGTAAATTTTTGTGATTTATATAAAAAAGTTCACAATATATACTTTAAAAGACCTACTTATTTAGAAAACGTATAAAAATTTTAACGTAGCGGGACACGAATCTGCGCCTCCTGGAAATCGACCAGGCGCTCTGACGACTAAGCCATACGTTCCCATTGAGCTACGTCGAAGTTTTTATACTCTTGTTACAACTTATTTATGTTGTTAGCATCTCTGTAGGGAGATTTTCACAAAAACCCAAAGATAATTACTAAGAATTATCATCTGGCAAGAGAGAATGCTGTTTATTAAATAGTTTTAATCATGTTATTCCACACTTAGGAAAGAAAAATACTTGTATAGAAAACGTATAAAAATTTTAACGTAGCGGGACTCGAACCCGCGCCTCCTGGGAACCGACCAGGCGCTCTGACCACTAAGCCATGCGTTCTCATCGAGCTACGTTTTATTTTTATACGCTTGTTACAACGTATTTATGTTGTTAGCATCTGGTCGGTTTCCTGGAGGCGCGGGTTCGAGTCCCGCTACGTTAAAATTCTTATAGGTTTTCTAAATAAGTATTTTTCTTTCCTGAGTGTGGAATAACACTTTAAAAATGTTTAAAAATATTTAAAAGACCTTTTCGTTTAAGCTTAGATCTGGCTTTCATAAAATACGCAACTATACATCACTAAGATTTAACAATTAATTACTGTCATATCCAAGATACACGAGGACCCGGCGTGACTTTACATAATATTTTAACAAGATTCAACAACATTATACGTATAATTAACTAGACCTAAAGTAAGATTAAAACTAAAGATCAAACTTTGGTCTAAGTATATATTTGAAGATAATTTTGAAGAAAATGGAGGGTAAGAGTTAATTAGAAAATAAGTTTTAAGCGTGAATCTTTTTTTAATTTTATAAAATTTTAATATAGTATTTAAAATTTTTTTGAGTGTTAACAGAAATCATTATATGGTTTTTCGATCCATTTTCTATAAATTTACCAATAGTAATTAACCTTTTAAATACAAAAAGTTACATAGTAATAGAACAGTTATCTAATACCAAGCTCTGTTTTTCTATTTATTTTGTACGTTCTCTCTTCTATATGCGCCATGTGTATAAAAAAGAGAACGTACACTTTCAATTACATCATCAAGGCATTTTTATAACTATTTAAGTTTAAATTCCTTATAGAAAGATTTATATATAAGTAACGTTGCAAATTAGGTTATCACTAGATCAGATAGCATGGAAAGCTGACGAAGCGAGAAAAATGGCGTGTTCGAGACCAATTCACAGTAAAGTAGCTTCAGTAAAAAGTTTCTAAAAGAGTTTATTTAAGTTTATTTAGTAAAAAAATGTTAATAAAATAAACCATAGCAAAAGTCAAACTATGACGTCTTGGAAATCTCCTGAGCTCGTCACTATTTAAGCCATATTATGATTTTATAAAACTACGACAGAAATCAGAAGCGCTACTTACAATTTATATTTTCAAGAGGCGCGGGTTCGAGCCCCGTTGCGGTCAAAAATTTATCAGTTTATAATTATAGTTCTTCCTTTGGTACTTATAAAAACACTTTGGAAATGTTAAAATAGGTTATTATTAAAGAAAAAAATAAAATATCTTTTCAAATGCATTTAAATAAATAAAACAGCTTCACGCTGTATCCCGCACAGAGCAGGATAGGCAAATGGAACCTAGTGTTAAGACACTTCGTTCCCACCTTTCTGTCGAATTTTGGAGGCATTGCGTGTTGAATGGCGGAACTCAACGCCTGGACCTGGACAATAGAGCGAAGCTATGAAAATATCAATTTAAATAATTATTTCGTTTCCTCGAGTGGGCATCGAACTTACAACCAGTCGCATTTATAATCACACCGTCCCTGAAAATACATTTGAGTTAATATAAATAAAAATCATTAGTAATAAAATACAAATTAATAATTTAAAAACAATTTTAAACTGTTTGTGCACACATTCTTCTCGGATTCCTGAAACGGACTTGAATTTTTTTTTTGTTGTGTAACTGTTAGGTGTGGATCCTTTCCTGAGTTGACGTTGAATGTGTGACCATATCTGTAAAAGTGTCTTGATATATTTGAATGTTTAACCCCAGGTATGGAAGAGTAAAGTAGTATATGTAAATGTGTGTTAAAATGTGTAAATGTATGTTGATTTAAATGAAAATGTGACAACATGTGTTTGTGTGTGTGCCAACACAGCACGTGCGAATGAGAAAACTTGAAAACATGTTCATGTAACACCACAATTATATTGGTTCTATTTGGCCATCATCAGCAAGTTCCGTGTGGTAAATAGGATTAGCATCTCAAGAATCATAAGGTCCACGCAAGCGAAATTCCGGCCAAAAATAATAAATATTTTCGAAACTATAATAATATTTTTATATTTCTACTATTTTCTTATATATTATAATAGCATCTTTAAGTTAAAAAGTTCAAAAATATGTAAAAATATTTTGTTTTGCGCCGTTTGATAAATATGCAGTGAAATAAATTCAAGGAAATTTTGTAAATCAAGAGTGCTTTGTTAGTGCAGATTTACTCAATGTCTTTTACGTTTTTATTAAAACAAGATGTACCAAATGGTACTCATATGTCATTACGCGTTGCCTTACCCTGAATGGCTGTTCTATTTCGTTTTTTTTTATTATTTTTACATTCTATTCTGTTGTTCTGGCATTCCAAATTTCGTAATTCGTACGTGTTCTAAAAGAAAGTCAAAAATTTTTGCTTCAGTTTTTGTTTTTTATTTCATTTCTTTGACTGCATTTTGTAGGAATTATTTAAAACGATCTTCACAATCAGTCTTTACTGCAATATAAATATAACAACAATAGCACTGAACTTAAACTATGAAATGATAAACTATATCACTAAATTTTCTTTAAGTTTTTTTTTCAGCTTCACGCTGTATCCCATTCAGCAGGGTAGGCAGAGGGAACTTAGTGTTAAGACACTCCGTTTCCCACTTTCCGCCAATTTATGGAGGCATTGCGTGTTGAATGGCGGAACTCAACGCTGCGCTTTCCCCTCGACACCAGAGCAAAGAATTGAAAATATTAATGTAAATAAATATTTCATCTCCTCGAGTGGGGATCGAACCCACAACCAGTTGATTTACAGGCACACTTTGTGCCTCTGCGCCACGACTGGCCTCATATGACATATAAATGAAATAAATAAATTATCAAATATAAATAGTTAATAAAAACATCGAGGCCTACATTTTTTGAAAATGGGCAGAGCAATCGACGATGGAAGGAGAAATTCAAACTGGATTCGTGAAATTTGAGAGTAAATACAGTATTAAAACACTGAAGATGTTACATACGTACACGTACGCAAAGTAATCATTTCGATGCGAATTGCTTTTTAATAGAAGCCTTCCCCAATGTTTATCCGACCACGATGAAATAAGAGAAGAATACTATATGAAGTATATTTTATACGAAAATCTTATTAATTATTTAACATTATAAATCAATTTTATTTTCAAATATAAAAAGCTTAATAATGCTGTTTTGTATGGGCAGTATTTGACTGCAATTGAATTTATTTTCATATTTCATTCTGTAAGACCAAGCGCGGCGTTGAGTACCACCTCTCAATAGACAACATCTCGCAAATTTCGCGAAAAGTAGGAAACGAAAAGTCTTAACAGTAGGTGCCCTATGCCTATCTATCCTGTTAACTATACAGGGTGGAAGAGGCAGCGCTCCTTTTACGGAAACAGCATATAGGGTAAAATATTTTAAACCCATACCTAAAGACATTAATCAAGATAACTCAACAGTTTAGACGTAGATTTTTTTTTCATTTCACGATGTTTGTCCCTACCTGTATTTCGTGTGACGCAGTTACTCAAAGATGTGAATAAAGTAAACGCATACTACTACAGGCCGGTCGTGGCGCAGCGGCACGAGGTGTGACTGCAAAACCGACTGGTTGTGGGTTCGATCCCCACTCGAGGAGATGAAATATTTACTTAAATTTATATTTCCACTTTCTTCGCTCTGGTGTCGAGGTTAAGCGCGGCGTTGAGTTCTGCCACTCAACACGCAATGCCTCCAGAATTCGGCAGAAAGTGGGGAACGGAGTGTCTTAACACTAGGTTCCCTCTGCCTACCCTGCTGTGTGCGGGATATAGCGTGAAGCTAATTTATTTAATTTATTTATTCATACTACTACAAAAATACTACTAAAGGTTAAACAACTTTGAACTTTGCCGCCAATACCTACGACTCTATTTCGGAATGAGGCGTGTGCGGCGGTTTCCCTTTGATAGGTGTATGTGTGCGTGCGTCGTTCTTGACACATGGCGTTTTATTTTAAAACGACAATTTTATTATTTATTTTGTTTGAAAAACTCACTTTTTCATTTTTGGGAAAAATAAATTGTATTAGGCTTTTATAGAGTAGTTAAGACTATGGTTTCATTTAAAGTGGTGCTGACACTTCCATCCTGTAGAAAAATCGGGAAGCTGCTATAATATGCACATTAGCCTTAATATTATTCCGGTAACGACCCTTTAAATTCACGCTATCACTGTGCTGTTGACATTTGATTATGTACGCAATGGTTGCAAGTTCAATTTTTATGTATAAAATGTCTTTCTAATTTTGGGAACAAATTGACCTATCGTTCATTGGAAACAAAATTGAACTTTAATTTCTTTTTTTTCGTTTTTCATTATATGTATTTGTATTTACAACATATGTTTATTGGTTGGAAACCACCGCCGCCCTTTTTAATTCAATCGACTTATATAATGAGTTTAGATATTCCTCGCAAAAAGAATTAAACTTACAATTCTAATATAGCTTTTTATTAAAATATTTATTTCTATTTTCCAAAGACTTACATAGCTTCAGGTTATATTCAAAACTCCCGCTTACCTGTAATAGAGAAAAACATGTTATTTTTGATTTGATATTATTTTCATTTGTAATATAAAAGTAACAAAGGTCACTGTAAGGTCAGATGAAAAAATTACATGTATATTTATATATAAATATTTTCATTTCGCTCTGATAACGAGACAAACGGCGTCGAATTCCGCCAGCCAACAAGTAATCGCTTCCAAATGTCGGCGGAATATCGAGAACGGAGTATAGGGAGCGGTAGATAGGTTTACATAGGTTTCGAGGTTCCTTTTGCTTACCCTGCTATGAGCGGGATACAGCGCGACGCCTAAAAAAATAATGATATAAAATCAGCTTCACGCTGTATCCCGCACACAGCAGGGTAGGCAGAGGGAACTTAGTGTTAAGACACTCCGTTCCCCACTTTCTGCCGAATTCTGGAGGCATTGCGTGTTGAGGAGCAGAACTCAACGCCGCGCTTAACCTCGACACCAGATCGAAGAAATGGAAATATAAATTTAAGTAAATATTTCATCTCCTCGAGTGGGGATCGAACCCACAACCAGTCGGTTTTACAGTTACACCTCGTGCCGCTGCGCCACGACTGATATATCAAATCTTTATAAGAATGAGATCATCTCTAGACAGATGACCCAAACGGTTTACAAAACTATTCACCATCACAGTATGAAGCTTGAAGAAACAAAAGAAATGTTTACAAACAGAAATCGCGGCTAATGTAATATAAAGTGGGTTGGGCAGCCTTTAGTGCACTCGCCCGTGCGTAATTGATTTTGATCCGGTCAATTTCGGTAATGCCGACATCGAGTTTAGATAACAGAGAAAATTCATGATGAAAACGAGTGAGTATGAGTGATAAGTGTTATTTTTTTATTTGATTTTTAAATAGTGATTATAGAAAAATGGTAGTGAAGCGGCACAACGACCAAATATTAGTGCGACGGTTTTTGTTCTATTCCCCCTCGGAGGAATCAATTATTTTCATTTTTTTGCTTTAGTAAGAAGGTAAAGCGTGCTGTTAAGCTCCGTCACTCAATACACAATATCTCCAAAAATTGAGAAAAAGATGGGGAACAGAGTGTCTTATAACTAGGTTCATCTGTGTACTCAGTTCAATAGAGCGCTATAATAGAAAAAAATATTTTACGTTTCCTGCTTAGTCACATTGTCAGGTAAAAAGGTTGTGTAAAGAAATAAAAAGAGTACTGAACGAATGATTTACTTAACACAGATGTTTTTTTGGAAAAAAGTGTTCTTTACGAAAAATTTACTTAACATAGATATTTATGAAAATCCCTAAGAAATATTTTTTTCTTATTTTTCTGATGTTTGGTATGTAAAGCAGGGTAGAAAGAGGGGTCACTTTGTTCTTCATTTAATTGATTTTCGGTAAATTGGTTGTTTTATTGTTTAACTCAGCATTGTGTTTTTACCCGAACAAATAACGAACTCGTACTCATTGCTTGTACAATTGTATAATATCTCAAGATGGCTATGGTTTTATATTGCAAGTATCTATAGTTCTAGAGATAGTTCAAAGGTGAAATATAAAAGTAATGAAATGAGATATAATATATTTTACACTTATTCTAATAAAAAATATATAATATAAATCAAAAAATCAGCTTCATGCGGTATCCCGCACACTAGTAACACTACTCCCGCAGGGTAGGCAGAGGGAACCTAGTGTTGACACTCCGTTCCCCACTTTCTGCTGAATGCTGGAGGCATTGCGTGTTGAGTGGCAGCTCAATGCCGTGCTTTGTCCTCGACACCAGAGCAAAGAAATAGAAATATAAATTAAAACAATATAAATAAAATATTTAAAAAAAGCTACTGTGCACAATTTATAATTACCATCTATTCAATACAAAACGCCCTCTAACTTCATAACATACAGCACAAAGCTGCGAGAGTAAAAAATTAAATCAAATGTATTCATTCGCTTTTAGAGTTTTTATTAAAAAGTTTAGATTAGAGGCCGGTCGTGGCGCAGCGACACGAGGTGTGACTGCAAAACCGACTGGTTGTGTGTTCGATCCCCACTCGAGGAGATGAAACATTTACTTAAATTTATATTTCCATTTCTTCGCTCTGGTGTCCAGGTTAAGCGCGGCGTTGAGTTCTGCCACTCAACACGCAATGCCTCCAGAATTCGCCAGACAGTGGGGAACGGAGTGTCTTAACACTAGGTTCCCTCTGCCTACCCTGCTGTGTGCGGGATACAGCGTGAAGCTAATTTTATTTTAACTTTTTTTTATTAAAAAGTTTCAACGTTCAAGTTATGTCGTACGTACATTGTACTTAGTTACGTACACTCAAACTTTTCCTTTTCCAGTCGTGTGGCATCTACTCGCCGTTGGATTACTTGTTGAAGGGAGGTATGAAAATGTGAATGTTAAACAGGATTGGTGGGAGAATGCGGTTTTCTATCAAATATATCCAAGGTCTTTTATGGATAGTGATGGCGATGGAATCGGTGATATAAATGGTAAGATATATTCAGTATTTTTTTTGAAGAACCTAACAATGTGGCATTCTGTTTTTCTTTATACGAGTATGTTAACAGGTGAACCAAATGTCACGGTTTTTTTCAATTTAATTACATATTCTATTATCTTTTTTAAAAAAGAGATTATTGACAGTTACAAACCATTATATACATTTAATATTGTATCAATGTAAACACCATACAGCTGAACAAATTAAACGTCATATCACCATATAATTAATATTCTATAACATCTTCTCTATATATGAGGAATTTTTTTTTACATATCTTTGTTTTTTTAGGAATAACATCAAAATTAGAATATCTAAAAGATCTTGGAGTAGATGCGGCTTGGCTGTCCCCTATATTCAAGTCGCCGATGCACGATTTCGGTTATGATGTATCCGACTACTATTCTATTCAACCGGAGTACGGGAATATGGAGGATTTCGAACAACTTCTCAAGAAGGCTAATGAGCTAAGTAAGGACAACTTTATTATAAAGAGCCTCATGAAGCTTTGCCCAAAGATAAACGACCAAAGTTTAAAAGTAAATGTCTTTGAAAAGGACAATATTGTACAAATTTTATTGGTTCATTATTTCTCAAATATAAATAATATTTTTTTATAGGGTAATTTATTGATACTAATATATTTTTATTATCTTAAGAATTATTTTAGTTTAAAACTCAAAACAAAAATATTTCCGAAATTCATATGAAAATTCAGTATATTTTAATGACCGATTGCTTATAAAAAAATGTCATATGTAGTGTATGTATGTACATCAATCATAACAATAAACATTTCAGATATGAAAATAATATTAGACTTTGTGCCAAATCATACAAGTAACGAGAGCGAATGGTTCATTAAATCATCTAATAAGGACGAATATTATAGCGACTGGTATATATGGGAGAACGGACATCTGAACTCCAAGGGGCAAAGGAGCCCTCCAAATAATTGGGTAAGAAAGGATATCATATATTAGCGTTTATGTTTTATACGTATGTATATAAGAAAGTTACCTATAATGCATTCTACAATTCATTAATTTATCATAAAAAAACGTAAAATAAAAGAAGAGTGCTATCATTCTATATTTCTTAAAAAAAATAGTAAAAAACGATAAAAAAGTTTTTTGGGAATTCCTTCGAGTGATTATTCCTTATTTCATCGATATATTTCATAATTATAAGATTACGAGCTACAACCCTAGCCGTTTCTTAAAACAATAATACAACACTAACAACAAGCTATTACAGAAAGCATTTCTCATAACAGTAAAAAAACCATCAAAAGGGCACAGCACAATATATTTTTATTACGCTACATTTATAAATGATGGTACACTCGTATTGTTGAGTCCATAAGGATGTTCCTTATGTAATTATGTAGATGCATTCAGCCCTTGCGGAAATGATGGAAGGCTCATAAGGAAACTGATCTCTTTTCGTATTAATGTTTTGTATGTATAAATTTCTTTCGCTATATAACTAACTAATGTGACTGAAACTTACTTAAATTGAACCGAAATTTGATTTATACTGAAAGTCGTGTATATTAAAAGGGAAGTGTAGGAGAGGACTAAAATATTTTTTTCAAAATTTGAAATTTGTTTAGGAAAAATGTTTCAATTTTGAGTTATAAATATTGTAATTTTTACATCTTTCATACTTCTGTTATTATATATTTATGATAATATTCTCCATTCTTCCAGCTTAGTGGTCAGTCATACAATTTCGGATCCCATTAAATTACTACTACCCTCTTAGTACGTAGTATATACATACCTACTTATAAATAATTCATGATCTTTGACTTCTTGATATATTTGTGTATAGTAAAAGTAAAAGTAGTGTAATAGGGTACAGTATTATAAAAAGTAAGGAGTGTATTATTTAGGCTTCATTTTAAAATGTTTGAGCAAAACGTTGAAGAAAATTACAACCGTTTTCTTTCCAGATAAGTGTTTTCAGAAAAAGCGCATGGCATTACAAGGCGTCTCGTGATCAATACTATTTGCATCAGTTCGGCAGCGCTCAGCCTGATTTGAATTACAGAAATCCAGTTGTGGTCGACGAAATGAAAGTAAGTCATTTTTTATAGCACAAAAGCTGAATGGTTTAGAAATGCTATTCGAGGTAACCTTGATCTTTTAAGGTTGATTGTACTTATTTTTGTAACTTTAAGGGAAAAAATAACCCTTATAAGATCACTTTGTTGTCCATTTGTCCGTCTGTCAAGAGTCTTTATCTCAGAAACGCTTGGAGATATCGAGTTGAAATTCAAACCATATATTCAGATCTATAGCCCCATAATTTCCTGAAAAAAAAACTACATTTACTTAAAGAAAAGATATGGCCATTTATATCGCAAAGAACGCGTATTTCAACATTTTAACGGGAAAAATTAATAGGATATTTCCGGTTGACCTAGAATGATGAAATTTGGCAGTGCTAGCTGGTATTACTTATTTAGGACTATGATTACTGAAAACTATTCATTTGTAATTAAATTCTAAAAAAATATAGATTTAAAAGGGGGGCAAAACTTGGTATTAGAGCCGCTAGTTCTAGTGAAGTATCAGATGAAAGGGCTCTGGCTAAGCTAGGCTTGTATTTCAGAAAATAGCTTGAGACTGCCAATTTTTGTACGAAATCTTCGGTGGGCGAACCCGACTCACGACTAGCTAACTTCGTTTTTAAATATAATTATTATTAATCATTGTAAATTATAATATGTTTTTTAACATCAAAAATTAAATATTCTCTCTAAAAATTGCGCCAATACAGGCACTTTAGAATTAAATTATATAAAATAATCAGTAGTGTTACGACATTACATTTTGCATTTTGAGTGGCGGCACTCAACGCTGCTTTTATATATATAAATACAAAACGATATTTATACTAAAAAAAATAAGTATGAATTAAAAACATATACAACTAATTAAGGTTAATGACCCTGATAATAACATAAAAAGTTTTGAAACTCTTTAATTTTGAACACCATAAGAAAATTTTACATAAATCTGTGACGAATTTATAGAAATCAGTCTGTACAATTGCTTCATGGAAATTATAACATTATTGTACCAAAACATTTATTGTTGGGAGCTCCAATTCGGGTCAATGTTTGAAAATATTTTTAAATGCTAATGATACTCTAAGGTCATTTAGGTATTTTAAGTATAAAATATAACATTATTAACGTATACTTTACATAGTACATATGTATACATAATTATATTATCTTTAATGCATTTTTGAATGAATGACAATACACAAATAAATGAAAATTTCTACTCTCTTTACCTGAAACAAAAACAAAAACATCATTCTTTCAGAGTGAAAGAGTGATGCTATGCTTCTTCTATGCTTCTCTTTCTCTATTTCTTTTCATTACGTTAATTATACAGCTGGTATAAATAATTTAACGTTAACCTGCCTTTTCAGAACATTCTAAAATATTGGCTGGAAAAAGGAGTAGCAGGTTTAAGGCTTAATGCTGTAAATTATATATTCGAAGTTGACAAAGATCTATATGGAGGAAGATATCCAGATGAACCAAAAACAGGGAAACCAGGGTTTGGACCAGATGATTATGATTATTTAGACCATATTTATACTAAGGATAAAGAAGAAACTTATGAATTGATGTCACAATTTCGAGATGTTTTTGATGCTATTAGCGTTCGGGATAATTTACCGAGGTAAATAAATGTTGATAACGTTTTGTTTAATATATACATATGTAGGTCTTCTTCTTTTTTTAGCCTCAAACATATACGTGGCTTGGTAAAGGGAACTTGGGGATAAGGCACTCCGTTCCTTCTTATCTGTCCAACCTTCAAGACGTTACGTTTTGAGTTTCGGGACTTGATTTATTTAATTGATTAGAATGGATATTAGACTTGATGAGATTATCACAGCGGAAAAGGGAAATAATTCATTCACCCGGTAAAATCGGTAAACGTCACTTTTATAATATTGGCACCGTGCACGACCACAGCGCCACCCAGCGTACGCAAATTTGTAGGCTCAGACGCTTTGACATATGATGGCGGGATTGTTTGAAAATATTCGTAAAATACTTTCAAATTCATTTATATTACTTAATTACTGTGATTTGGGTGGAAAAAGTGTCGATAAATCATTTCTGGTTATTCAAATTGAGAGAGGTAAGTAATCTCTATTCAAAATTGAGTTTTATTTTGGTTATATCTGAATTTGTTTACTACTTTTTTTAGTTGTAGTTTTACTGAAAAACAAGGAAACAAAGCAAATTTAATGGCAGTTGGTAAAGTAGTTACCTAGTTTTGATATTATTATAATAATTTATTTTCTAAATAAATGATTATTTTAATATCAAAACGTAAACGAAACGAAATGTGATTTAAGAAAAAAAGTAATTAAAATAAAAAAAACTATTAATACTGTTTTTGGGATTCGTTGCTAATGTTTTCAATAATAATTGGAAATTGTTGAATGTTACACCTGCAAGATTTATATGTTGCTCATCATTACAGATACATGAAAACCCAGTAAAATATTTTTTTTTTGTTGAAGTCGCCACATCTGTGTATGTTTTTTTAAGGGTATTACATATTTTGTTCTTCATTTTATTGTAATTTTTTATATAAATAGTTGAGTTGTCTATTTCTGTTTGTATTTCTGCATCACATACTTCGCTATAAATATATCTATTACATGTAAATGTATTTGTTGCATTGTAGAACAACTGCAACTGCTGTGACTCATTTTTAATAACTTAATAAAACGATAAGTCGAACAGATTGCTTTGACATTAATAAGTGACAAAGCCTAAATTTTTTCTACTTTTGGCCACCATGAGCGCTGCGAGCGTTTATAATACTGTCACCTAGTACTATGCACCCTGCCAATACCCCTTCCGTACTTTAAAGCCAACAGATAGATAATGTCAAAAATTTTACGACGTTTCTAAAATGAGTAATAATTTAAAAACAGAATCGAGTGATGCATCATTAGCCTCTCAACTTTCTATAATTTTTTAATAGCAAAAAATTTGCGACAAAATTTTCAAGTTCATAATACTTACATGTGAACAAAATTTACTTTTTATCTAACACGGGAAATAAATTATTTTGTAGTCTTATTTGATAACCTTGTTCTAGATAAGAGCTGTTAAATGTTATGGAAAGTAATAAGATCTTTTTACGCTCAGATACTTTCTGTATGTAATGTCTGTCATATAATAAGTTACAAAATGAACCAAAATTACTAAAAAAAAATATATTTTTTTGTTTTAAATTTTGCTCACTTGGTGCCGTAGCACAATTACGTTAATTCTATTTGAATTCTTCAAATTAAATCTTCTTTAGGTTATGCGAGATTCATTCTTATTTTTTTAAAACAGATAAACTAAGTTATTTATCGTCGATTCAATTGATACTTAGACACTTGTGTTTATGTGGTAAAGAAGTCGAAGAACGACTCTTTGCGGACAAGAAAATAAAACATATTCAACTATCCAAATTAAAAAAAAGAGGAATAACTGCTAATATATTCCAAAAAGCATATAAAAATATATGACAGAGGCCAGTCGTGGCGCAGCGGCACGAGATGTGACTGTAAAACCGACTGGTTGTGGGTTCGATCCCCACTCGAGGAGATGAAATATTTACTTAAATTTATATTTCCATTTCTTCGCTCTGGTGTCGAGGTTAAGCGCGGCGTTGAGTTCTACCACTCAACACGCAATGCCTCCAGAATTCGGCAGAAAGTGGGGAACGGAGTGTCTTAACACTAGGTTCCCTCTGCCTGCTGTGTGTGATTTTTAAATAAATGACAAAGCTTAGGTTCCGGTTAGGTATACTGAGCGTTCAATATAAAAATTTTAACTACATTTTTATTTCCTACCGCTGATGGAAGCCATTACAAAATTAATGACCGGCTTTACAGTAAAACGGCATTCTGTTGAACCGAGTGGCTTTAAGCTTGTTACTGTCTAGGATAATAACTGGGAACACGTAAATACACAGTGACTGTAAAGCTTATGGAGCTGGTAGGTCAGAGGTCAATGGTATATATTTTTTATAAGGCGGAGAGTGGAGTACGGAGAGTCTTGAAGAGATTGACTGTTTCTTTATTTGTTAAAAGCCAAAATTTTAGTCTCAAGGCCGAAAGGTCTTTAAAGAATAGGCATAATGTGTTTTTCTATCAAAACAATTTTTTAAATTAACTAACTGCCGCGATTTGTAGGGGCTACTTTATAATAAAACTATTGATTTTATATTGCATAAGAATTTATGAGTTATACACGTGCTTACTAAAGAAATGCAATGTACACACACATTCAGAACTTCAATACATACTTTCAGCATAGCACTGGGATATACATTTTATTTCATAAATTCCTTTATTCGTTTATCTTTTAACTATGAAACGATAAGAAAAGATTTCTTTACATCAGGGGGTTAAATTAAGTATTTTTTTTCGTAGTAGGTATAAGGGATGAAATGACCTAACGGCGAACTATCAGTTTTAATTTCAATAATTTCAAAATCATTATATTTCAAATTATTTTTATTTTCCCATTCTTATAAGACAGCGCGGCATTGAGAGAAGATCGATTCGGCAAGAAAAAAAATGTTTTAACTTTAGGCTAGTCTTAACATTAGTTTGTTATTTATTTTTGTTTTTCCTTCCCCACTTTTCCCCGAATTCTAGAGGCATTGTGTGTTGCGTAGTGGAACTCAACGCCGCATAAATTTAAATAAACATTTTATTTCTTCGAGTGGAGATCGAACCAGTACAACAACTACAACCAGTCCGTTTATTAATTTTAAAACCTATAATATTTTTTATAACAATCTATTTAACTATTTTTCAGGATAATGATGACGGAAGCCTACACGAGTATAAAAAATGCAGTGCGATATTACGGTGTAGACATTCACCCCGGCGCTCACATACCTATTAATTTTGTCCTCATAAAGAACTTGAACAAGGAGTCGGATGCTAGAGATATCAAATATGCTGTGGATCGGTGGCTGACCTACAAACCGCTCTCTAAGGCTGCTAATTGGATGGTGATTGGTTTTGAGATTAGTTTGTTTAGTAATTATATATAAGAATATATTATATTACAATTTTAATAATGTATTTTGTTTACGGCGTTGCGGCGTTGAGTCCCGCCACTCAACACACAATGCCTCCACAAATCCGCGGAAAGTACAGGGGAACGGAGTGTCTTAACACTAGGTTCTCTTTGCCTACTCTGCTGTGTGTGGAATACAACATGAAACTGTTTTATTTAATTCGGTTTATAATTTTGTGTTAGGTACGTTAAAGATTATTATCATGGTGCAGTTTTTTTAAGTAAAACCGAAACTTTTCTTAATTTATTTTAACTACATACCCGTGTACATATTTTTAATGTTTATTCAAATACAAAGGCAACTTCCGTTCTTCGCTTTTCGCCGTTTCTCAAGGCATTGTGTGTTTAGCACCGGAACTTAACACCGTGCTTTGCCTCGTTACTAGAGCAAAGAAATTAATATAATAAATATTCCATTCCCTGAGTGCGAATCGAACATTTTAACTTACATTCTTAAATATGTTTAATTATTTTAAAAGGTGAATTTAGCAAACTAAGTTACGAATAAAAATAATAAAAATAAAAGTAACATTGCTTACCATCATAGAATATAAGCATGAACGTACATATAAAATTTTCATAGAAAATGTTAATCTTAGAAACTAATTACTTATGTATGCATTTGTAGCGTGTCTAAGGAGCATTACGATCTACTGCACGCTATAGTTGCGGGTTCAACTTCTACGCTAGGAAATATTTTTATTGAATAATAAGTTAATTTCTGCTTTATACAAAAAATACAACTTTCTAAAGTAATTCCCTTCGATTCCCTCTATCTACCCTGCTTACATAAAACAATGTGATGTTTGTTATTATCAATACTTACATACTTTACGAAGAAAAAATTTAAAATAAAAATATTCAATATATTTTTCTGTGCCAAATAAAAAATATACATTTATATCCCTATATTTTCAGACCGGAAACCATGACAGGAGTCGCGTAGCGTCTCGCTTCAGACCAGAATTGGTAGACGCTTTCAACATGCTTGTTTTACTACTACCCGGTATTGCTTTCACTTATATGGTAAGTTGCAGTTTCATTTTTAAAGCTTCACGCTTTATCCCGCATGGAGTAGGTAGGTGTTTAAGAGAAACTTACAAATTTAATCGATTGACTAAATTTTTTTAAAATTTGATCATAGCGGGATTCAAACCATCACCTCTTGGGAACCTTCCAAGCGCTCGGCTCTAGGAAATTAAGCTTTACGTCCTTTCGAGCTACGTCGAAATTATACGTTACATATAAGTGTCTTATAGCCATACTAACTAGGCGGAGGCTAAACATTGACATTTACGCAAATAATATTTATGCTTAATATCAAAATTACTATACTATATCTAATATATTATAAAAAATTCTATTAAATATACTCTAATAAAATATTTATTTTAATTAAATTATAAAAGGGTGAGGAAATAGGTATGGTAAACGGCTTCGTGCCTTGGGTAGAGACGAAGGACCCTTTAGCGTGCAACACCGACGACCCCATCAATTTCATAGAGGTTTCCCGTGACCCCGTCAGAACACCCTTCCAGTGGAATAATGCGAAGAATGCAGGTAAGTTTTCTAATTTTAGTTTTCAATTAAAAATGTTTAAGAAATATATGTATATAAGAAATTGTAACTTAATACCGCTTTAGTTGTAAGGTCTTTAATTATAATATTATTTATTTTTTTTTTTTTATAGATTCACGCTGTATCCCGCACACAGCAGGGTAGGCAGAGGGAACCTAGTGCTAAGACACTCCGTTCCCCACTTTCTGCCGAATTCTGGAGGCATTGCGTGTTGAGTGGCAGAACTCAACGCCGCGCTTAACCTCGACACCAGAGCGAAGAAATGGAAATATAAATTTAAGTAAATATTTCATCTCCTCGAGTGGGGATCGAACCCACAACCAGTCGGATTTGCAATCACACATCGTGCCGCTGCGCCACGACCGGCCTCCTTATAATATTATGCTTAGGAATATTTAAATATAATTAATATTTTGCTATCGAGGTCTCGATGCAGTGGCACTATGATTGACTGTAAACAATAGTTGTAGGTTAATTTTAAACTCGAGAGAATGAATTATTTTCATTTACCGGTTCTGATAAAAAGACAAAACGCGGCGTTGAGTTTCACTATTCAATATCTCTAAAATGTAATTTAATTGTTAATGCATTTGGTAACATGCAACATGTCCTTATTACGAAATTTAGAAATATTAACAGAATTTTTTTTCAATTACTGGAATAGAGGATAGTTTTATTTTTAGTTTCACGTTGCATTGTGTATATTTCTACATTCCGAGAGAACCAAATGACCGAAATTAACGGAATTCATTGTAAAGCTATAGCTTTCCTTGTAATTATTTAAACCATTTCTTTCAAAAAAAATGTTTTGCTAATTTTGTGCAAATAAACAGAATCTAAAGTCACTTAGTTCTAATATATTACAGGATTTTCAAAAGCTACCAAAACTTGGCTACCCATAGCCGAAGGCTATGAACATATAAACGTAGCTAAGCAGAAATCAGCAGTACGGTCCCATCTCCAAGTGTATAGAAGTTTGACATCAATTCGTATGCGACCAGCGTTCAGGCTTGGACGCTACGAGTCATTGGCGTTGAACAGTAAAGTCTTTGCTTTTAAGAGGTATTTTACTTTGATATTCTTATATTTATGTTAATTTAGATGCGGTTTTCCCTAGTGCACAGATATATGGAAAATCTCATTTTCTCACGTTCAAGTAGTAATTTCTTGAAATCCTTTAATACTGCTCCTCCTACTCTCCCTAAATTGTTTAATATATGCAAAATGTTACAAATGTTATCCGTAAGTCACTTGGCAATAGAAGAGTTTTATACACATTTAAAATAATGAATATAGTAACATTTATAATTTTCTCCATTTATCGGTCTAAATATGTTACTTACATATATAAAATATCCATAATAGTATAACATTAGTAATTCAATAAATTAAATTTTGTCTGAATATAAAAATTAGTGAAAAAAAATTGCCTAAAGTATTTATTATAATTATTATATGTTATTTAATTAATTCCATAAGAATTGAAAATCTGTATTTTTAAATTGATTCAAGACATGTTATCTAACTTCATAAAATGTTCAAAGTTCCAAATTTAATTGAATCCATTTGAATAATGATTTTTTTTTTGAATAATAATTAAAATACACAAGAACAAACTTACTAACTTTTATTTTTTTTCTTATTATATATACGTATTCTCAAATTTGGCCGTTCTGGTGTAGGCTGAATTCTCAATCGGTGGAATAAATTATTTTTATTTCTCTAATAACATTTAACTCCATCCGCTTATCCTGTTTAATGCGTGAAGCTAAAGTATAATGATTAAAAAGTCACGTAGGCAGGATATAAAAAAAATCACATACGAGTATGCGGATAGCAAGTTACACAGGACGCTTAGCGTTAACTGGCGAAGTGTACGCAAAAATGGAGGAACTCAACGCCTTGTTTTGTCTATCTTAACTATGTCATATCGAGGCCAGTCGTGGCGCAGCGGCACAAGGTGTGACTGTAAAACCGACTGGTTGTGGGTTCGATCCCCACTCGGGGAGATGAAATATTTACTTAAATTTATATTCGCTCTGGTGTCGAGGTTAAGCGCGGCGTTGAGATCTGCCACTTAACAAGCAATGCCTCCAGAATTCGGCAGAAATTGGGGAACGGAGTGTCTTAACACTAGGTTCCCTCTGCCTTCCCTGCTGTGTGCGGGATACAGCGTGAAGCTAATTTAATTTAATTTATTTTACATAGTAACAACAACAACTATAGAAATAAAATTATTTCTACAGGTGGTACAACGACGACGCGTATATAATCGTAATGAACGTCGGCAAAACTTATCAGATTGTTGATTTGACCGCTTTCGATTTGATATTCGGACATTTAGAAGTTGAGATCAGTAGCGTAGTCTCGTCAAGGAGCTATGGGTATGGTTTTTTTATTTATTATGTATTCTGCTCATCTTTCTTGTCGGTGGGCATAAATCACATCACTTTTCTAGCTAAACTAAACACGATTATAAAATGAATGGAGCTAGGGCACAAGCATTTGACTGTAACCGCAACAGATTGCGGGTTCGATTCCCATTCGATATAAAAAATAATTAATATTTTCGTTTCTTTGCTTTGGTAACGAGGTAAAGCGCGGTGTTGATTTCCTTCACTCAATACGCAATGTCTCCAATATTTGGCACAAATAAAGAGCGGAACGGAAGCGCCTTAATGGGAACGGTGTGTCTTAACACTAGCTTCCCCGGTTCCCTCTGCCTACCATCCTTTGTGCGGGGCCTGAAACTACAAAAAACTAAAAAAAAACAAATTGAATCAGCTTCACGCTGTATCCCGCTGTGCCAGCAGGGTAGACAGAAGGAACCTAGTGTTAACACACTCCGTTCCCCACTTACCGCCGAATTTTGAAGCGAATTGCAAAACCTTTTTATTTATTTATGAGAGAAAACTTTGTGAAGATGTATAGGTTCGAGACCCAGGTAAAAGCTTAGATTATATTTTCATAATAATGCAAAGTAATTTCGTAATTGAAATTAATTATAAAATGATTAAAGTAAATTTTTCTAATAACGTTTGGCAATGTATAAATGTATATATATATTATTGATAAAACATTTCAGGGACAATGTTCAGGCGACTCACTTAGACTTGGCTGCAGATGAGGCACTGGTGTTAAGAATGCAGGTGTAAAGGTTTACCAGCTTCAAAGTATTAAAATAAAATCTGCTATTATTTAATGGGACCTTTTTTTTACCTTTCAACCTCTTAAAAAAATCAGCTTCACGCTGTATATCCCGCACACAGCAGGGTAGGCAGAGTGAACCTAGTGTTAAGACACTCTGTTCCCCACTTTCTGCCGAATTCTGGAGGAATTGCGTGTTAAGTGGCAGAACTCAACGCCGCGTTTTTCCTCGGAACCAGAGCGAAGAAATGGAAGTGGGGATCGAACCCACATCCAGTCGGTTACAGTCACATTTTGTACCGCTGCGCCACGACTGGCATCAACCTCTTAGCGTTAATAATAAATTGCTTAAAGAATAAAATCTTTATTTATTGGTTTTTTCGAAAAGGGTTGGAGGTTTTCGTAAGATAAGTAACAAATGAATGGAAAATATAATTTTCGTATAAACACAAGTGCTTGTAAATAATTTGAGTAATCGTAAATGAAATATTTAGAATAAATAAATCATAAATACTGTAATTTCTAAAATTAAAATTTGGCTTTGAATTCATGTTAGTAATTAATTTTTAAATTTATTAGTACTTATGGCAATGGCAAATATACATTTTCAATAAAGAACATTCAATTAAATTTCATCATCATTTTTTTTAGCTTCATATACTGTCTTTTTTTTACTCATCAGGGTTGGTAAACGAAACCTAGTATTGAGACACTTTGTTCTCTATTTCCGACAAATTCTGGAGCTAGTGCCTGTTGAGTGGTAGAACCCAACTCCGCACCTTGCCTCATCACCAGAGCGAAAAAATAAAATATTAAATATTCAGTTTCCTCGAGAGGGAATCGAACCCACAATATAGCGTGTTTACCACCAGTCGTGGCGCAGGTGTACACACTTGTACTCCTGCGCCACGACTGTCCTCTAAATACGACCATTTTAACATTTATTTGAATGAAACATACTTATATAAGTATGTACATAATTAATAAGCAAAAAAATAACTAAGTAAAAATGTCGCAAAAGTTGAACGTGGTACATTATATTAAATAGTTTTCAACTCCTGCAAATGACAGAGACTAACTTTGCAAAAGCAAACTGACAGGAATATACTTTGCCACATAAAATATAGCTTATGTTTATGACTTGTAAGCTTTTGAATGATGACAAAATTTAAACTATTTCTATACAAGATTAATTTCTCACATATTTTTTTTTTTTGTTGATAGATAAAATGTAATGGCTAAATGAGACTTGAGCCTAGGGCAAATTTGCAGATAATTGATTTTGCCATGTCATATATTTTTTTTAATTATTTTCTCATGTCTTATAAATAGAAAATGATTTCTTGTGCGATTTCAAACAAATTATTTGAGTGTATACAACATAAACGTAACAGCCTGAAAGAAAAAGATAGAAAAAAATAGTAATAGATAAAAATGTGTAAATGCACCACTGGCTTGTCGCTGATGTTTATTTTCTGCTTTTGCACACCATGTATCTAGTTTTACCAGTTGCCCTAACCATAGCCCTGGGCGACATCTATCGACCGAAACCCAAGGCCTTGGGTTATTACGTTTTAATAACCTTAAAGAAATATACCTATAAGAAAAAAACAGACAAGATAGTACCTTCATAAAAAAAACTAATTTATTATATTCTACAGCTTTTATTTTAAATCATTTACGTCATAAACACGAAAAATATTTAAAAAAATGCCTTCAAACAATCTCAAATGATGTGTAAAAAGGCCGGTGTCTAAAACGCGCGCAAATACGATTAAAAAGTGGACAGAGGACGCTGAAACGAAGCAGAAAATCCGTTATTCTTCTTTTATAATCAAAGTTAACAATGAAACTAAGCCACTGAATTGATTTTCCTTCCTCAGGAGCAGAAGAAATATCAATCTGTTTTATGAAGCTCGCCGTTTTCTGCCATTGTTACGTTCACAATGGTCGTTCCTTTAAGATTATTTTAGTTTTCATTTAATTAAGATGATATATTGTTTTAACATCAATGCTTATTTAACTTCTAAATATACTCGATCTCTCTCTCTCTCTCTCTCGATCTCTGTTCCTCATTTTCCGAGGAATATTCGAAGCATGGCCAGTTGAGTAGCGGAATTCAATACCGCGCTTTTTGCCTTGGTACCAAATCGAACAAATGAAAATATTAATAAATATTAATCTAGGCTTATTAATAATTTAGCTCGAGTAATGAAGTTTATGCTGTTTGTTGTAATTATTGAAAAAAAAACTTTTCTTTGGAAAAAATGATATTACATGTAAGTATTTATACAATTACAATGTTTACATTTCAAAATTCTGCAAGTGTCATTTAGATTAAGTATTACGTTGGTCTTCAAGCAGTTTGTTTTTATTCTACCCGGATCGACAACAACACATTCATATAAAAAAAATATTTGTTCGTCCAAATATATCGACAAGATTTCAGGGTAATGGATTCAAAATTTTGAATTTGAGCCAATTTCAAGTATACGGCTATAAAAATTATTATTAAAAGCCTTAAAAGTTACTTTATTATAAATAAAAATAAATATTGGCTATAAAGAGATCTTTTTAACTAATCGTGGCGTCTTGAACCTGAGAGCAAAGTCAATAAACAAAAATAGGTAAAAGAGGAATACTGCTGAAATACGTGTAAATAACAAGTAAATCGAGTTATTTATACTAGTACACTTTAAACAGTAAACACTAGAGACTGTATTGATCCACTCGAGATAACTCGAGAATAAGATAAGTGTTAGATTAAGAAAGTCATCACTCACCAGCAAACTTTTATCGGTTCTTCGCTTACATAAATGTTGTTTGTCTAAATTTCTTTAATAATAAATAATTATTGAATATTTACATTGTGTTATTTAAAATTAACTCTAAGATAAGAAAAGGTAATTTCTATAAAAAAATAATGGTTGATTGTAAATACGATGGTTGTGGGTTCGATTCCGGGGGAATGAATTTAAGACAAAGTACTGCGTTAAGTTAAACCTCTCAAAATTCATTTTTCCGAATTGTGGGGAATAGCAGAGAAGGAACTATCTTTACACTGGATTCCTTTCCATCGAATTCTGCGTGTTGAGTGGCGGAAGTTGCCGATCGATAGTGGACTATCGATCGGAATTCGATATTCTATCGATAGTAGTCCGATAGAAGGACTATCGATATTAAAATCGATAGTATCGATTAAAGAGATAGTATCGAAACTATCGATAGTTCAAAAGGGTACAATACTATCGGACAAATGCAATGCTATCGATATTATCGATAGTATCGTATCCCCAAATCAGAAAGACATCGATACTATCGATAGTATCGATACTATTGAATTTCTAGGAAACGATAATATCGACAGTATCGATAGTATCGATACTATCGATTATTGTGAACTATTGATTGCTTGCTAATTTGCGATAGTATTGCTTATTATTTTCATGTGTAGTAACCAATCATTATGATATTAGAAACATCTTAGTTGAAGTACGTAACTAATTGCTTATTCATACGTAATTATAAATATCATAAAAACGTATTTTGTTCTTTTCATTTCATCTTGTAATTAAGCTTAAGAATCATACTCAATACTATCGTAAATTAGCATATAATCGATAGTGCAAAATAATCGATGGTATCGATACTATAGATTTTATCGATACTATTGTATCCTAGACATTTAATAGTATCGATACTATCGATTGTATTGATTAATTTCCGATTAGGAGATACGATACTACAGATAGTATCGATAGTATTGCACTTAGCCGATTGTATTGTATTCTTCTAAACTATCGATAGAATCGATAGTATCGATAAGATCGATACTATCGATTGTTGTATCGATCGTATAGGCTTTTTTAGATTAAAACTATCGATCGCGAAACTATCGATAATTTGGCAACACTAGGCGGAACTCAATCCCCACTCGAGGAAATGAAATATTAATTTAAAAATAAATTTTACATAAGACACTTCGTTCCCCACTTTCTATCGAATTCTGCGTGCTGAGTAACGGAACTCAATCCCCACTCGAGGAAATGAAATATTCATCTAAAAATAAATTTTAAATATTTTTTTTATTTTCTCGAGTGGGGATCGAACCTGCAACCAGTCGCTTTGTAATCACACTTTGTGCCCCTGCGCCACGACTGGCCTCCATTTTTCTCTTATAGATTTTTGTAATGCAACAATTGTCAATAATTTTGTGTATATAGCAATACGAGAGCTATATAATGTTATATACCTGATTTAAAACACTCTGAAAACAAAAAGAGAAACCATTGTTCTTATAAACCGCAAGTTCTCGCAATTACTAAAGAAAACTAGTTCACTAGGACAAAGATATTGCATTTTTTGCGTACCGTTTGTTTCGTATCTACTACGATTTGTTTAATAAATACAATCCCATTTTATTTTATATATTTAAAAAATCCTAATATAATGATATATTTTCGATATTTTTTTTCTTTGAACATATTATGCATCGTTAAGCTTACACAATAAAGGCTGTAGAAAACACTAAAGAAGTAACTCCTTTGAATCCCGTGAAAAAAAAGAAATCTTACAACATACGCCCGTACTTTGATGTAAAAACATTTTCCGAAGAGATTTAAATTCTCTAACAATTCGAAACAGCTGCTAAAAAGATTGTCATATATCATCATAGATTAGCATAGGAACAAAATAAATATTAAAATAAAGTAAAAAATATAAATTACGTAGATGTATTACTTATACATAGTATTGTATTATAATTTTTTATAACTTCACGCAGTATTGTTTTGTTTTTATGGAAAAGGTCAAGACAAACGAGCGTTCGGTTCACCTGATGGTAAGTGATTACCGTCGCCCACGGCCCCGTGCAACACCAGAGGAGCTACAGGTGCGTTGCCGGCCTTTAAGGTGGAGATAGACGCGCTTTAGTATTTCGCACATAACAGGGTAGGTAGAAGGAACCTGGAAGCCTAGTATCAAAACACTCCGTTTCCATTAAGATACATTGTTTCCCACTTTGCACCGATTCTGGAGGCATATCGTGTTGAGTAGAACTCCACGCTACACTTTCTTCACTTCGTTACCACATCGAGGAAATGAAAATTTTAAATATTTAATTACCTCGACTGAAAATTGAACCCACAGGCGTTTACAAGCTTTAGTTACACGCTTCTTTCTAACCCTGCGCGACGATCGAACTCAAAAAAAAAATAGTAAAAATAACAAGAACTTTACTTTGACTTTTAACTTGATTTCTATCTATGTCTGTCTATACCAAGCGCTCTGATCATCTAAACTAAAATTTTATCAAGTTTTACAGATAGATATTTCTAATACAGTTAGAACTATTAGTTGTTATCTGATTTTCTTATTTACCTGGAAATCAAAGAAATTGTGAGGCACGTTGAATGCTTGACGTACTATCTAGAAACATAGATTGATAAGAAACTCTTTAAAACGCGGCCCCGATGCGAATATATGACTTTGATTTAGTAGACGCGAAGTTGGCAAAATGAAGGCGGTACTATTACTGCCGTTTTTGGCTATATTCTGTTCCGGTACTGTCATTAGGGAAAAGGGAGAAAGAGATTTGGAGTGGTGGGAAACAACTATAGTTTATCAGATCTATCCTAGATCATTTGTCGATAGCGATGGCGATGGGATTGGTGATCTTAAAGGTATTTTTTTATTGAGTTTATTTGAACACTTTCCTAGAGTTATTACTTCATATGTATTATTTAAAATAATATCTATGAAGTAGTGTCAATTTGAGCATCGTTAAAATATTTTTTGCGAAAGATATTTTTTGCAAAATTATGTGTTAAAAATTAAGCCTAAAAAATCTTTGGTACACTTGTAACATTGACGAAAGATTCGTATTATATTCATCATTCAACCTGAAACATTGTAAAACTCGTCAAAAAATTATGTGTGAAAATTGAAATCATAAAGTGGAAAAATTACAAATAACGAGTGAAGTTTTATATAAAAATAGAAACTTTGTACCAGGTATAACTTCAAAGTTGGAATATATCAAAGAGATTGGTGCCGGCGCTATATGGCTGTCCCCTATATTCCAATCTCCCATGTACGATTTTGGTTATGATATTGCGGATTTTTACGCTATTCACGACGAATATGGAACAATGGAGGATTTTGACGAGCTTCTTGCCAAAGCTAACGATCTAGGTAAGCTCAGTACAGATTTTTTGATTTTTAACGTAGAGTTAAGCTAACAATTAATGATTTATTTCATTTGAAACATATGAATATATATTTATTATTATTAAATAATAAGTTATTCTTATACCACCATTTATTTTTTTTAAACTTTGATTCTTACTATAAACGTTGAATTAAATATAAAATATACTTTCTCAAATATTTCCTTGAATTCACTTATAATCTTTGTAGCACTTAAATAAAGCAGCTTCTATATAAAAGTCCCTACATTTGCGTGTAAAACGAGGAGACAGGTATAATCTGGGTTTATAATACAGTAATGGAAAACTCAAAGGTTGGACAGCGACATCCATTAGGATTTACAAATTGTAATCTTACTAATTTCCCCAAATTATCTCCGAATACAGGCAGTTCATTAAAAATGTATTTAATTAACAAATTTGTTCATTATTTTTGTTTAATTGAGAATGCGTTTATTCATTGTATCTAAAATATATTTTGTGTCTCATAAGTCCAGTAGTAAATTTCAAACTTAATGACATTTCTTCCTTCGTTTTTCGTTGTTGATTTTTTTTATAATTTGTGTGTTTTAAAGGCTTTTATTACAAAATTGAATACACATTACTTCTCGATAAAACCATTATAAAATTTGGTAAGCGTTGAAATGTATTAATTAATATTTATTTTTCTAGATATCAAAGTTGTATTAGATCTTGTACCTAATCATACATCAAATGAGAGTGTTTGGTTTCAAGAAGCTCTGAATGGCAACAAAAAATATATAGACTATTTCGTATGGGAAGACGGTGTTATAGATGAGAATGGTAACAGACAGCCACCAAATAACTGGGTAAGAACTGATATTTAAGTCCTTATTTAATTTGTTATAGTTATTAAGGCTTGATGACTACATTCTGGCACAGCTTGGATCTGTTTTCTTGAGCGCGATAGTTTGGGGTCTAATCTCACGGTATATTTTCTCGCCTTGTGTGACAACCTGACGATAGATACACAACGACTCCAAATAACAGAAAACGTGGTACTCGATGACTAGTTTATCCTAAAATTCTCTATAGCTTTTCCGCAAAATACGGCAGGCACGTATAGAGGAAATAACCTTATACATTATTATCGCAGCAGTTTCGATACTATGGCATATTTCAAGGTTTCAGTTTAACTGAGATGATTTATCTACAGATAATAATTTTGTTTAAATATACAAAATAATCATAATATATAAAACATATTTTGTATATTTAAATAAATTCCAATTCAGATACAAAAAAAAAATATATGAATGAAAATAAATCGCTAATATTACAAATTTTTTTTTAAAAGCCATTTTTGTACATTTTTATACATTTGTGAGGATAAATTAAAAATAGAATGAATATCGATGTAACATGTTCGTCATTTTATTAAAAAGTATTTTTTACAGCGAAGCCATTTTCGAGGTAGCGCTTGGGAGTACAGAGAGGAAGTTGGTAAATACTATCTGCATCAATTTGTTGTCGGTCAGCCTGACTTAAACTATCGCAATCCCGACGTTGTTGATGAAATGAAAGTTAGTATTATTAGTATTAATGACTATATATTAAGAAATGATTTGACTGGGGAGTGTGTCATGATCAATACTGTACGTAATGTCTTTAAGAAATGAATTTACAATGTAATATAAATTGTATAATATTAAATTAAGAACAGTCTTGCAGCCCCACGTACAATATAATTATTTTGGTTTCTTTAGAATTTACCGAAAATGTGTTAGAAATATTCACACAAATTCAAAATAAAAAACCGTTGCAATAATTACATTTTAACAAAGTATATGAGGAGGTCTTGGCGCAGAGGCACATACATGTGCGACGGTTGTGGGTACGATTCCTACTCGGTATTATTTTTTATTAATATTTTCATTTCCTCGGCGAAAAGCGGAGAACGGAGTATCTTAACTAGGTTTCCTATGCTGGTCCTGTTGATTTGATTTAACGAAATATCGTCTTTAATTGGCATAATTTTAATCGCAGGACATAATAGGATTTTGGCTTAACAAAGGCGTGGCCGGATTTAGGGTTGATGCTGTCAACTGTTTGTTTGAAGTAGACAAAATGCTTTTTGGCGGCGAATATCCTGATGAGCCGTTCTCTGGAAGAACTGATGTGGATGTTGAGTCACATGATTACTTAGCTCATATATACACTAAAGATCAAAACGAAACTTACTATATGGTTTACGAATGGAGAGACGTATTTGATGAATATGCAGCAAAAGACGGTTTATCCCGAGTAATGATGACAGAAGTATACGCATCGATACAGGATGTTGTAAAGTATTTCGGACAAGATGGGAGAAAGGGTGCTCAAATGCCATTCAATTTTGATTTAATTACGGATGTGGACGCGTCGTCTAGTGCAGCTGATATAAAGAGAGCTGTTGAAAAATTTTTAACGTATAAACCTGTAGACAAAGATTCTAATTGGGTGGTAAGTTACTTGTTAATTTTGATTATTTTTTATATAAAATTTACTTAATACATTTAAAGATTATTTTTATATTTAGATGATTACCTTGATATAGGAAAAATATTATAATTTTCATACAGATATTCATTCAGGGTAAAAAAAGAGAGAGAGAGAGTAATAGCAACTTAGTTACAAATGATAAGTTAATATATAAAACGTTTGTCATTAAAATATATAGAAAGAGTATATTATTATTAATCACTGTATAATTTTAATTTTCTAGGTTGGTAATCACGATAATAGTAGAATGGCCACACGGTACGGACCTTCGCTAGTGGACGGTATTAATATGATTGTTTTATTATTACCTGGCGTTGGAGTTACGTATATGGTAGGATCATAAAACTTTTTACTTAATTAAATTTGATGGTATAAATAGAAATGCATTATGAAACTGTTAAGTTAATTTATTACTGGATGATTTCCAAGAAGCGCGGGATCAAGTCCCGGTACGTGAAATATTTCTTTAATTTTTTTCTCGTTTAGGGTGAGGAATTAGGAATGGTCGATGGATATGTAAGCTGGGAGGATACTGTGGATCCATCAGGGTGTAACACAAACGATCCTATTAATTATGTTAAGTCATCGAGAGATCCTGAACGTACTCCTTTCCAATGGAATTCGGATAAAAATTCAGGTAATATATTGAAAATAATGCAAAATATATGTCGTATTATTAATACGAAATACCGTATCGCTGTAATAACACTTGCCTTATAAATTATTAAATTTTAGTATTATATTTGGTTTTACACGTTTCATTGAATATGTTTATACGAATTATATATATTTATGAAATATTTGTAATCTCATCCGTACATGGGGAAATTACTACTGTATGGACAAAGTGCTTTCAATAGACATTCTTTATTCACACAACTAAGCAATGGAACTCAGTCCTAGTGTTTATATTTTCTAAGTCATACAATTTTGGGACCTTCAAACCGAGAGGTTTCTCTGAATAAATTGGGATCCGCCACATGCTTTGCACGGCGGGTGGAACTGAGCGAAGCAATGTTGCGAAAAATTTTTAAAATTTTTTGCGAAAATTTAGCGAAATTACTATTTTGTCCGTACGTGCTGGGCTAGGTTAATCAATGTTCAATCTATGCGCGTGAATTTCAAAACGTTCCACAACTTAACTCTATGGGACACATTTTGACCATTTACTCAAGAACTACAATTACAATTATCACCACCACAACTATTTCGTTGGGATCACCATGTCGTCCTCAACATTGCTGCAAAATATCAAAGCTATAGGTTTAACGGCCTAGGAGTAGCATTACAAAAAAAAAGCATTACAACGAAACACATTTTTGCTGGGTAATGGCTTCGCTTAACTCATCTCAATCTAAATAAATTAATAATTCGAATAGAAGTGATAATATAGAAAATTTCAGTGAAATTTGTAGTAAATATTGCATTTTCATTTAACTAGCTTATGCCAACAAATTTTGATGCCATGTGTTTGTTTTTAGTAAAACACTTCAGCAATTTTCATACTTAGTCATCCGTAAAAAATAAACTTGGCTATGTTTCAAGGATAAACCCATGTGCTTTAAAATATCTGCCAGAAATCTAGATTCAAAATTATTATTTAATAATAGCAATAAAGTCCTTAGTGCTAGGATAAAATTTCAAAAACATTTAATTTAAGCAACTAACTTTAAATTTAATATTAAGTTGTAAGCTACACAAAACAAATTGGCCACTGCATTTTTGTTTTAAATTAAATATTTTACCCATTATTTTTTATATTCATAAAGCTTGGTGAAATTGATGTCAAATATTGTATTATTTTCTATTACTTTTGCAGGTTTTTCTACAGCTAACAAAACCTGGCTACCAGTCGCAGACGGCTATGAGTCACTTAATGTAGAAGTCCAGAGAGCAGCCAATAGATCTCACTTAAAAGTATATCAAGCTTTAGCCGATATCCGACAGGAAAAGGTGTTTAGATATGGAAGATACGACTCTTTGGCACTTAACAACGATATTTTTGCTTTTAGAAGGTAATTTTTACACGTTTCTGTAGGAATCGTGGAGTAACCATAGACATTCTTGATTTCCTCTTTTCTCTTTCTCTGAGTAAAGTTCTGGACTTCTGAGTTAATCGAACACACACTATCGCAGTCTTTACAGACATTTTTTTTAATGGAAAAGGACAAGGTAAATTAGCGTGCTGGTCACCTGATGGTAAGTGATTACCGCCGCCCACAACCCCGTGCAACACCAGAGGTGCTACAGGTGCGTTGCCGGCATTATCTGATCCGAAATGCAGTGGCATAAAGCCACTACTTCACGCCGGTTTTAAATGCCATGCCTGTTGCCATTGCTGGCGACATGACTTTACCACACGTACTTTAGTCGCCTCTTACGACACCACCGGTACCACAATGATCCTATTCTAGGCCGGGATCACACGGCAAAAGATAATAAAAAATGTTTATAAAAAAAATCGATTTTTTGTATTTTTTTATAACAAAGTTGAAATCTAAAATGCTGGTTTTGACTTATAACTTCAAATTCAACAAAGTATAAATATTCTATTAAATATATTTAATACATTCGGCTAAGAATCAATTATATGGTGGAGGCATTCTATTTTTAGTATGTCCTTTTGCCCGAAATAAGTAGATGTGATTGCTAAAGACAATAGTTACTTTTTGATATTATGTAAAGAAAAACATAATAAGCATTTATATAGAATTTACTGACACAATATTATTTTACTTAAACAGTATAAGGCTTTTAATGTTCAATATTGATATTTGAGTTTGACCCTCGTTACGACAAGACAAACAATGGAAATTCTTAAATAAATACAGCTAGCGGAGAAAAGAACATTTATCAAGTAATGTAGTCGTATCGTTTTTCCCTTAGTCAATTTTAAATAAGAAAAAATAATGACGGCCAGTCGTGGCGCAGGGGCACAAAGTGTGACTGTAAAATCGATTGGTTGTGGGTTCGATCCCCACTCGAGGATATGAAATATTTACTTACATTTATATTTTCATTTCTTCGCTCTGGTGTCGAGGCAAAGCGCGGCGTTGAATTTAGTAGATTCCCTCTGCCTACCTTGCTGTGTGCGGGAAGTTGATTTGATTTTACTTTTAAAAATAATGACCATTGTGACAGAGTATAGATGTTTTTGTTTAAGAACTGAAGTTATAGATTCAGCATATTTATAACAGTAATAGTTTGGCATATACGGTGCAGTGGCATAGCACTGTACTAAGGGTAACTGTAAATGGGATGGTTGTGGGTTCAATTTCCACTTAGTTATTAACCGTGTTACTATCTGCCTCTCAAAACGCAATGTTTTGAATTAGGTAGAAGATGGAGAACCAAGTGATTTTGTCTATAAATTTTTCCGGTGGTGCGTTGTTTTATGCAGGCTGGAAACCCAATTGACAGTTAATTATTTATTTTATTATATGTTTTTAGATGGTACAAAGGAGAGACTTATTTAGTACTAATTAACATGCGAGACGAGGAGCACGTAGTGGATCTAACGTATTTTGAGAATGTACACGATGACGACAACGCCAGAGTCGTTATAAGAAGCATTCAATCTCCTAAGCACGAAGGGTGAATATTATATGATTAATATGGTTGTCTCATGTCGTAGACTCATTTACATATTTAGTATATTAATATATGATGTTTTATTAATTGAAATTTCGGATAACTAACACGGTGACGTAAATAATTTATTAGCTTGGATAGACAAAGAACAAAATGGGCGGAAAGTTTGGGAATGTAATGTCTTAGCACTATGTTCTCTGTAGCTATATATTCAATTATTTAAATAGTAGATTTTTTAATTTAATTTAATTTAATATTTATTTTAAAAATTTGGAAAATGAATCTTTTTATATTTATTAATTTAAGTTTATCTCATTTATTTTCAGTGACATATATGACGTATCGGAACTTCCTGTAGCGGGATTCGAAGGCTTTGTGCTCAAATTGATATAGACTGATCACAATTTTTACAATTATATATATTATTTATGATAAAAATAAAATATTTTGGCAATTAAATGGTTTATTTTATTTAAAATATGTTATAGCGTGTATAGATGTAATATTAAAAAAAAACAAGAATAAAAAAAAATAATTTTCCTTATACTAGTAAATAAATTTAAATAGTAGTCATTGATATTTTATATTAAAAACAAAATATTGAAGAAAATGTAGACTACACAAAATATTTTTTAGGAGAAAAATTCCTAGCATTCCGCGACCGTAATAATATAAAAGAAATTGTCTCTTTTAAATTAAACAAATAATTTGTAATAATGAAAGAACTATTTTTCCAATATTTGATAGTTTATTGGATATTAAATTAACTACAGCTCTACAAATTGTTATTTAAAAACACGTATGTTTACACGTAAATATATTGAAAATGTATTATGCTATATCTATAAGTATCAGCAATTCATTTCGAAAACGTACTATAAAGGAAGCACTAAATTAATTTTGTTAATTAGATAGAGGAGCTCAGACAGTGACCCTTAAACCTACACTAGGATTACAAGTCCTAGGTTCACAAGTAGCTGTTCTCAGCTTCTCGTCCTGCTTTGCTATGGGAACCCGCACGGTGAACCCATGGAATATTAATTAGTTTCTTCTCAAACTAAGAAGTCAGTTTCAGTCTTAGTGAAATGAAAATTTGTACACTAAAAATTAAAAATTTAATGCACACTATGTTTAAACAACCACCACAATGTCGACATTTCCATATCACATTATCTAAACATGAAATAAAACTTTAACTCATCGCCGTCTGTACATGGAAGATTTATGAGAAAATCTGTTTATAGAGACATTTTTTAATATAATAGAAACTAAGAAAAAGATTTTTAAAATTTTTGTCTGTTTATCTGCGTTCTGAACAAACGTTTAAGTTAATCTCAGAACGGCTTTATATATTTTAATCATTTTACCTATTGTATTTTGGCAAGCTTCCATTAATATTTAGTGTTTGTTTTATTTAATAATAAAATATGTCAATATAGAGATATAGAGGCCAGTCGTGGCGCGGGGGCACAAAGTGTACCAGTAAATCGACTAGCTGTGGGTTCGATACCCACTCGGGGAAATGAAATATTTATTTACATTTATATTTCCATTTCTTCGCTCTGGCGTCAAGGCTAAGCGCGGCGCTGAGTTCTGCCACTCAACACACAATGTCTCCAGAATTCGGCAGAAAGTGGGGAACGGAGTGTCTTAACACTAGGTTCCTTCTGCCTACCCCTATGTCAATATAAAGAATTGTGTGCGATATTGTTGCTAGAAAATAAGTGTTTTATTGAATAGGCTGAAATTTTAATAAAATAAATAATTGTGTAGTAGTACAAGCGGGTAAAGCCGCGATCGGGTCACAAATTTTAGTAATGGCTATCGATAAAAATCAATATATAATAATAATAATACGTCGAATTTGAGTGAAAAACGTTATGTATGTCTTGCAAACAGTATAGAACTTGAAAAAAGTACAAGGTTTTTTATTGTATACCTAGAAAATATTATACTTAAGGTGCAAGGGCAACGTGTGGCTGAACACGTGACGATTGTAAGATCATTTCTAACTCGAGAATTCGAGACAATAAATTATTCTCATTTCCTCGCTCTGGTAAGAAGATTTAGTGCGGCGTTGAGTTTCACACTTCGAACATGTTCATAAATTAGGCAAAAATGTTTGAAAACTGAGCAGAAAGTTTGGAGCAATACAAAAAAAAAACAAACTAGTGCTGATTATGACTTAAAGTATTTGCGTACATACAAATGGGCGTGAAATGAAAGAGATATGTAAATTATTACAAAAAAAGACATAACAGAGTGACTGATAAACAATGCACAGCCGAAATTATTCGGTATATAACGTTTAATTGATTTTATTAAAAATAAAAATAAATTTTAAAATAAAAATAAATTAATAATATTTTTTTCGAATTTCTCATGGTAACCGAAAAAAACGAGATATTTACGTGTTGTAGTTCATGATAACGAAGTTAGGAGCTACAATTAGTATTTAATAAAATACTAATTAACAAAAAATCTTTCATAATGATATTAATAGTTACTAAAAACTTATATTCACCACTTCTCGACCAATTCAGAATTCACTAATAATCCCTTTATCAAATTCCGTATCTCGATCTTTAGATATTGTTTAGTATAAAAGGTTCTAGCACCACTTCATCACTAGTCCAGTAGGCACTATGAGGTACGTATATTTTGTGCTGTAAATACCTATGCACATAAAAGTACTTTTCTTATGTGTTAATAGTATTATAATATACTACTAATTAATGTTTCTTGTGTTAGTAAGTACACAGTATATTTGTACGTACATTTGTGATAGTGGATAGCATTTGGCTGAAAAGAGGTTAGTTATCGGTTCGTCAATAATAAAATTAATTTATTATCATTTCCCCGCTCCAGGAATACAAAGCGCTACGTTGACTTCCGTAACAAATATTGTTTCTAATTCACAGAACAGAGTGACTTGATCTGGGACTAGTTAAACAGATCAAGAATCTCTATTCTGGGTTGTGGCTTTCTCTATCTTGATATACAGGGAAAATAATAAATATTTTAATTTAAATAGATTCATTTAGTCATATTATATTCAATAATTACATATGCAAAATGAGAATCATGTATTTTAAATAATTTCAAACTTTATTCTAGATTAAATAATTTAATTGTGCTACCTCTTCTGATTGCTGTTTCTTTTGCAAATGAAGCAAAAGAATTAGAATGGTGGGAGACTACCGTCTTCTATCAGATTTACCCAAGATCTTTTATGGATAGTGATGGAGATGGAATCGGTGATTTGAAAGGTAACATAAAAATATTCTTAATTTATTTAAATTTTGCTATAAATTCAAATGTACTCTATCTTTATTTATTGATGTATCTTTTATACTTTTCTGCGATACATTATATTTCATTTTCTGAATAAAAGGCAAGATTGACCAATTATGTAATCGGCCTACTAAAACCAAGGAATTCAATTTAAATTTAAATAATACTTTAATAGCATATATTGATATTTGAGGATTCTATCCTCAAAGCTACGATTGATTCTTATTTATGTACTTTTTATAGGAATTACTTCAAAATTAGAATATTTGAAGGAATTGGGTGTTGGAGCAACATGGTTGTCGCCTATGTTCCAATCGCCTATGTATGACTTTGGATATGATATCGCTGACTTTTACAGTGTACACGACGAGTATGGAACTATGGAAGATTTTGAAAATTTAATTGCTAAAGCTAATGAGTTAGGTCAGTATCATGTTATATAAGAATATTCTTTTCATGTCACAAAATTTGAAAAAATAAATTATGAGGATATTAAATATAATGCTATTTTTGTTTAAAGATATAAAAATTGTGCTCGATTTTGTACCCAACCATGGTAGCAATGAAAGTGTTTGGTTCGAAGAAGCACTAAAAGGCCATGAAAAGTATTATGATTATTTTGTGTGGGAAGACCCAGTAGAAGATGAAAATGGAAATTTGCTTCCACCGAATAACTGGGTATTTTACATATACTATAATAGTTTCTTAAAATATTTAAGTGATGTCTAATATAAATATTTCTTTTCTTTAGAATAGCGTTTTCAGAAAGAGTGCTTGGGAATATAAAGAAGAAGTTGGTAAATATTATTTACATCAATTCGTAATTGGACAACCAGACTTTAACTACCGCAACTCAGATGTGGTTGAGGAGATGAAGAACGTTTTACGGTTTTGGTTTGAAAAAGGGGTCGCTGGTTTTCGTGTAGACGCTATCGCTCACTTATTTGAAGTAGACAAAGAAAAGTTTGATGGAAAATATCCAGATGAACCTAGAAATCCCGGTAATGACGATCCTGAAAGCTATGATTATGTAGATCATATATACACTAAAGACCAAGACGAGACTTATGACATGGTATATCAATGGAGAGAAATTTTCGATGAATATTCAGAGAAAGATGGTTTGAAAAGAGTAATGATGACCGAGGTATATGCTAGTCCCCAAGTAACTATGCGCTATTTTGGTGATGGTGAACGTGAGGGCTCTCATATGCCTTTTAACTTTGTACTTATTTCTGATGTCAACGGAGACTCATCAGCAGCGGAAATTAAATATGCTCTTGATAAATTTTTGACTTTTAAGCCAGTAGACAAACACGCTAACTGGGTGGTGAGTAGAAATGTACAATATATTTAAAATTTCTTACGATATGAATTTCATAGCATTTCATAGTATTTTAAATGCTTTATTTTAGGCTGGAAACCATGATAATAACCGAGTGGCTTCAAGATTTAGTCCGGAGTTAGTCGATGGCTTAAATATGATTGTTCTTCTCCTCCCAGGCATTGCGGTTACGTACATGGTAAACATTAAATCCTTGACCTATATTCTGTTTTGTGTTAATATTCGAAATAAATTATTCGTATATTAATAATTTATTGTTAGGGTGAAGAAATAGGGATGGTGGATGGATTTGTAAGCTGGGAAGATACAGTCGACCCACAAGGGTGTAATACGGATGATCCTATCAATTATGCATCAGTTTCGCGAGATCCTGAACGAACCCCGTTTCAGTGGAGCTCTGAAAACAATGCTGGTAAAATAAAATAAATGAATATTAATAGAAACGTCCTAATTATATATTTGGCTTGTTTCCGTACGTTCAATATTATTATGAATGTCAGAACTTACATTCCTAATATTATTGAGATAAAATTAAGAGTATGTTTTCTTCTCATATTTAAAACTGTATAACTATTGCGTTTTTAATATATGATTACTTCATAAGATCTTTGTTTCTACCCATGACCATGGACTACTGTAAAGTGTTCCAAACGTCGCGTTTCCATAAATGTACAATATTAAATATTTACGATTAATTCGGACATTGCAAATTAGTTCATTATAAATTAATGTAACGAACTTTAATATTTTGTCTTATTTATTTAATAAAATATTATACTATTTATATTATTATTTGAAATATCAAATGGATTGTGTAATATATATGTCTTTGTAGGCTTCTCCAGTGGTAATATCACTTGGTTACCAGTCGCAGAAGGTTACGAAACTTTGAATGTTGAGGTCCAGCGTGCGATTGAAAGATCACATCTAAACGTATACAAGACATTAGTTAAATTAAGAGCAGAATCTGCTTTCAGACATGGAAGATATGAATCTGTTGCCTTTAACTCTGACGTACTGGCCATTAGAAGGTTTGTGTGGTGTTGAAATAAAGATATTATAGTTTTTTATATATTTGAGGTTCGATTACTGTTCGAGGAAATGAAATATTTAATATTTTAATTTCCTCGCTCTGGTGACGACATACAGCGCGGCGTTGAGTTCCGCTACTCAACACGCAAAGTGTCACGACTTCAGCGGAAAGTAGAGAACGGAATTTTCTCAATAGGAAAAAAGTATCTTACTACTAGGTATCCGGGTTCCCTATGCCCACCATGCTACGTGCGGGGGATACAGCGTGAAGCTAAAAAACTATTCTATAGAACTATGTTACCATGGCGTCAAATTGTTATCTAAAAGGAAATAAAAACACAAGCGGGCAACATCTGTAATCATTTCTAAGCCGATGAGAAGTTGCAAACATCTCATGTCCAAATCATTTTGCTATTCATTTCGATACCAACATTTATCTTATTATCAAAACAAGTTAATCTGTTCCTGGAGATATTTCTAAATATATCACTTGTCAGATTATATTGAAATGTCAGCGACAAGACAGCATTAAGTGTTTGTTTGTTCTCGTATGTTATTCAGTATGGATTATAAAAGGCTTTAATAAAATTAGTTTTGTTTTCGTTTAGTTTTTTTCTTATATTAATATAATAGAGAGTCAGAGAATCAAATGAATATTGAGAAAACTTTTGTCTGGTAGACAAAGCGCAGCGTTGAGTTCCGCCACTCAACACGAAACTCCTTGAAACTTGAGCGAAAAGTGGGGACCAGAGTGTTCTTAATCTAATTAGGCTTAGTTCTGAAATTAAAAAATATATATTTTCCTTGATATGATAATTAATGACAGATATTTGTTCACATTTACTATAAGCTGTTATTAGAAATAAATTTAATATTTTTTTTATTTTTTATCATAGGTGGCACGAAGGTGAAATTTACGTAGTCCTTGTTAACTTCAGAGATGAATCCTACAATATCGATCTGACCTATTTCGAAAACGTGTCGGGAGACTTGGAAGTAATTGTTCCCAGTATTCAATCCCCAAGAAATGCTCGGTATGTAAATAAAAGAAATATTTATACATTTAGATCTATCTATACACATCAGATATACTATGGGCATTTTAAAAAATAGAATATGTACTAAAAGTAGACTTTCTGTCAGTAGTTTAGATTTGCGGTTCTCATTTATTATCAATTTATATCTACGAGTACTATAATGTAGAGTAATAAATAAATTTTCTTAACAACATAAGCGGTCACATATTTATTACAGTATCTCTTCCAAGACAAACACGACAGAACATAATATCTTGACACTAGATCCCGTCTACCTATATTGCAATACTGCAATGCGTAAAGCTGAACATAATATTTGAACCCACAACCAATGTTTTCATTGAAACTTGTATCATTTTCATCCACAATGGTGTCTATACAAAGTATTCATTCTAGATAATGTATTATGATTTGTTTCAATACATTTATTTGTACTATAATTACCTATTCAATAAGTTTATTAAGTTATTTTCCTCAGGTATGTTAAATCATTAAATCATCTCATTTTGTATGCATAGACTATGTTACGATGCAGGTAACGAAGTTTCCGGTTTTTGCAAAGTAAATAAGTGAGCGTTTGCGCTCGTATTTTATTTTAAATAAAAAAAACTCTGCTGTTCTTTCTAGTATATGATATATTTAAATTATAATTCTATTCTATAATATGAAACGCTTTTTTTAATATAGTATTGAATGTTTATGTTATAAATAATAATTAAACGCGTAATAGAACATTATTTAACTATAACGCGATGGTCATAAGTACGATTTCCAATAGGAAAATTAATTGATATATCTCTATTTATTAATTGAATTATTAAATAATTTATTTTTTAATTTCTCTTCGGTATTATAGAGAGCGTCGTTATGTTCTCTTTTTTTCCGTGTTTCAATTGATCATGACGCTGTTTGCTATGATTTTGAGTTCAGCATACGGTAGAAAGAATTTTACTTATTATATAGATAGGTATTTTTCCATGTCTACACTTCACGGTTTTTATTTGATTTTACAGTTTTGATAGAAAATTAATATTAGTGGGTTATGTAGGTATAATGTATTTTTTTGGTAAAGACAAAAAAACCTTAAATATAAAAAAAAACATTCATGGATGTTTTATCTAATATTTAATAACTGCTGTCCAGTGTATTCTTTCAAAAACAATTTACAAATCTATATTTGTAATCGTTTTTGAAAGAAGAAGAAGAAAACCAATTTTTTTCGTTATTATTCTAGTATTTCACTTTTGAAACAGAATATTATCTTAGATAGCTAAAGATTAATCTAAAAATAGGCATCATCCTTATTGTAAATCCCTTTTCATGAGAGAAGTATCTATTCTCAGAATATTTATTATTCTACAACACAATATATAATTTTTTATGCTTTGTGAAATAATCCATCTCAATCTGTTAGGAAGCATATACACATATATTATTAGTTTAAATATATTATATACAATCCAGGCCAGTCGTGGCCCAGGGGCACGAAGTATGACTGTAAAACCGACTGGTTGTGGGTTCGATCCCCACTCGAGGAGATTAAATATTAACTTAAATTTATATTTTCATTTCTTCGCTCTGGTATCGATGCTAAGCGCGGCGTTGAGTTCTGCCACCCAACACGCAATGCCTTCAGAATTCGGCAGAAAGTGGGGAACGGAGTGTGTTAACACTAGGTTCCCTCTGCCTACCCTGCTGTGTGCGGGATACAGCGTGAAGCTGATTTTGATTATTATATATACAATACTGATGTACAATATTTTTTCCTCTTTTTTATCCCATTCTTTTGTTAAAAATGGCAACTTTCCTAGATCGACCCTATCACGAGGCGTTGTGCTCCGCCACCTAACAAATTCCTTATTAGTTGGTAATCTGTATAGACTGTAAAAAGTGATCAAAGTGCCCTAAAATAGATTTCTTCTGCCTATGCCTAAGCTAAAAAAAGTATAGGTTCTCTTTCTTTTCTTTCGTGCAATTGTAATAAATGATAATATTTTTTGGTTACAGAGATTTACTTGAAGCAAACAACGTAGAAGTTCTTGGAAGTGAATCGCTTGTTCTAAAAGTAATACAGTGAAGAAAATATGCTGTAAAATCAAAAGCCTTCATATTTTAAACAACATTAATTATTATATTAAAATTATATAAATGCAAAAAAATATTAGACTGTAAATAAACTGTTTATGAATATATACATACGAGTATATTCATAAACATAATCTTTTATAAATTTTTCAGATACAATAAAAAAATATGCAGAAAATGAAAACCTTAATTTTTCCTTATCTTTCAATTACGTTACAAACGATTGAGTATGAAAGAGAATTTCTGTATAATATAATATCAAAGAGGCCGTGATCATTATGGGTTCGATTCCCGCTCATGAACTTGACTGACTGACTTATTTTCATCTTCTCCCTGTGTCAACAAGGCAAATCGCGGCGTTAAGCTCCGCCAGCAATTATTAATTCGAAAATTAGATGAAGCATAGAGAACCATGATATTAAATATACAATAATTTAACATATCATCAGTATGCGTGTGTGGAAGTGAATAACTTAACATATGAAATGTAGTATTAATGTATGACAAGTGTATATTGCTAATTTGCAAACATATCCATTTGGTCGTGAATAATAACAGTTATTAAAATGATCTAACGGTTCATTTGCTTCGATATTCATTTTGGCAGAGATTCAAAAAGTTAAATGAGTTTATAATCGATTTTTTTTAATAGCAACTTAAATAAGTTGTAACAACGTAGAATTTTGACGTAGCTTGATGCAAACGGCTTAGTGGTCAGCATTCAGATGGTTTTTAAGAAGCGCGGGCTTATATTTGTATCCCGCTGCAATAAAAAAAATAATAATTGTAGCATATAAAACTTTTAAAATATTAAAAGATACTCATTTAAGAATTATTCTATACACATTACACAATGATATCCATTTAATGAATGTATGATCATAAAGTGTAAAACGATATTTTGGAAAATTTAATTTATATAAAAAAAAATATTTCTAAATACAAAGGCATTAAGAATTTAAAAAAAAATGAAAATCATCCTAATCTAGCAAGAGAGCGTGTGGCTGCAAACGTGAAAGGTTCTGGGTTCGCTTCCAAAACGAGGAAATGAAATATTTAATATTTTTATTTACTCGCTCTGGTGTCGAGTGACGGCCTTGAGTTCCGACACTTACGACGATATGCCTACAGGTGGATGGAAAATTGATGGGAAATTTCTAATGGTTCCCACTGCCCTGCTGTGTGCGGGATACAGCGTGACACTAAAGAAAAATATAATTCTGCTCCTCAGTCAAATTTTTACTGAATTAATTCATTTTCAAGTCGAACATTATACTATAAATACAATTTCAGAAAGCAACTCACGTATATATAATACCTGGTGAGATAAACAAAAACGAAATCCGTCTTAGCTTGTATTAAAGGCTCTCTAACAAGAGCTTACCTTAATGAATAATGCACAAGCGACATTGAAAAGGATTAAATTTGAATTTGAAGGCACCCTCCATCCATATTCTGGGTCATATTTTATTTAATATAGTCGTTCGTATACCTGAACTTAGACTAAGTATGTTATAATTTACTCGCCTCACTCGAGGTGTCTAATAGAATAATATTAAGATATATTTTTGCGTATTTTTTTTTTAACAGCTTCACGCTGTATCCCGCACACAGCAGGGTAAGCAGAGGCAACCTCGTGTTAAGACACTCCGTTGCCCACTTTCCGCCGAATTCTGGAGGCATTGCTTGCTGAGAGGCGGAACTCAACGCCGTACATTGCCTCGACACCAGAGCGAAAAAATGAAAATATAAATGTAAATAAATATTTCACTTCTTCGAGTGGGGATCGAACCCACAACCAGTCAGTTTTACAGTCAAACCTCGTGCCGCTGCGCCACGACTGGCCTCAATTTGAATCGAAATAAATGTTAAATTGTGCTTATATGATTTTAAAATAGTCTGAAAGTGTTACTAGAAATGTAATGTTAACATTATTAAAAAAAAAAATATTACATTATTTTTACTGTGCAAAATTAATAAGATTAGACAAGATTTACTAAGAAAAACTCCAAGGCAGAAAGTTAGAAGAGTCCAAATGTGTATGGATAATAAATAGTATTAATAACAAAACTTGTATCTACTAATGAGCTGATTCATTTACTTTTTAAGTTGATCAGAGATCTTTCGTTTATATTTATATATACAAATTTAAAGTGTTATTCCACATTTAAGACAGAAAAATACTTTTTTGAAAATATAAAAAAATAACGTAGCGGGATTTGAACCCGCATCTCTTGGAAACCGTCTACACGTAAAACGTACGCAAGTCAGAGCGTCAGGTCAGAGCGCTCTGAACAACTAAGCCATACGTTCTTATCGAGCTACGTCAAACACAGATACCCACAGATAATAAGCTGTTTTTGTTAATAGATTTAACAATTAAAATAAAAAATATATCAAGTAAAATTAGTTTAAATTGATTGATTGACTAATTAATTTATGCGCAAGTGTACTTAAAACTAAAACGGAAATCAAATATTGTCCATAATATCAACGCTGCACCCACAGTAATGTTATCTAATGAGTAAATTTTAACTGACCCACACTCCCACACTGTTAGTACCACCCCCACACTGCTATTATTAAAAGAAGTTTGAAATGCTATTAAAATATTGACATACTTTTAAATTTTGGGACTTTTTTGCTACCCGCTGTATCCAGCACATACCAGAGAGGGAAGCTAGGTTCCCTAGCTTGCCAGAGAGGGAAGCTAGGGAACCTAGTGTTAAGATACTTAAAATTATATATAAATCTCTATTTTTTCAATAATATAGTAGTCGCGGTAGCGTAAGGGATTAGTACAGTCATCCACCTGTAAAAGCCATGGTTGTAAGTTTGATCTGAATTCGTTGAAATTAAGTATATTTATTTCTCCTTCTTGTAGACAAAGCGTCCCATTGAGTTCTTCCACTCAACACGCAATGATTAAAAATTTTATGAACAGGAAAGTACCCGTTCTCTGTATATCGAGAAAAAATTTGAAGCTTTCTTTAAATTTAATTGCTTATAACGTACATATATTTTATTACCTTGAATAAAAATCGAACCCCGCAATCGACGATTGCGGGGTTCGTTTATAGTCGTGCGTTCATGCCTCTTCACCACGACTGCAAAATTATTTTTTATTTAATTTTTTAAAGAAATTAGTTTAAATTACATCCACAAGTGTCTTAATACAAGTTTGTTTTAATAGAACATTATCTATTTAACAAATATAACAAAATATGCACTACACAGAACCTAAATGCGTAACCTTTACCAAACTGTAACAATCTAACATAATTTTCACACCAATTGGTGTTCTTTAGGCTATAATCAATATAGAGTAAAAAATCCTTAGCAAAAGTTTTATAAATAAATTTCCACACAAGGCAATTCATGTCAATTAGTAGTGCCATACAAGTTGACGATCAACAGGCGACAGGCACTCGTACTGTATGTACGTGTGAACGTGCGTTTGCCGGCTAAATGATATTTTGTAAGCTTTTTAGCTTTGACTTTGTATGTGGAATGTGTTAAGCTATTTCCTTTTAAAGATATTAAATAGTTGGTAATATTCAATGAAATTGTGTATATTTAGATTTGTGTTTCACTTCAAATAATATTTCCTTTCGTATAAAATTGGATTCAAATATTACATTTAGTTAGTTAAACGCTAGTCGTAGCGCAAGAGTACAAAATGTGACTGTAAAACCGACTGGTTGTGGGTTCGATCCCCACTTGAAGAGATGAAATATTTACTTAAATTTATATTTCCATTTTTTCGCTCTGTCGTATAGGGAAAGCGCGGCGTTGAGTTCTGCCACTCAACACGCAATACCTCCAGATTTCGTGACGATGATGTGTGCGGGATACAGCGTGAAGCGGATAAAAAAATATATATTCTTCTATAATATTAGCTTTCAGAGCCTAGGTAAATAAAGACTTACAGGTACCATACCATTCTCTCTATGTCGATTTAATTTATTTATCTTATGTCAATGAGATGAGCAATTATATCAAACATTGCTCATGTTATCAGTTTGCAGATGATACATGTCTGCTAGCTGCTAGCAAAGATCCAGATAAAGCCACACAATTGCTACAAACGGATTTTAACTGCCTTATAATGTGGTGCCATGATGCGGGACTGGACTAAATTCTAGTAAAACTAAGCTAGTAATAATTAAATCACCGTATACTAGGCAGTTACCCTTAAAACCTATAATCGCCCATAATCATAACTGCCTGCATGTAGCTACAAATAGATCATGCAGTTGTCCATATATCGAAATTGTTAATAAACATACTTATCTTGGACTTATTATTGACAATAAATTTAATTGGACTCATCAAATTGACCATGTTTGTAATAAACTCAGGCAATTCTTAGCTGTGATTAAAATTATAAAAAATCGTATACCCTTAAAGGTCAAGCTGTTGTTGTATTACTCCCTAGCTCACTCATATATACAATATGGACTGGAGTCTTATGGCCGAACTTATAAAACTTACCTTGACAAAATATATAATCTACAAGTTAAAATAATAAAGAATTTTGTTTCTAACACTATACTACGCAAATATCATAACAATGAATCAGAACTGTTTACATTATTAAAAATCCTACCTGTACATAGCCAATTAAAATTCAATTTATTAAAAAAATACTTTTTTTGTAATGAAATTAAAATTGCCGTTGAACATCCTGTACATACGCGAACTGTCTCTAGAAAGCAGTTACGGACAATAAGAGCCAACAACGCTTACGACGAACGCACTTCGGCCTACCTCGTACCGAGAATAGTAAATGATCTCCCATTAAATGTATGTAATGTTATCAATAAATAAAATATTAAAAAAGTGTTAAAAAAATATTTTGTCAATAGTATTTAACTTTATTTATTTTATGAATTAACTTATTTATAAATTAACTGTGAAATCTTATTAATTATTTAAGTTTAATGCAAATTAGAATTGTGTAATTTAAGATCACTTTTTTAACATCATTACAAACCTTTTTGGTTTTTTAGATGTTATATGTATTGTTGTTCTAGTATTAATGTTTAAATGGTAATAAATTGAAAAAAAAAAAAAAAAAACAATTTAAATTTTCTTTTACATAGATTATCATTATCTTTTCAAACGTTTTATATTCATAGCGATGAATAAAGTTGAAATTCTCCGAGGGCGCATATGAACCCTTGCATTTTAGTGCAGACGAGATTTATAATGATAAATAATGTAAATTGTCTAAAGAATAAGAAATTATAGTAGCTTAAATTGCCATATATAAATAACCCGTCTGCCGTCTTCAGTATATTTTATTTTAAGTCATATTATGATATAAAGTATTGTTTTATAAGTGTTTAATAAAATACATTTTAGGTTTCATGAACATATCAAGCTTTTTCCTTTTTTTTCCAGCTTCACGGTTTATTCCACATATAACAGGAAAGGTAGAGAGAATGTTGTGTTAAGACACTGTCTTCACTTTCCGTCTGAATCCTAGACATCACGTGGTGGAACCTAACACCGCCCTTTGTCCTTTTACACAAATAATTAATGGCTAATATATACCCAGTAAGAAGTTTTTTAGATGTTATTAAATTTCTTTATATAAATATAAACTATCAACTACTACAGGTAATTTATATTATATTTTTAGTTCTCTGACTTTAAATATCTATACTTATAATAAATCTGTAGAAAAGTCGTTTCTGTACATTGAAAATATTTAAGAAAAAAATAGCCAGGGTGTTAAAGGATAACTAACAGAATCCATTTCCAACATTTTTGGAATTTTTGTCTGTTTGTCTGTTTGTCTGTTTATGTGAACACGTATCACGTAAAAAGTACACAATAAATTTAAGCAACTTTTATACATAAAAATTACAAATAAATCAAGGTAGGTTTTAGTCTTTATTTCATTGTAATCGCTTCACTCTATCAAAAGATATAAGTATTTAAGTTTTCAAGACGTTAATATTTGAGATACTAAAAAACGACACAAGTAACGCTATCTATTGACTAATAGTAGGTACTAACGAATCTTGATAACGCAAAAAACGTTCTGTGGAGTTAAACACTAATTACGACGGGAGGAATATTAATCATTTTAATACTAAAGAATATTAATCATTTTAATACTAAAGAATATTAATCATTTTAATACTAAAGATATAAGTATTTAAGTTTTCAAGAAGTTTATATTTGACATATTAAAAATCGATACAAGAACGCTATCTATTGACCAATAGTAGGTACTAACGAATCTTGATAACGCAAAAAACGTTCTGTGGAGTTAAATACTAATTACGACGGGAGGAATATTAATCATTTTAATACTAAAGAATATTAATCATTTTAAATACTAAAGATATAAGTATTTAAGTTTTCAAGAAGTTTATATTTGAGATATTAAAAAATCGATACAAGAACGCTATCTATTGACCAATAGTAGGTACTAACGAATCTTGATAACGCAAAAAACGTTCTGTGGAGTTAAACACTAATTACGACGGAAGGAATATTAATCATTTTAATACTAAAAAATATTAATCATTTTAATACTAAAGATATAAGTATTTAAGTTTTCAAGAAGTTTATATTTGACATATTAAAAAATCGATACAAGAACGCTATCTATTGACCAATAGTAGATACTAACGAATCTTGATACTCTCTTCCATACGTTTCCACTAATTGTGATGGGATCTTAATAGATGGCGCTGTGCATAAAAGAAAATATAGTTTGGAAAGGTTACCGCTACACTTTATCAAAAAATAATGTACTTAAAGTTTTAAAGATATTTATATTTGAAAAAAAAAAGAAATTATTAAGAAATAAATTATTATATTGTTGAGTTATTATCTGCTTAACGTTAATTACGTCATGTAAGTGTAATCTATACTTATAATAAATTTAACATAACATTGTAATATTTTTCTAACAATGCTCGAATGGTTACAGTTCAATTGTAAGTCCAAAAGAATGACTTTAGAAACGTCTTATTTATTTGACTGTTGATAAATTTACGTATTCTTAAAGTACAATTGTTCATAGTACTAATTATAAAGTAAACTACATTGAATTGTTGGTGAAGATTACCTTCGTAACAGTCTAGCTTAATTCGTAATTATTTAACACAGTGATAAAGAATGACTTAATATTCAAAGAAATATTTTGAATAGGTTCTTCAGTCCGTTCGTTCGTTTATGTTATTAATATTTTTTTAAGAAACGTATAAAAAAATAACTTTTGGGAGCAAAAACGTGCTTTCTACGTATATTCTGTATATCAATTATATATTTAACTAATAATATATGTTACTAATTTAAAAACTGTACAGGAGCTAGATAAGTTATTTTGCAAATAATATCGTGAGTACTAATCCAAATCAATTAATTATTAGTTAAGGCTGTTTGTAATATCTATATTTCTTAAAAGAGTAATCATGTAATTCAAGCGGACAAAGCCGCGAATAAATAATAAAATTATCGTTGTAAAATAAAATACAATTTGTCAAGAACGACGCACGCACATTTTTTTTTTTTATCAAAGGGAGACCGCCGCATACGCCTCATTCCGAAATCGAGCTGTAGGTTTTGGCGGCAAAGTTCAAAGTTCTAAAATCTAAAGGTTTTAGTAGTATTTTTGTAGTAGTATGTGTTTACGTTATTGGTATCAAAGCGTAACTGCCTCACACGAAATATAGATATGATTAAACATCGTGAAATGAAAAAAAAAAACTTACGTCTACACTGTTGCTTAAATTCTTTAGGTATGGAATTAAAATATTTTACCTATATGCTATTTCCGTAAAAGGAGCGCTGACGCGCTTCTCTTCTGTTCTTTGTTAAAGGCCAAAGTTGTGGCTGCAACGCGACTGGTGTGGGTCCGATCCCCACTTGGAGGATTGAATTATAATTTAATAATATTTTCATTTCGTTTAATAATATTTTAATTTCGCACATCAGTCACACATTATACGCAATATCTTAATCCTTACATTACAACATAATCTCATAATCTTACGCATAATCTTTACCCTGCTAAAGGCGGGATAAAGCGTGGATCTGGTTTTAACTTTGTGTGAACCGATTAAAATAAAGGTCAGTCCAGTTGAGGCCAGTCGTGGCGCAGCGGCACGAAGTGCAAGCACTCGAGGAGATGAAATATTTACTTAAATTTATATTTCCATTTCTTCGCTCTGGTGTCGAGCGAACGAGAACACGAAAGAACGAGAACACGCAATGCCTCCAGAATTCGGCAAAAAGTGGGGAACGGAGTGTCTTAATACTAGGGTTCCTCTGCCTAACCTGCTGTGTGAGGGATACAGCGTGAAGCTGATTAAAATAAAACTAATATTAAATTGCCAAAATGCAAACAAAAAAGGATTTAAATCGGTTAAGCCGTTTCTGAGATTATCGTGAACAAATTCACAGACAAACAGACAAACTGACCAAGTTCTATTACAATGTTAATTGTAATATCTTCCATGTACAGACACCGATGAGTTAGGATTTTATTGTAAGTATCGATAAGTTGTGTTTTTATTTCAAAAATTCAAGTGAAGATTCTCATGGGAGGTACGAAAATGCGACCTAAAGTTTTAATAAATTTGTCATTAAAAATCTTCATTGCGTTGCAAACATACATTATAGGTATATCAAAACACGAACATAATTCAGTGTGTTAATTAAATAATTTTGTGGTTTAAGCGGGCGAAGCCGCGAGCGGGTCGCTAGTATGAAATAAATTACCGACGTTACGCGTTGACAAGGCTGACACATGCCGCGGATTCTTGTCGTCTCTATTAATTTTATCGATATTTATATCGTTTCAAACTTAATCAATTTAAAACTGGATACTATATAATATTTTTAGTTATAATTGTGTAATAAAAATTATATATTTTTTTAGTTTAATGCCTAATCCCTCATGGCCAGAGACGCTACAAAAACCCTAAAGGTAAACACTCCGTTTTGAGCTCGGATTCGAAATATTGCACGTTGAGTGGGCGAACTCAAAAGCGCTTTTGTCTATATGTAATAAATATAATAATCTGGAATAGATTAAATTCTAAGTGAGGATTGAACCCATGATTATCGTGCTTATTATCAAACTGGGTTTCCCATTGCGCTACGATGGCTAATAAGTTGCTAGTTTCAAGACTTGACCGTTGACGGCTACTTATCATCGGGTATTAAAGACGTGAACTTCTAAATACCAATCCATCCACTTATCAACTCAATTTACGCAATAAGATTTAATTTGATTAGTTAAAACAGTCTAAGCTTATACGAATTATATAAATTTAATACCATTTTGTGGCAATTAAAACACTGAATGTCACATAACGTTTTTCGTTGCGACCTTAACAAGTGGTGACCAATCTAATCTATTTCTAGCGATACGATTATTTACGTTCCCGCTCGTGTGTTTGTTGTTGCCTATACCTCATTAGACTTAACTAGTTAAAACATATCGATTTACTTGTCCTTTTAAATTATTAATTATTTAATCAAAACCTTTTTTGATATATCTTTTGTATATTTTGCAATTTGTACATTAGATACGGATAGTCTATTTATTATATATAGATACATAATTATAATAAAATTGTAACTCATCACATCATGATTTTTACAATTTTTTATTTGTTTGTCGGTTTGTTTTTGTGTCGGTGCGTTTGTGCACGCTAATCTCAGAAACTGCCTCAAGCCTCAGTGGTTCTCTAGTGTGAATTGATAGATTTTGTTTTAGAAAGTGTACCTTTGTTAGCAAATACCATAAATGATCCTACTTATATTATAATTGAGAAAATATGTGATGATGGATGTTCGTTCCACTTTCACGGAAAAACTACGAAATAGATTTAGATGAAACTTTACAACAATATAGTTTATACATAAAAATAGAATATAGACTTCTATATATAATTATATGTAAAGAATTTGTATAATTTGGCTATAACATAAGCTGTTGGGTCACTAGTATTTTATATAAATAACAATCTGATTCGGATTCGAAACTACAACCATTTTGTTGTACTTATATATCAATATAACGATTATTTCGGTCACACTGTGGCTTTAATTCTAAATCATTATTTGGGAAAATTTTCCTTGAAATTTAATTCCTAAGAGCATATGGAGGTAGTAAGCAGTAAATTTTTATATAAAATAGTCCACGTGAGCGTCGACGCTGCGTAAAACACCTTTATAATGTGGCAGCTTGAACATAAAATTCGATGTAAGAAATAATGTTATTATCGTTTGTTTTCCCTTTATATTTCACTAAGAGCTTTTTTTTAGTATATTCATACTACAATTATTATATTACTAATATTTAAAAAAAAAAAATTAAATTAGCTTTACGCTATATCTCGCACACAGCAGGGTAGGCAGAGGGAACCTAGTGTTAAGACACTCCGTTCCCCACTTTCTGCCGAATTCTGGAGGCATTGCGTGTTGAGTGGCAGAACTCAACGCCGCGCTTAACCTCGACACCAGAGCGAAGAAATAGAAATATAAATTTAAGTAAATGTTTCATCTCCTCGAGTGGGGATCGAACCCACAACCAGTCGGTTTTGCAGTCACACCTCGTGCCGCTGCACCACGACCGGCCTCCTAATATTTTAATATGTCTGTTCCCATTTTAAACAAAATAAATATATATATCAGAATAACACATAATTTATATAAAGTTTTGTATAATTTGACTATAACAATAAGCTTAAGCGGGCGACCCCACGTTTAGATTACTAGTTGTTGATAATTGACGATACTGATTCGATTTAGTCATGTCCCAATTATAAAGGGATGGACTGATCCAGATGAATGGGGATTTGAATCCCACTCAGATGGTATCATTTATATCAAAATACTCTCATTTATATATATAACACCACATATAAACCTAACATAATCCTAACATTAACATATTATTTCAATGACCTGTGTACGAGTATTTGTGAATTTATGTATGTCAAAGGCTACATTAGTAGAATTATATTTTTGGTTTGTTAAAGGTAGTAGCTCTGATATTAGATGTGAGTGTTAGAGCTACATTTCAAAGGTGTTCATAAACTTATTTATATATGTATGCGTCACATAAAAATGCCAGTGGTGGTGCATGGGCTCAAGCGTACGACCGTAAACGCGACTGGTTGTGGGTTCGATTTCCACTAGAGGAAATGAAATATTTTCATCTTCTCGCTCTCGTAATGAGAAATATCCCAGCTGTTATGTTCTGCCACTAAACTGTCTGTGGAAAAGAAATGTCTTAATGGGAACAAAATGTCTTAACACTAGGTTACAGGTTCTGACTACCCTGTTGTGTGCGGAATACAGCGTTAAGCTAAAGAAAAGAAAACAAAAAGATATATTTTATGTTTTAAAAATATAAATTAAATAAAACTCTGGTAAGAAGAAACACACTGCGTTGCATTCGACCAGTAAATAAACAATATCTCAATTTTGAGCGGAAAATTCTTCCTGCCAACTACTTACATATGTAGAGTAGCGTGAAACTAAAATAAATAAAAAATAAAACTTAATATTTAAATTTAAAGTTAATATTAATGTTACATGTCACTAAATTACACTAAGGTCACCTACAGAGCTTTCCACTTCGCCAGTCTGTTAAGCCCCTTGAGATCAAAGAAGTTAAAGTAAACTCAATAATATTACTTGCACTAGAATATTATTATATACTGCTAGGCACTAAGTAGTTAGAGTTTCATATTATTTGCAACCAATATTTAATATTAGAATAATACTAATATAATATTTTTATCGTTATTTTTCTTATAAAGTTTTATAAGCCATACAATTTTTTATACGTTGTTGATTCGTTACTAATAAACACTTAATATAAAGAATGGTTTCTAAATAAGCTTTAGTTTTAATAAATTAACTCAAAGATTCAAAAAGTGTATAATATAATTTTAAAATTTTTACTACTGTAAGCTCTTATATTGTAAAGTAAACGCTACCAAATTTCTTAAATGTTTGACCTAAAAAAAAAGTAATGTAACCAAAATACAAAAACTCATCACTAGCCTTTATGCCTACCATTACATAAGCCGTACACCTAAAGTTCAACATTCAAAATCAGACTTTACTCCAAAAATATAGAATTCAAATTCGTTTACAATATCAATCTAAAAATGGTCAATTTTCTAATGTAATAGTGCAATTGACCGTACAACCGCGCCTTGTGGATGCCGAAAGCACTTTGATTAATAGTTCTTGTAACGATTAAAAATGGATTAGAAGTCACCTAATTAGCTTTAAAGGTTAGAAGCATTGTGAGATCCATAATAGAGTTGAGTAATCATAGATATGAAAGCGTTGCTTTATTGACGGTGGAATGGTATTGTGAGAAAATTTGTTATCTTTTTTTAAGTTCACGTTGTATCCCGCTCAAACCTTAATGTAGGCAAAGGGAACCTGGACACCTAGTGTTAAGGCACTTTGTTCCCATTAAGATACATATGGTCCCACTTTCCACTGAACGCTCTTCTGCAAGTAGTTTTAATATTCCGTACCTTTTAAGAAAAAAAGGAACCCTTATAAGATCATTTTGTTGTCCGTCCGTCTGTCTCTCAAGAGGCTTTATCTCAGGAACGGAGGAGATATCGAGTCGAAATTCAAACCGTATACTCAGATCTATGGCCCATTGATTTCCTAAGAAAGTCGTATTTTTACATCTGTACGCTCGTTTGCTTTGTCTTTTCCATAAAAAAAATATCTGCCTACCCTGCGATGTGGGATAATACGAAAAGAAGAAAAAAAAAAAAAAAAACATTGCAATGAGTGCAATTTAAAACGGCAACTATAGCATACAATTAGACGGACCTTAAAAGTGATGAGAAACCAAAATATTTCGCTAAAAATTTTAAATATCACTGTAAAGTTTTAAAATTTCGAAAAGTTTAAATTCAGCATAAATTAGTAAAAACTAAAGTCAACTGTAATAATAAAGGCATTGAACTTTGAAAGCTTGTACTATTTATCTAATTATATTTTAGTTCTAGTCCGTTTCAACGGAATAACATTCGTCTGGCTATGCCCTATGCAAGTTAGCTTTAATTAAACTTAAAGTTTGGATAGGACTTTTAAACTTGTTTCACTTGGAACTAGTGTAGGTTGTTTTACTTGAAATCAGTTTTTAATTGTGATTTTACTAGGGATCAACACGTGGCTTTGTCCGCTTAAATTTATTGTTATATTAAAGTCTGTTATTTTTAAATTTTGATATAAATTGCGGCTATATACCTGAAATAAAATTTCTTTTAAATTCGTTCAGTTTTTGCGGAAAAGTGGAACAAACATTTACCAACACAAATTTTTACATTTATAATAGTAGGGATTTTTAAGAAAGGGGTGATTCGTAAGGACGCAACGAGCATTTTGGCACTAGGTTAGTTCTGACTACCCTATAATATGCCAAATATATCGTGAAGCTAATAAAAAGAAATAAAAGATACAAAAATAATTTATATTGTATTGTATTTCAGCCAGCTAAGTTAATGATAAATGTTAATACTTTGGTATTAATTAAACATTCTCATTAATATTAAGATGTTTTGGTAGAACTGTTTTCAGAGAAATTTTGCACTCTGATATAATTGTTCTTTCTAAATATATAACAAAATGTTACTTAGTCGATACACTGTAAAACTTTTAATTTTATTTTTCTGTTGTATTAGAATGGTCTTAGCAGAGTCACCGTGAGCAAAAGTTAAGCTATAACATTTTGTATGCCGCTCATGTGAACAGTAGTCCTATACATAAATTTCTTGTTTGAGGCGTTCAAGTAACCCATTGAAATTTTTAATACTTTAAATATTTTATTATATCAAAAATAAACTATTATTATTATAGTTTGTATAGTTTACCAAGAAGCTCACAAAATTTTCAAGGAAATGAATAAAAATTTGAACGGGCTCGAATTTAGAACAGACATACAGACAGACGTATCCAAGCGGTACAGGCTCAAAAGCCGCAACGCTAATATTCTGGCCTTAGTGTTGAATAATACATAAAAAAGTTAAAAATAAGTTCATAAAATCTTTTAGAAAATACTTTTAGAATTAAGTAAATCGATTTGTGTACATTCTGCATTTCATACATGACATGCTCGAAGTTTGTGCAAAAAGCACTGTATCATCATACATCGTTTATCAAACGCTCTAGCTGTACCAATTTCGCTAAAACCCAAGCCTCACCTCATGCATTTGACATAAAATAAGTGATTTAAAGTTCAGTAAAGTAGAAATCTTTTTAGAAGTGCAAGTTCTATTTTTGTTAATTTTAAGTGTCCGTATCCTATGAGAAAAATTGAATCCTTATAAGATTACTTTGTAGTCCCTTGTCCATCTGTCAAGATCTTTTGTGTGTTCTCGAGCTTTTCGAAACTAAACACCACACTGTACCTCGTTATCAGAGCGAGGTAATGTAAATATTAAGTATTCAATCTAAGATTTAATTTAATTATTAATTATTTAAGATTCCACTTGGAAGGAGTAGGAATCGAACCTACAACTGTCGCGTTATCTTGTAATAATATACATTTTGTTTATCAAAATACTGAAACTGAAAAAGTCATGATAGTTATAAATTTTTTCAGTACCTAATAATTACATTATAAAACCAATCGATTTTTTGCAATAAAAAATATTTGAGGCCGTCGCGTCGTAGCAGCGCATAAGGATGTGACTGTAACGCGACGATTGTGGGTTCGATCCTCATTCGGGGGAATGAATTCATATTTTTTATATTTTCATTTTTTCGCTCTGGCACCAAGGCAAAAAAAGCCCGGCATTGAGTTCCTCTTCTCAACACGCAATGCCTCACAGAATTCGGCGGAAAGTTAGGAACGGAGTGTCTTAGTACTAGATTTCCTCTGCCTACCCTGCTGTGTGCGGAATACAGCGTGAAGCTGATTTAAATAAGAAAATAAATAAAAATACATGTTGCAATTAATCATTCAATACATATCGTATCGTACAAATGTAAACGATCTCTATCACCTATAGACCAGTTATGGCGAGGCAACGTCTAGTTCTATAAGTAGGGCGGCGTTGATTGACACCGAGCGAATGACGTAATGGATATTATAGCATTTATAACAGCAGATTTAACTATAAAATATTCAATGGTTATTCAATTATATACTATTATAGTTCAATTGTATAATTTAGTGCAATTAGGACTGACTTTAACAAAAGCGGCTTGCACGCGATGGTTCTGGATTCTGATCTCAAATGTTTATATTGTATAAAATTGCACTATTTAGTTAGATATGTAACAAAAAGTGTATAGGAAAATGTAATAGATTGTATAGAATATCAAGAGCGACAAGAATTAAGTGACTAAATGGTTGGCAGCCATATTAAAGCTCAGTTCTTTGAATATTCTACTTGATATAAAAAATTTAGATTTAAAATAATGATGAATAGTTATATGTTAATGATCAATAGTTGTAGGCTTAAATTCTAACCAGTACAGAATAGTTAAACGGCAGCACAGCACAGCAGTACAAAACAGTTTTTATATAAATATGCTTGTAAGTGCGATAACACAGAATGCAAATGAAACGACCAAAAATTATTAAAATATTTCCATTTTATTAATTTTTATTACTTTCGTCGAGGCCGGTCGTGGCGTAGCGGCACGAGGTGTGACTGTAAAACCGACTGGTTGTGGGTTCGATCCCCACTCGAGGAGATGAATTATTTACTTAAATTTATATTTCCATTTCTTCGCTCTGGTGTCGAGGTTAAGCGTGGCGTTGAGTTCTGCCTCTCAACACGCAATGCCTCCAGAATTCGGCAGAAAGTGGGGAACGGGAGTGTCTTAACACTAGGTGGTTCCCTCTGCCTACCCTGCTGTGTGCGGGATAGAGTGCGAAGCTGATTATTATTGATTGTCTTCTTGTTCTTTTGCTTTTAATCATTTTTGCTAGTTTCTAATTCGTATAGTAAAATAACCGTTCATCTCGTATTTTTAAATTCAATTGCGACGGATAGACCATATCCATAAAAATAAACTTTAAGCTCCAAATAACATTCAGTCTAACGGCTTAAATCAGCATTTGCAACAGAAACTATTTACGATCTGCCTCTGACCTAAAACCAACTAGGGAAATGTCACCGAGAGGTGAGCCACGGAATAATGAACAGCCAGTTGATATGTTTGGATAACATTTTCGTTTATTTAAAGGCAGTCTTCTCTGAAATATTGATATCTAGTGAAAAAGTTCACTAGATATCAATATTTCAGAGAAGACTGCCTTGCCTGCTCCCACGTGGCTATTATTGACAAATAATGCAGTTTAAGTAATGTAAATCAGTTAAGTCTAAAAATTCCTTTTATTTGTCTGTTGGTTGTTGTATGAATAAAAAAACTATGTTACGACAATTTAGAATTTTAAGCTCTTAATTTATTATAACAAAAATAACAGTTTTAAGTAAACGTTAAATAAACTTTTTACATTTGGTTAAATTTATTTATTATTATTTTCACAAAAATTAATATAGCTAGCTAGTTCTATGAAAAATACAAGAAATAAAATTTAACAATACATTTTTTTGTATTTGTTTTGTTTCGTGTTTAATGCTGTATATCGCCCTGAACTCTTGTATTTCTTACCAGAGCGGGGAAATAAAGATAATTCATCTTTTGTTAGTTAGTTTATCCAACCATTGAATTTATACATTTATATTAGACACTGTTACTGCGCCACGGAGAACTATCTAAATTGACAGGTACTAAAAAACGGTCTTAAAGAGACGAAACGAGAGATAAATGTCGGTTCAATAAAATGCAATATAAAATTGTATATAGTAATTATAACTTTGAGTTTTGCTACATTACTTTATAAAATATACTAGCCATTAGCTGCGACTAAGTCCGCATGATCAAATGGAAATTTATTGTAAGAAAGATTATTGTTTAACACAATACAATATAAGTGCCCGAGGTAATTCTGACTACAGGTTTAGTGGGATACATTAAGACAATAGCTGTGATGATACAAGGAGATATAGGAGATATATAACCTTCATATATTAATGGACTATCCAAAACCAAAAGGTAAAGGTCCGTTTGTAAGTATGTCAACTCATTTATTTCAAGATTGCGTAGAGGTAATTTATGTCTAAAGTCTTTTGGAACACAGAAAAATTCAAGCTTCTAAGTCAACGCAGTCAAAAGATACAAGCATTTGTGCATCGATTTTTCTGCATTTTATACGAAGTTCGCAGGGTAATCAAAAAACTATAGGGTACTTTTCATGGATTTACAGTTATGGAATTTGGTACGAAGAAAGAACTTACAATATAAATAAAGAAAAAAAACAAACAGTGAAAATTTATAGACATTATAAAAAAAACCATTGCAAGCTTATGATTGTACTTAATGAGGCCAGTCGTGGCGCAGGGGTACAAAGTATGACTGTAAATACGACTGGTTGTGGGTTCGATCTCTACTCGAGAAAACGAAATATTTATTAATTTTTTTTTGCTCTATTGAGTTTAGCCACTCAACACGCCATGCTTTCAGTGAAAAGTGGGGAACGGACAGTCTTAACACTAGGTTCTATCTGCCTACCCCGCTGTGTGTGGGATACAGCGTGGAGCTGATTTTAATTGTACTTAATTTCATACAAAATGAGTGCAAACGTCCGCAAATTTAAGTTTGTCGTCCTTTATAAATTGCATTTTCATTGACATACAATTTTGAAATTGATACGGAATCCTCAATATGCGAGTCCCACTCGCATTTGACCGTTTTTTGCTTTATAATATTAGTATAAATAGGTATTTAATAGCCTGTGGATAAAAGTGACCTCGAATTTTTAAATAACAACCTTGTGTACTATTAAAATAATTATTTTGTGAAATGCAAATATAAGAATTACGATATTTTGCAATGTTACCTACATTAAATGTTATGAAATTAATATTTTTATTGAGATATTAATGTATGTTATAACAGCTGTGGCCATAATGGCGCCGTGAGACTGCTTCTGGCAGTTAACGCGATTCCCACTAAGACGAATTATTATACTTAATTTCATTTTCTCGCTCTGGTATACGAAACACGGCGTTGAGTTCCGCTTCTCAACACGGACTATCTTAAAAAATTCAGTGTAAAGTGAGAAACGGAGTGTTTTATCACTAGGTTCCCTCTGCCTATGCGGGATAAACGCCATGAAAGACATAGCTGTTTTACTAAATTAGCTATGACTTTCGTGGCGCAGTATATATAGCACACGTCAACTAACAACGACATTGCAGGGCCAATAATACAGTTTCAAAAAGTGATTATAATTATCAAGATGTTTGTAACAAGCATATTGATTTAATATATCTACATATTATGTAGATATAATATAGACTTACCAGTTAAAAATAGTAATTTTTAATCTTATATATTTCTTATTTTTTTACGGAATCGGTATTTTTTTATACATTTCTTTATACATACAGCATTTTATAACGTTAATGCCTTTAAGTAAAACAAGTTTAAGCAATAACATATCAAAATATATTAAAAGCTTATTTAGTGAACAAATTTTCCTACGTGGTTGGTTCTTTTATAAAATAAACACCGATTTATTTCAGGAATTCTATTGATAAAGTACCGAAACATGGGATGAGCTATGTATTATTAAAAATAATAAATACATATTTTATGTATAATTTCTTTTTACTTTAAGCTTCTTATTGCATGTAACAGTACAAGGCAAATCTTAGTGTCCAAACACTCAGTACTTACTCTCCGCTTTAAATCAACTAATTTATGTATATTTTACAAAATGTAAAAAAAACAATGTAGTGTTAGCGAACTCGTATAAAAGAGGGTAGATGTAGATGAAAAAGACGATAAAAGCGGTGAAATTGTGTCAATCGGGGAGAGTTGCTTATAGGCAACGGCCCCTATTGGAAGGAAACTCGTGTGAAGTGTTGTTATTAGGTGACACATATCACTTATTGCAATATCATAGTATCTCTTTCCAAATAGTTTAGAAACATATAGACTATATGTGTTTATATAGTGTTTTTTTTTAAAACGTTAACCGCTTCCGATTTCAAACAGTAGTGTATCTCGAACCCGCACCTCTTAGGAGGCGTCAAAGCGTTCTAATCACTATACTATATGTTTTTATCACATCGAAATTCTTATACGTCTGTTATAACTTATTTATGTTGACGCGAGTTAATAAATCCAGTAGGTAAAAAAAATATACAAATACGTTTTCTACAATATTTTCTATCTTTAGTGTGTATTATTCAATATAATTAATTTGTGTATGTTCATTTATAATCGCAGGCAGAACAAGACGGAGAAATAGTTTTATTTTGATTAGAAAAAAACCTCTGAATAAGATTTATATCAGGAACGCTATTTTTTATTGGCTTTAAAATTTTAATTTTTAATACGCTACAGTACAGGCCAGTCTTGGCGCAGCGGCACGAGGTGTGACTGTAAAACCGACTGGTGGTGGGTTCGCTCTGGAGTCGAGGTTAAGCGCGGCGTTGAGTTCTGCCACTCAACACGCAATGCCTCCAGAATTCGGCAGAAAGTGGGGAACGGAGTGTCTTAACATTAGGTTCCCTCTGCCTACCCTGCTGTGTGCGGGATACAACGTTAAGCTGATAATATGGTACAAAGGCAGAATTTACATAAAAAAAATCTGTCATTTTAATGCTAAGTGTAATTTAAAAAGTAAAAAAGCTAGATAAAAGAAATAGTTATTTAATATTCTATACTACTAATACTAAACTGAAGTAGAGACGGATATAAAATTGCTAATAATTTCACACGTTAAAAAAGAAGCTAGTGTCAAGACACTCCGATGTGTCTTTGAAGAATTCAAAACATTGCATATTGAGTGATGAAACTCAACGCCATTCTTGACCTTTACATACCTTTCCCTCTTCCTTTTTGCCCTTTTATATCTTACCACAGCGAAGAATACAAAAAAATAAATAAAAACTAAGTAAAATACAGTACAGTACAGTAAAATAAAAAAATAATCAGTCCCTGAAGTGAAGTTTCAAGCCACAACCATCGCGCTTACGAGTGACGCTGACCCACTGTACCACAACGACCTTATTTAAATATATACCTACCTACCTACTGGTTTACTCCTGTCACATACTTCAAATCGTGCGTAGTACGACTTAAGACGAATTTAAAAGTACAATAGCTGCTATGATAAGCATATCAATAGTAATTTGCACACAATATACTGATGTCTGACGTAAATAAAGGGCAGTGTTACGTTAACCGATTTTATAATGAAAAAGTACGTATATTAATTAACAATTGGTTATTGAGAGGTATGTTAAGAATATTGACGTTGTAAATGCGTATGCATTGATATATATATTGGAGTCGTTGTGAGTAATTTAAGAATGTCGAAAAATACTTGATTTCAATTTCAGAGATGACAATTTTCTGACGTATTTTATTCTTTAACTAAATGTTAAGAAAATGTATAACAATTTAAACGTAGCGCCTCGCCTGCTGGAAACCTGGTCGGTTTCGGTCAGGCGTGGGTTCGAGTCCCGCTACGTCCAAATTTTTATACGTTTTCTAAATAGGTATTTTATCTTTCAGCTTCACACGATATGCACATTTTTTAAAGTATTAAATGGAAGAAATGGAAACATTTAATTCCCCCAAGTAGGAATCGAATCCACAACCGTCAGGTTTATAGTCAAACTATCTCAATAAAATGTAACATCATATGTTTTTTGTAAAAGTAAAAAAAAATCTAAGCAAGCTACCTTCACACGTTCTTTTAAATCCCTTCATTTTTGTTATTCTAGCGTTTTTTTATATAATGTTCCTATAAGGCTATAGGCATATTTGGCAATTTAGTCTGGGTAAAAAGGTTTTCCTTGTGAAGTGTAAAAATGGAGGTAAAATGTTGTTACTCAATTTTTATATTACATTTTTCACACCTTGAAGATCTCGATAATATGCAAATATGGACCAGAGATAGCATCTGAACATAAATTTTAATTAATTAGAATTCTTACCTATAATAAGTATTGAACTTGCCATAATATTTTTTTTGTATGAAATAAAGCAAAATAAAATTGTACCTTTATTTAGCCTTGCCATAAATATTATTTTTATTTGAAGTTTTTAAGTGATTCATATTCGTATACTTTTATTTGACTTTTTTTATTAGCTTCACGCTGTATCTGGCACACAGCAGGGTAGGCAGAGGGAACCTGATGTTAAGACGCTCCGTTCCCCACTTTCTGCCGAATTCTGAAGGCATTGAGTGTTGAGTGGCAAAACTCAACGCCGCGCTTTCCCACGACACCAGAGCGAAGAAATGGATTTATAAATTTAAGTAAATATTTCATCTCCTCGAGTGGGGATCGTACCCACAACCAGTCGATTTACAGTCACACTTTGTGCCCGTGTTCCACGACTGGCCTCTCGACTTGACTTTTTATAGTTGAAAGATTAAGCAAAACTAATTTTATATAGCGTGTAATTTTAAATAGCAGTAATTAAATTTTTTGATTCACTTATAATATATTAGTATAGTATATAAGAAAGCTAAAGAGTTTGCTAGGTTCAATGGACTAATCTTAAAAATTATTGATTCCAATTAAAAATCCATTTATCGGGCAATAGAGAATATTATGGGCTATAGACTATTTTACATCACGACAGTGGTCTCTATATAACCTACTATGGGTCCGGTCGTAGTTACCTCGGACACCTAGAATGTGTTACGAGAAATACAAAAAAAAAAGCTAAAGGCCTCAAGTCAGTCGTTGCGGATGAAGTAAAAGCGTGCGACTGAAAGCGTAACAGGTTGTAGGTTCGATTTTTACTTGAACAAATGAAATATTTAATATTTTCATTTCCTCGATGGTAATGAGGCAAAACGCAGCGTTGAGTTCCACCACTTAATATGCAATCCCTTCAAAATTAGGTGGAAAATGTAGAAGGGAAGTGTCCTACTAACAATAGGCACAAAAGCTCCCTCTGCCTACCCTGCTATATGCGGGATACCGCGTAAAGCTAAAAAATAGTTAAAATCTTGTCCTATAATATATACAGTATATTGAAATCTAAACTATGCCACAATTAAAAAACAATCTGCTCGTACAAACACAAACTCGCATAGTTATTTTATTAGAACATTGTTATTACCAACCTATCCATATAAGGCGGAGTAGCTATTAGCGTACACTCGTATGTTACGTGTCAACATAAATAAGTCTCACCTGAGAACGTTTAAAGCTCTAATGGCAATATAATGTAATTTAAGATAATAAATCTAATTAAAATAATAGATATATGTATGTTGAGGTAAATTGTTTTTTATTAAAATGGTTAAAAATTAGAAGTTTAATACATTTTTTTGTTATATTTTAAAGTTTTTGTCTGTTTTTCTTTTGGAAATGGCTATCAAAGAATAATTTAAATTTGGTATAATATTTATGGGTCAGTAATCGTCGTTTCGGTTTAAAGTTAAACTTTTTGACAGCAGGAGCTTGAAAGAATGCCTGGAACATGTGAACCAAGGGAAGGTTTTCTTGCCTTGGTATCAAGACTTAGCGCGGCGGTCAGCTCAGCCACTTACTACGCAATGCCACGGAAATTCTGCGGAAGGTATGAAACGGAAGTTTTCTTGTAGAGAACGGAGTATCTTAACGCTGGGGTCCCAGATTCCTTCTGCCTACTTTGCTACGTGTGGGATACAGCGTGAAGTTGTAAAAAGACCACCATGGTGCGATGGCTGTGACTTCAATCCCAATTCAGGGGAAGGAATAATTTTAATTTCCCGTCTTTGGTAGACAAAGAATCTTCACTCTGGTTCTATTTGCATCTGCCTCACGCGGGATATAGCGTGAAACAAAAAAAATCTTGTTTATGTACACGATATCTAAAGGTATAGATTTTTTCTTGTTACCAACAAATCATTAAACACACATGTTCTTGATAAGACCTGATTTGATTTGATGAGATTTTGCACGTGGTATCGTTATAACGTACCTTTATATTTACGATATGCCTGACTACAATAGTTAGTGTTTTTTATTCTATATCTTTGTATTTTCGATAAACAATTTGTGTTAAAATATATATTTACATATTTCTATATATAGATTTTTCCTATTTTTCACATTAATATAATATTAATAAAGCAGAAACAATTTAGAGATAACTCATTACTTTCTATTCTTATAGCAAATAAAAAATATAAGTATTTGGAAAGTTTACATTAAACTTTAAATTTTATTGTAAACAATATTTCAAACTATACAAATTAAGATTGACTATATATATTCTATAATTTTTTTTTCAGCTTCACGCTGTATCCCGCACACAGCAGGGTAGGCAAAGCGAATCTAGTAAGACACTCCGTTCCCCGCTTTCTTCTGAATTCTGGAGGCATTGCGAGTTGAGTGGCAGAACTCAACGCCGCCTCAACACCAGAGCGAAGAAATGGAAATATAAGTATAAGTAAATATTTCATCTCCTCGAGCTTGGATCGAACCCACATCTAGTCGGTGTTACAGTCACACTTCGTGCCGCTGCGCCACGACTGGCCTGATATTCTATAAATATATCAAAAATATAGATACATACCACATAAAATACAAATTGAAAAAGAAAATAATATTTTTTTGTGCTCGCCGATAATAGCTGTCACTGACTACAAACCACGTGTTAAGCAAACCCGCGAACATCCTCGATTAATGCTACATCACGTTATCTGATAACAGAATCATGCCGCTGCGTTAACGATTGTGACGATGACGTCACGACACTGATATGACAGGTCAGTCTTTATAGCTATTTCTAGCTTAATTATAACAAAAGCTTGATTTTAAAGCTTATTAAGAATCATTTTTATATGTATTTTAAGAATCATTCTTCAAAGAATCATTCTTAAACTAGAATTTATTTAGTTTTTTTTTATTTGAATTTCTGATTTTTAGAATTATTCTTATACTAAAAAACGTATAAAAATTAGAACGTAGCGGATTTTTTTTTACGTTTTCTTAATAAATGTTTTTCTTTCCTAAGTGTGGATTAACACTTTAAAAATGTTAAAAACATTTTTATACTTTCTTGTATTTTAAGAAAATAAGTTTCAACTGTTAATTAATATGTTAATAGACCTAGAAGAAATAGGCAAGTGTTTGACAGTATTCTTAAGTAATTAATATTGTTCCATTTTTTTTACTATAAGCTTTATCGCGGCGTTTAATACCGCCACTCACGATGCAATATCTCGCAAAATTGGCGGTGCGTGGGGAACGGAGAGTCTTGATCGTAGTTTCCGCGCTTAATCTCGTACATAGCAGCGTACACAAAGGGAAACTGGAAACTTAGTCTTAAGACAGTTCGTTACCATTAAGATACTTTCTTTCCACCTTTCGACATTGCGTGTTGAGTAGCGGAACTCAACGCCTCGCTTTGCCTTGTTAGCAGAACGAGAAAAAGAAAATATAAAATATTTTATTTCCTCGAGTTAAAATCGACAACAGCCTGTCGCGTTTAAATTGGCACGCTGATGCCCCTGCACCACGAACGTCCTCAATCATTTTACAAATAATACAATGATGGAGCCGTCAAAGTTATATTAGATGTATATCATCGATTTATTATCACAAACGTAATGTTTATCACCACTATGAATACATAGCGCAGGCTTTGGAGGGCTCTAGTACAATAATTTCCGCGTTCTCATACAAGATTATAAGATAACTAGCAGTCGCTCGCAACTTTATTTGTGTGAAGTTTTAGACATAAAATCGATAAATTACGTTTTTTCTTTCAGGAATTTCGTGAAACCCTCTCTTAGTTCCCCCCTTCAATACATTACCTTACCTACCTACCTTTGTTTCCAGTTATGAACATTGCGTTCTAAGTAACGCAACTGTACGTCGCGCTTTGTCTTACCTCGCAAATGAAGTGAAGAAATGAAAAAAAAGAAATAGCAATTCCTCCGAGTAGGAATCAAACTTAAAACCATTTCGCTACTTTTCCCTTTGCGCTACGAAGCCCTCTGTGAATACTCTACAATTCTATTTTGTCTTTGCAATTTGCAATACTGACAAATATGTTTTGAATTTCTAACTTCAACGGCTGTTTATTATCAACTTGACTTAACCAAATAACAAAATTAATATTGAAAACGAAAATGTTTGGAGATCCACTCATTTTCGTGATTACGCAACTGCTTCAGGCACATCAATGGCTCCTTTGCTAACGTATTAGCATTTCATATTAGCGTACAAATGTGAAGATTTTTGGAATATTCCTATCTACAATTTTTTTTCGTTCTTATCGGTAAATATCTAACTTTAAATTAAATATATGATATATTTTACCATATAATAAAATATCGCGGCGTTGAGTTCTGCTACTCAACACGCAATGCCTCCAGAATCCGGCAGAAAGTGGGGAAAGGAGTGTCTTAATATTAGGTTTCCTCTAGGCCCACCATGCTGTGTGCAGGATACAGCGTGAAGCTGATTTCACTAAAATATCATTTAATATTTAAAACGGAAATACAAAAATTTCTAGTGAATGGACTTAATTATACTTAGTATAAATAAATGATCCACTAGTCAAATATATTACCAAATTAGCGGAAATTGATTAAGTACATTACTTTACCATATAAGGTTACACCTTCAATATAAATATAACCTTCAATATTTACTACAAATGAGTAATATGATACATTGTAAACAATTATACAGAAAAAAAATTAACCGCAAGCCTCAAAGCCTTTGAGCGAAACAAATTCCAATGAATAGATTAATATCAATATAAAACTTTACTGTACAAGGTAAATATAATATTATATTTTAATATTGTAATGAACCTATCGTGGCGCAGTGGAATGACGTCCAACTGTAAACACGATGACTTTAGGTTCACTCAGGAGAATGATTAGGTATAAAATATTTAAATTTTTAGGGTTCCGTACTCAAAGAGTGAAACAGGACTCTATTAATAAGACTCCACTATCCGTGATAGTTGACTGTTGAAATTTTTACAGATGATATACATATTTCTGTTGCAGTTGTGGCAACAAAAACTAAAAACCAGAATAAAAAATATGCATTTAATTCCCATGCAATAAACGTATATATTTTTAAGCTGGTTTTATAGATTATACTACGGAACCTTTCGTGCACGAGTCCAATTCGCAACTGACCAGTTTTCCAAATATTTCTAATTATTCCAATTATATTTGAAAATATCCGGATCCCATAATAAAATATGGCTGATGATAGTCAAGGTGGTAAGTTTTATCAGAAATTCTACATTTAAAAATTCCTTTAAAACGAAACACACGATTTATTTATCATTCAACGCGGGCGCTAGCGACTACCGTAAAATTCATATCATCATATGAAAATTTCCTTTTTATTGGCAATAAACGTTGGTATTTCATTTACATTTCGACGGTCTAAATTACTTTGAATGCGTCAATGTGAGCACAAAAGGCATTTGCTTGGAACAAATAAAATAATTTGTGTAAATATGAAACAACTGTTGAAATTTTTTAATATATGTATGTTTGAGTAAATTAAAGTTAATACGGAAATTAAAAAAAAAAACAAATTTACGGATATTTTTGTTTAAATAATAACTCTGTGAGACGACTCTTATTGAGTACAGTAAGTGTTTATTGAAAATGGATTCGAATAAATTATAAGAAAAATGTGGAATATGTGGTGCACTAAGTAATTTTTTTTGTCCTAGTCACGGGATTGAGTACCGCAACTCAATACACACAATGTCTCAGAAATTGGATGGTAGGTCGTAAGTTTATCTAATGAAAACATATATTCCATCATGACCAAGATTTTCAGAAATGAAGAACTGACCATAAAGAAACAGGAATATAGGCAGTAATTAAATAGATAAAACATTGAACCCACAACCTTATGTAGAATGATATTATAATTTAGTTTAGTAGATTGCATGAAGTATTTGTACTAAATATTCTATCACCAATACCGAGATGTTTTCTATTGCGCAGACATGTTCAAGGCCGCATTTTTCCAACCATGCGATAACATTTATATTTTACATAAAAACACAATAAAATTATGTTGGAATTTAAATTAAACTACATTTATCGCAAGCAATATTTTAGCATGTTATTGCATTTTATAAGTTATTGTAAGAAATCATTTAACTTAATTAAGTTAAATATCTATATAAAATTTCTCAAAATAATCTCTATTATTTATATCAAAATCACCAATTGTTTTTTGAAAGGCTGGTGAGTAAATATTTTTTTATTCGAGTAAACATTTGCGAGCACTTATAAAACCTAAAATGAACGTAAAGCTACCACCGTACCCGCTCAGAGGGCAGTTCTGCTAAAGAGCAGGCGAGGAATTTAACTTATTTTAATTTATTGGTGGCTGTTTTCCATATTAAGATGAGAGAATTTTATTACCTAATACAATAATAAAATAGTAGTTGTCCTACAGGAAAATTCTCTTAATTTACCACATTTTTTTATACCGTCAGTGGACTTAAGCATATAACTTAACTTCGACTGAAATTATGTGCTTAAGCATATAACTTAACTTTGACTGAAATTAAGTGTGTGTGTGTGTGTTCTTTCATTCCATTATTTAATGTCAACCAGACATCAAATGTCAAGCAATGTATAAACGATGTGGCTTTACCACGAAGACAGTTTGTTATTTCAGATACCGTAAACCTTTTACGGTCAATCGTTAACACGTTCGGAAGTATTTAATCCGACGACCCCTAATAAATTATCTAGATCACGTTATACCATGTGTAGCTATTAGTGTTGTGTTGAATAAAACACTATACTGGCCGAGTTGTTTTTGACACTCCTATTTTTTTCCCTGGAGTATTCTTTGTAACAAGTTTTTAGTAGCTTCGGTATGTATGCTTGTAACAGAAACTTTGAACGAGATTTGACTACTTTGAAACGTTGGATGACAATGCAACAATACGAAAAAAAAGTAGTTGAAAAAATTAAAAAATACGCTTTTGTGAAAAAAAAAATTGAATAATAAAAAAGCGTGGTAAATTCAATAAATTACTAAGGAAAGGAAAGATAAAACATATAGCATGGCATGCACAAATCATTTATTTGAAAATAAAATTAAATTAGCAAAGACTACGACATTGAGCTACAATATTAAAGGCACAAGCGTGCGGCTGTAAACGCGATGGTATTGAGTTCGATTCCCATTTGGAGAAATGAAATATTTAATATCGCTCTGGTAACGTGCCAAGGGGGGCGTTGAGTTCCTCCATTCAAAACCCAATACTCCAAGATCGCAGTGGAAAGTGGTTAATATAGTGTCTTAACACTAGGTTTTTTAAGTTCTCTGTGCCTATTCTGCAAAAGCTAAGATGATTAACGTAATAAATTAGTTTAAAAACTTGGAGATATAATTTGTTTAATAGTATATACAAAATATATATCTAATTTTGTTACACAATTTTATTTCATCAAAATCAAATAGCAATTACTTTTTACATGTTTAATATTGTTTCAAATTTAAACAACCGCAAAAGCGGCCCCTCAGGAGAAACATACCAACTCGTGCAAATTGCAAGCGAGGCAAATTAATGACTGCTACTGGTTCTATATAGATATAAATACATCGATCCCTGCATTGAGAAAGATAGACTGTATTTATTTATTTATTTATTAATTTATTTAGTGATATTAATTTGAATTACAATTTAAATATTTTGTCCTTTTACTTTAAATTTATTAATTGAAATCAATTCTGTAGAATTTTTCAGTTTCACGCTTATATCAGAGTAGATAACCTACTGTTAAGACGCTCCATTTTGCATTTTTTGGCCAAATACGAGACATTCTGTGTTGAATAGTGAAACTCAAAGCAGTGCTTTGACACCAGATCGTCTAATGAAATTTATAATTTTAAGAAGAAACAAGAAATACAAAAGTATTTCCTTTAAAATACTTATATTTCCTAGTTAAATTACGAATAATGTTACGTTAATAATTAGAGTTTGAAATAATTTATAACTTCACAGGCGCAGTTAAGTTGGGTCAGAAGTGCCGCTGGTAGTTCAGTCCTGTGAAGAAAAACAAGCAAAAATGAACTTTTAATCTAGCTCGGTGTTACCATAAATTATATTTTTTTAGTAAAAAGGAAATTTAAAAATGTAAAATTTCATTTCACAGCTTTACACTGTACCTGACTGGATACAAGCAGTAACCTAGTGTTATGACACTCCTTTCTCTATTTTCCGTTGAGTTCTGGAGGCAGTGCGTAATGAGTGGCGGAATTTAACGCTTTGGTGTTGAGACAAAGCATTGTCTCGACACCAAAGCCAAAATTAAAATATAAATTTAAATAAATATTCTTCTTTTCTTTTCTTCTTCGAGTGGGGATCAAACCCACAACCAGTCGTCTCTACTGTTCCACACTCGCGTTTCAGATTTGCGTTGAAAACAATTTAAAAAAATATTTTAATATAATAACATAGTAACAAAACTACCACTAAATGTGGTACCTCCTTCAAAATATTGATACGAAATTATCCAAAATATGCTACGTTCGCAAAGTTAAGAAATAATTATTATGTTTTCTTATAATTTTCATTTGTAAATTTTTACTCTAGATGTGAGAGTAAGTATTGTCAAAAAGTATATTAAATTTTTATCATTTTCATCCAAGCCGGAAAGATCAAAAGTAAAATAATGCACGTTTCTACCTTCGTGTCTTGCTATTTATAAAACATTACTTATAATGCTGTTGTTCTTATTTTATTAATTTCACACTGTTTTCCACTTATAACTCGGTAGACAGAGAGAATTGGAGAACAGAGTGTCTTAACGATAAGTCCGTTTTGAGACATTGCCTGTTGCGTGCCGGATTTTAATGCCGCGTTTTGTATTGTTACAAGAGCGAGATAATGAAAATAATTCATTCCCCTGAATGGAAATCAAACTGAAAACTGTCACTGAAAACACACACTGTAGTTAGATGCTCACAGTACTATTGCTTTAGGACCACCACGATACACCAAGATGGTCTATTTTTTTAAACTTCAAGTATCTATTTTCAAGAAGAAGCCATTTTAATAAGTACTCTTTACAATTGAATGTGCTCCATTCAAAGAATGTACGTTAAGATATATAATAGAAATAGAAATGAATTTTAAAAATAGATAATATTTAGGCCAAACCCAAATTAGGTAGACCTAAATAAAACTGCTTCAAAGGTTTTGTCTGCGACCTTTAAGATACAGTGCATATTTTTGAAATATATTTGTATATTTACATATTCGCGAGTCTTAAACATCACCCTGCACTAGGTTCTTCGACTCTATATAGAAATCATAGTTTAAAAAAAATAAATTTCCGATTTTGTAAAAAAAAGAACTTTGCGTACTGCCCTGGATTCCTGCAGAATGGGCTGATAGTATCTTGCCCTCTGGTATGGTGGGTTTGAGACTTCAATGATTTTATGAGTGGGTCCCAGGTGGTAGAAAGTTTCCAGTCATCCTCTCTATTGAAATTATCTATTGTACGCGAGGCAATTAAGAAATCGTTGGCGGTAGTTTGATATAATAATTATGTCAACTGACAGACGAATGCCACCTCAGTCTACCCGTGACCACGGACTACTGCAAAGTGTTCGAAACGTCGGAGTTCCAAAATGTATAATCTAAAATATACGCGCTTAATCCGATTAAAATAGTTTCATTTAAATAGTTTAATTTTATCATCGCCCCAAGTGTAGAGTTGAACCCCCAACGTCCAGGTAGTACAGTAAGACTTTAACAAATAGATCAATTGAAACTTTTATACTTTATATGGAGTCACGTTCTACTCAAACAGTTATCGGAGTCCGGATGAAAAGTGTCACAGTTCTCACGTACCTACCTACTTGTATTAATTTTGCGGGTGAAATAAGTTTTACGACCACTCTTCAACCAATATCTTTATCGAGTATAGTTTCTATTGGTTTTCTTTGAAACTTATGAGTGTGATTCGTTCTTCTTATATTTTTCTTGTGAAGTTTAAATAAGTCTTAAAAGGGCAAGAAAAGAGTGAAGTTTTTTTAGGTTCATACTTTATCCTGCCAATAGCGGGATAAGCTGTGGACAACGTAGTGTAAGATACACTGTTCCGACTGAATCAGGGATATGTATCGATTGGTGAAACTCAATGGTGCACCTTTTAAAGTTTTATATAGCATTTGCTTACTCATTTGGTATTGACGTTACCTAAGTATTTTCTAGTTAAAAAATGTTTTGTGTTTCTGTACAGGCTAAAGACAAACTAAAATATAATGTACCTATGTATTTTTATTTTTAGACACGAAAAATATTTAATAATTTATTGTAACGATAACAAAGTTAAAAAATATACAATGTAAGAGTTTTAAGTAATAAAATGAAATAGAGACAAAGAATAGACATGCAATAATATTTCATAGTTATAGAAACTCATAATATGACATAATTCTGAACGTAAAGTAGGTTTTTATTTAATAAAACGAATAAAACAAAATACAATAAATCGAATAAAATAAAAAAAAATATAATAAAACAAAATATAAATCACCATACCACAGTAAATATCTACTAGTACAGTAACACAAAAGCATTAATACATGAACGCTATACAAATACACATGCATAGAGCGCACTGTATGTGCAATGTGCATGTCATAAACAACATACCTATGACATACGAGTAGCCGTCTAGAGTTAGGACACATTTCCTCAAAGCGCCTGACACAGATCTGTGTCTGTGCGTCCTAGGGGCTGCACCCAAAGCTCTACCACCACCAGGGTCACTATGGCACTTGTGCACTAATTCCTTATCATTAGCCAGATTACTGTTACCGTCTATCGAACCTTGCCGGCTGCCCTCCAACAATGCTTTGCCACGCCTCATCATCACATCCTACGCTACCTCGAGACAAATAGAATCCTCTTTTCAAAAGAACGTTCACAGTAAATCACTTCGAAACTTGTTTTTGTTTATATGTCCAAGTCATCACAGTCATTAAGGCGCTAAACGCTTTCATTTGTTCACTGATTTACGTTTCAAACGTGAAACACGAGCCAAATTGTTCTATTTTCTGTCGGGACCACTGCTGTGCGCTGTTTGTTACAAACTACTATACAATTTTGCTCTTATCGCTTATCATCAATGGAAATTTTATGGTATAATTTGCACCAAATAAACGATATTTATTAATTCAATAATCCCATTAATACGAATGTTATTCCTAATCAGATTGTGCAACATTTATAGCGGTACCACTAACACAACATGCAATTAAGATAATGGAGAGGCGCGTGCGTTTACGTCAATCGATCGAATTTTTCTTTAATATACGTACGTACGTATTTTTAAATATTCTATCTATTCTTTAGAATAGATAGAATTTAAAAAAAAATCTAGTTTTTATAGAAGCATTTTGTAGATTTTAGATTATTTAAATTTGAATAACTTTACATTACTAGAGTCGTTCTGAAAGAAATAAAGTGAAATTAAATTCTTTGATTTAAAAATGAATATATTACAAATAATAAGCGAGCGTGGAAAGATTGCTTATTTTACCGTCTGATTTATATTCACATGGCGCCTTAGGATATTCGAGCAAATATTACGTTTTTTTCTATATATATAAAACTTAAAGTGACCTAGAAAGTATTCATTACACTTAATGTATATCTATACGACCTTAAAACATAATTACTGGACTCAATTTGCGATTTGCTCGAGGCGGACTATACTGTAGGAGCGAATGATTGTACCTCGGATCGTTATAGCAGTTATAACGAACAAACTCTACGCTAAAAATGACCTTAGTTAGGCTCTTGTTCCGCTAATTCCCCCATCAATACAACCTTCTTTGAACAAATATGAAATCGACGTAAAGGAAATAACATACAACGTTTTCCCATGTTATTTTTGAAATTTTAATGGAATTGTTAAGCCGTGAAATGGATAACGACACAAGTATGGAAATCTATTTTCAACGGTTGTTGTTTTTCTATAGTAACGTGCAGGGCGCCCATAAACGGTTGCGTCATGTCACCAGGGGTGGGGGCGCCCCTCATTTGTAAACAGATTGTGACGTTGTCCAATGGACTATTCCGAATCAGGCAACAGGTGGTCCCGGTGTAATTTGTATATGACAATTTGACATTCATATTGACACGTAATTTTTTTTCGATATTTATGAAAAAATAATTGTATAATATTATTTTTATTATTGAACTTTTCCTTACATGACACAGGCGCGATTGGGACGGGTGCGTTCGGACGCTCAGGGCGGCATGACGCTACCACGCGACCGACTCGCGTGGAAGCCTGCGCGCGACTGGCAATCAGCTTAACGCACATGCTTAAGCTACAGGTAGCCTGATTAAGTCTAGATTCACACTTTGAGCGGCATCACAAAATAGATGATCAAGTCTTTATCAAAAAGTTTAAAAACACCCTTGTAGCGTATTGTAGCCGTTTCTGAGAACATGAGTTGAAGATTTAAAATGGATTGTAGAAGGAAATTTACAGAAGAAGAATGGAAATGTTTAATATATTGTCGCATTTTCTTTTTGAAGGCAAATTAAGTTACTTCATAAATTACGTTATTATGATATGTTAATGTCACGTAGCTTCACTATTTTCCCCGTATAGCAGAACAGGCAGAGAAACCTAGTGTTAAGATACTCCGTTCCTGATATTTCTCCAATTTTTTTAGACATTGTGTGTCGAGTGGCAAAAATTAATGTCACGTTTTTTCTACCAGAGCAAGTAAGTAAATAAAAATGTTTTAAATACAATCAATTCCGTGAGTGGTAATCGAATCCACGATCATCACGTTTACAGTCAGGTATTCCCACTGCGTCATAGCGGTCAATAGTTAGTATTTACGTAGGTAATAGTTAGAAAAATATACTCGTATAGTATAATATCGACGTTTTGTTCTTACGTCCTAAATAGACCCTCAAAACCCAAATCCAAATGCCCCGGGGAGCTGGCAATTGCTTAAATTCGGTCGGTTTTTTCCGCTCTTTCTTCGACATTGTTGAAGACTCCTTTGTGACAACAAATTAATTGAAAATGCTTAGTCTATTACGTTTTCGTTTTCGTTTTAGCAATCGTTATCTAAATTGAACACTCGTTGATTTAATATAACTTGTTTCCTTTTGCATAAGCAATTAAAATATTTCAATTTCTTATTAAAAAATGTTACTAAAATAATTATATTAATTAATATGAATTAATTTATTTTATCTCTACACTGGTTTACGTCATATAAGAAGTAATTTCTCAATATTATTTTTGTGATGCAAAGTTAGAATTATATATGTTATGTAGTTTAATACTATTTTTTAGGAAACATATATTTTTTTTACTGTATGGGGATTTGAACCTGTTGCCACTTGGGAATTTTTTGTAAGCTTTCTAATTTTTTAAGCCTTTCTAAATTTATTGTTGATATACTTTAATTATTATAAAAAATGCATGGAGCAATGGCACAAAGGTGCGACTGTAGTCGCGACGGTTGTTGATGCGATTCCTGCGCAACTATATAAGGCCAACCAAAGTGCAGCCTTGAGTTAAGCCACTTAACACGAAACGCCTTAAAAAATCGGCGAAAAGTGGGCAACGAAAGTGTTTTATCGGAAAATCAGTATGTTAACATAAGGTTCCCTCGGGATACACTGTGAAGCTGAAAGAAAGTGTTTATGTGTTTATATTAGTTACATGCAATGGCGTCAAAATTCGAAGGACAGGAATGAACGTGTCTTAATGGGAACGGAGTGTCTTGAAACTAGGTTCCCAGGTAGCCGTACAGCTGCAGTAGAAGCAGCGTGAAGTTAAAAAAATCAATTTCGTAAGAAATAAATGCTTATGGAGTAAATTTAATTTTAATTTGTAAAAGTTTTTCAACATACACTCGTCGTATGAAGGTTAAAATGTGTTTTAGTAAAATTTGTTTTCTTTTTAGGGTTCCGCACTTCAAAAGTAATAATTTATTCCCTAATAAGATCTCTTTGTTGTCCGTCCGTCTGCCAAGACTATTTATCTTAAGATTGTGTGGCGGTGCTTAGCTGAAATCGATATGAAATATTCAAATTTTTAAGCTTTTAAGTCAATATTTATGCATATTTTTACTGCACCTTCACCACATTATTTATATTAAAACCCATTGGATCCTTTCTGGTGGATCTGTGGTTATGAAATTCCGGACAAAGTGAGAACTTACAAAAAATATAAAAGGAAATTATTCGAAAATCAATGGTATTTTTTTACGATATCCATAAAATATATAACTCTATTTTATAAATTTCTCTTCCATATAGTTTTAAAGATACGATCAAAAGTAATGGATTTATTGTGTTATGAAAATAAACAAATACTCATATATATTGACATTATAGATAAAATGTATTACTTTTTTCTTTGTTTTGAATCTCATATGATATATTTCAGTCTCTAGAGATACTAGCAGAAAATTGTGCGATTTCATCGTAAATATGTCCCTAAGGAATCGTAAAGAAAGTGTTGTATATTTATTCCAAAAGTATACGACCTAGTAGCATCATCTCGCTTGTGTTCAATATTCGATTCTTGTAGGGAGCAAGATTTTACCAAGCATTATAAGGACTAATATTATTCACGTTTTTGGTATTTATTTGTTAAAGTCAATTTAAAAGTGAATACAAATATTTCAATTAGCAAAGTTAAAATTTATAGGAACTTTGAATACACTAATAATAGCACCGCACTCCCCACATCCAGCGGGTTTTAACACCTTGATCGTTGGTCCATCTGGTACAGGGACCACCTACTGAACGTCGTCAGGTACGTGGTGGCCATCTCTTGCGGACTTTTCCTTCCTAGGGTCTACCGGTTCTCTTATCTATCCCATTTACTGACACTTCTAGCTCTCTAATGTCTTCTCCCCCGCAACTCACACAAATCGAAGGCTAAAATATTTAGAACGCAAAGAGTTTTCAGGGGTTGCTTTTAGAACTCTATATCAATTCTGTTATTACCCGCCACCTTGTTGTTTTTTAGGTATCTAAGAGTTCTCAAATATATACACTACTATAAATAATATATCAAAAGTCTACACATCCATCTCATGCAAGTAATATGAATTTTTAGTTAATTTTAAAAATAGTGATATTTTTATAGCTAACTTAAACGGACTAATATCATTTGAAAAACAAGAATACTATCCAGCGACGCACGAGCTAGATTATTCCACAAGTTTAATCAAAGTTCTGTGATAACAAACGTACTAATAATATAAAATAAAATATCACATAATATTATCTTTAATAATAGAATGGCTCTATCAAAGAAAATGTTTCTTCATTTGGACGTACGTATATGTATACGTAAATATAGAAGGTTGGCACTTAATGGAACTTCTAATGCTCATAATGTTGGAAACATAACTTATGATAACAAGGTTTTGAAATGGTTTGACTAGAGCTTTAGAAGGTCCTATTGTTGACGTTATCATTAAGTTGATATACTACTGACATACCTCTGTTTAGTCTAGTTTTAATGTTATAATTTAGTTTCTCAATCATATAAAAAGAATTTGTTCGTAAAATATCATCAAGTTCACTTTATACTAGAGTGTAAATAAATTAAAATTAAAAAATACCCATTAAATTAGCAAATGAATCAAATTGGTGGTCAAAAATATAATTTTGATGTTTCGGAGATCAAATCCACAGTCACTTCGCCTACACTTAAGAGACTCTCTACATCAAAATGTCTTACAAATCAATAAGTTTTATAAAAAAATCTTAAATTTCATTTTATTTTTCAAAAACGTTCTGGAAACCAGCAGATAAAGCGCGGCGTTGAGTTTCGCCACTCAACATGAAAGATTTAAAAAAAAAAATAGTATCAATATTTATAAATCCATACATACGGTTATTACGGTTATTTTGAATTCACACTCCCCCTTAATCGTGGGGTCGCGTGCTCAAAGCTCATTTCAGTGCATGCACCAACAATTTGTTTTATCGCTGTAATAGATAAAGCCCCCGGAATTTCCCCACCAATCCTATTTTAAGTCCCTTCAAGACGTAAAACTCGATTGTGCTTATTAATTTTTACTTGTTTTGTGAAGGGGTCAATGACTGAACAGGTTGCATTTTTTAATTTTGATGTATTTTGAGTTCATTGTGGCAACTCCACTCTGGGCTCTCTAAAACAACAATAATAAGTAGTTCCTCGAGTTAAACTATATACAACGTTGAGTTCTGTTATCAACACGCAACGTTTTGAATTCCAGCGGTAAGCGGAGAACATTTTCGAGTTTTCGGAGAACATTCTGACCTATTGCCCCACGAAAACCTCTCGCCTTCTGATTTAAAAAAAAATCAGCTTCAATCCGTGCTCCACTTTTTGCCGATTTCTGGAGGCACTTCGTGTTGAGTGGCAGAACTCAACGCCGCCTTCTAATTTATTATTGTAATAATTCAACGGAAAGTATGTGAATCAATCAATTAGCTACTATTATACTATAAAAGCAAATTGAATAATATTATCTGTAATGATTATAGCAAAAAGTGAAAAATATTATGTTTTCATAAATAATTCGTATATATTATTAGATAAGCACGTATAAATGATTGATCACGACATTCGATTTCAGATCACATTCGATCTCTATATATTTTTCTTGTCGCATTAGCTCTGGCCTTGGAATAAACGTAATTAGTATAATACCCATATGTATATATATTTTGTATTTATCTCGCGTATGTAGTTATTGAGATAGTTAGAGCTCAATTTTCTTTTCCAAAAATATTGATTTGGGCCTCGCCAATTCGGAAGATATGTTTCCTTAATAGATAGTTTAAAATTCAATATGGCAAAGGCAAAAGGGTAGGCAGGGGGAACCTGCCTAAAAGCGCTCTCTACTCTCTCTATTCTAGCGCTGAAACAATTTTAGAGACATGGCAGGGCTCAATTATGCATTTGTCATTCACCAGACCGAGGAAATAAAAATTGTTCATTCCTACGACTGGAAATCAAACCCACAACCACCGCGCTTACATTCAGATGAGATGGCCAGGGCATCTAGTGTTAAGATATTCCCATTAAGATACTTCTGTGCCCCACTTTTCACCGAATTCATTATTTTGTATTGAGTGGCGGAACTCAACACCGCGCTTTGCTTCAATACCGGATCAGAGAAAAGAAAATATTAATGATTATATTTGTAATATTTAATTATTTTTTTTGACTATAGCAAAATAAAAATAATATGTTTTGTCGCGCCACTCAACACGCAAATAATTTAATTCAAGTGACAACGCAGAACAAATTATCAAAACACTCACAAACTTGCCTAACTTACCTATTGCTTCATTAAAGAAAAATAATAAATTGAAAACATAAATCTAAATCGCTTTTACCTATTATATTATATAAATAAACAAATAAATCAATATTCCAGGAATAACGCAAGGGAAATGTGAGTGGAGTGCCTTTCGAATGCACTGCATTTGTCATAGAATATTATAATAATATTGACACAGATGTGCTAAACGATATTGAACTACTTCATACGAGTATATTAGGTTTCAAATGTGTATTTAATATTTACTACACGATATTTACAATGCGTCTATGTTTAGACGACTGTGGATTCAATTCCCATTGAGGGTAGAATATATTATTATATTCATTATACATTCTTTCAATACAGATAAACGAGGTGAGTTATATTTTAATATAATTAAAAAATATAAGAAATTAATGAAATAAATAAATAATATTGTATTTAAATATAAAAGTATCAGAAAAACGGTCAATAAAATGAAAAAAAATGTTTAAAAAAACACAAAGAAAATAGCTGAAAAACAAATAACGTGAAAATGAAGTCTAAAAAAGCATAGAATTTCACTCTGCTTGTATCAATTAATAAGCCTACACAACTCTAATAATACACAACGCTCACTAAGCTGGGGGCGATGTTAATTTACGGGTATCTCGGGAAAGGGGATCAAATGAAACTAGATTCTTTTCGTCTTTTGTGATTTTCACTATTCTATTAAGGAAATAATGTAGTCTAGAAAAATAAAATATTGTTTTTTTTTTCTGAATTCCTTATAAATTTATATGATTCTTGAAAGTTAAAATATTGAGGCCAGTCGTGGCGCAGAGGTATACAGTGTACAATCGACTGGTTGTGGGTTCGATCCCCAGTCGAGGAGATGAACTATTTATTTACATTTATATTTTCATTTCTTCGCTCTGGTGTCGAGGCAAAGCGCGGCGTTGAGTTCCGACATTGAACTTGCAATGCCTTCAGAACTCGGCGGAAAGTGGGGAACGGAGTGTCTTACAACTAGGCTCCCTCTGCGTACCCTGCTGTGTGCGGGATACAGCGTGAAGCTGATATAAAGTTCAAATATAAATTCTAATAAAAGGCCGCCTTTTCACTTTTTCTGTATGAAATTACGTTATATTATGCTACGTTATATATACGTTATATTATTGTACGCATATTTATTTTAGAAAAAAATCGCAATAGGTTTGATTTCCACTCGTATTTTAAAGATAAAGTCCGGCGTTAAATTACACTAATTAAAAAACACAGTGTCGCGAATTTAAGCGAAATCGAAGTTGTATCTCGTGAGGCTAAAATGAAACAATCTTTTACTTTATATTCAACAACAGCTCTATTTATTATATTATATTTCTTATTGAATTTGAAATTTTTGTAATTTTTAAAATCTTATTCAACGCCTGTGGAATCAAATTTCACTAAGTTTACATTTTTATACTGAAGTTAAATGTCTTTTAAATTATAAATATCTAAAAAATATAAAAAAGTAACATGAAATAATAATATTTATAAATGTGAAATACAATACGAGTCGTTCCTTTTTAGTTCTAATCGATTTAATATATTATTCTGGGTTGAACTAACTCGGATGAATATTTTATGAGCGAGAGGCTTACTCCGGATAAGACAATAATGCTGAAATTTAGAATTTAAAGTATTAAATTTAAAATACTATTTATTACCTTATTTACTCTATAAATATACGTTATTAAATTCTAAATGAATATAAGTGGCTTGTGGGTTATACTCTTTTTTTATTTTGTAGCTCTGATAACAAGAAAAAATACGGCGTTGATTTAGGCTGAGTGACATGTAATATCTCGAAAATTGGACGTAAAGTGAGAACTCAAGTGTCTTAAAAATAGGTTCCTCCTGTCGACCCCTGAAAAACGCAGAGCTACTTTTTGCTTATATACAAAAAGAGAAACATAAGTATCACATAAATACGGAGTCATATAATACTTTTATGTATATTAATATTCTAAAACAGATTCATATTATATAATATAAATATAATGTATTGCCTATTATTTATTTTTTATCAATATCTTTCTTACTTACTCAATCCACGTTGTATAAAATTGCATCTTACCTGGAAACAAAAACAAAATCTTATACTATAATAATTCAAAACAAAACTAACAAAATCAAATAACAAATTCTCCAAAAGCAGAACAATTAACTAAAAATAAAAATAAAAATACCGAATACTTCTTAAACCTTACCGATAGTATAAGTGGCGCCATCTATCTGGAAAGTTGCACTTTTACACTTCTTAAAAAGCTTCCCGCTCACAATTTGCCGCGTGGCGCTACCGTGTGTAGCTGGATTCGACATGATTTCCTTCCTCACCGCAGCGCTAGTATCGAACCTGTTCCTTAATTCCTCAAAGGATAATTCACTGGGTAGTTCAGGTGTTTTCTCCCTGCGCACTTGCCCACTACGCCCTTTGTCCATTTTGCTCATTTTGTCCATTTTGTTCATTTTGTCCATTGTCAGTCACACTGTATATTCGTACGCTATCAGTCAAATTTCACTACACTGATTTGACATTGTCACTTCTTCACATTATAAGAGAGCTGTAATGGTTTTCGTAGTTATATTGTTAAATAATAAAATAAATATTAAAGACAAATATTAAATAATATTTCTTAAATATCATTTGAAATTTGATTCGGCTATAATTAATTTGTGTAAAATATAAAAAACGATAATATAAAGAACTATTACTATAATATAACTATTACTATACTATAATATAATATAAAGAACTATTTTTAAGTATAAAGACGAACTAAAATGTTGATTTTATTAAAGAAAAAATTGTTTGTTTTAAACTCATATATACTTTTACACAAAAAAATATATAGCAATTTTTAGTCTCCATATATTATAAATCGTGGGTGTCGTGGCGCATCGGTAGACCGTCTGATTAAATGCGACGGTTGTAAGTTTGATTGCCATTTTGGCGAATGAATTAAATTTATTTCTTCGCTTTGCTAACCAAACAAAGCATGTCGTTGAGTTTTGCGCTTCAACACACAATGTCTCAGAAATTGAAGGGAAAACGGAGAGTGTCAACACTAGTTTCCCTCTACCTATCCTGCTATTATACTGGATACAGCGTGAAGCTAAATAAAATAAAAATATATTACAAGTAAGAAAGTAGATACATGTCTAAATTAAATTTCATAATTATTCCGTAAACGTATGCAAGGTCACGTATACGCATCAATACTCATATCGCGGCCAAAGCTAACGCGTATGCTAATTTACGATATAGCTATATTTAGATTTTCTGTTAAGTGTTAGGTTGTAAAATATTAGGTGCGCTCACGTGGTTCTGTTAAACTTGTGGTAAATGATGAATTGGCTTTTAAATCTTGTTCACCCATTAACCTTACTATCTGTAATACTTTGGTAAGTATCTTGAAAGAAAGAAATTATTTTATGGTTTTTGCCCCAAGAAGCTAGAGGAACTCTATTTTTCGATAAAACTGTTTTTTTTAGCTTCACGCTGTATCCCGCACACAGCAGGGTAGGTAGAGGGAACCTAGTGCTAAGACACTCCGTTCCCCACTTTCTGCTGAATTCTGGAGGTATTGCGGGTTGAGTGGCAGAACTCAACGCCGCGCTTAACCTCAACACCAGAGCGAAGAAATGGAAATATAAATTTTTAAGTAAATATTTCATCTCCTCGAGTGGGAATCGAACCCACAACCAGTCGGTTTTACAGTCACACCTCGTGCCGCTGCGCCACGACTGGCCTTTTTTGATATATGAAATGATAATATTATAAGAACACGAAAGTAATTCTGATTAGTAAATAAATAACTATGTAGTTTTAGCGGGCGAAGCCGCGAACGAGTGCTACTATATGAATAGAATCAAAATAAAACTGTCGAAGTTGTCAACGGCTTACAAGTTCAGAATTATTTCCGCAATGAAAAAGACATAAAGCTTACGTTCTCTATATCATACATCAGGCGATATAATCTTTAGAATCAATATATTTTGCCTGTTTCACTCAAATCGTATTATGAAGCTATAATCCTATTGATATATTTGAATATGTATATAAATGTATGTATTATAAAGACGTATGTTGGTGTGATCATTTTCTTGTATACGCTCAGGACCTATAATAAAATTGATGTTTGATAAATTTGATATATTTTCGTAGATTCTTCTTTATATGTATGTATATATGAATATTACATTACTTATGAGTATAAACGACGTCGTGGCGCAGTTATGAATTGTATTTTTATGCACAGTAGTTGTGGGTTAGTATTCCATTAGATTGTTATATTTGATTGGAATCGTGGGTAAATAATATATTTTTTTACTAGGTACTGCCTATAAAGCTGGATGTTGTAGATGTGTAGATTAACAAGATTTTTTTATTATGAGTTTTAAATAATTGGATTTTTAAAGTAGAGGATACATGAATGGATAAATTACAATATTTTCGAAAAAAATAATTGAAGGCTTAAAACATTATTTAATATTTTGATACGTTCACAAAAATTTTAATTCTATAAGATATGTAATTTGCGTTTATATGTTTAAAGCCCAGCCAAAAAACTAGTATGGTAAAAACACTAAATATTTAAAATAGTGTGTATGATTATGTTCTCTAAATAAAAAATCCAATTTTATATTATCAATCCATATTTATCAATTTTATATCCAAATATAATAATAAAAATCTTTATATCTAAACATTTACTGATTATATGTTAGCCACTAGCAGTTAGGGAAGACTGTTGCATTTTAGACGTAATATTATTTCATAACTTTCTTAATATCCACACTCCATAGGTTCTTATGTATATATTAACGACTCATAGCCCAATATCTGCGGCGTTGAGTTCCGCCATTCAACACGCAATGCCTCCAGAAGTCGGAGGAAAGTGGGGAACGGTTTGTCTTAACACTAGGTTCCCTCTGCCTACCCTGCTGTGTGCTGATTTTAATAGCCCAATATTTGAATATATAATAATTATTATCGTTGTAATGCACTTTACCAAAAACAAGTAAATTGGACACTCACAGCATTGGCTGTTAATTGAAAGCTTCAACGGGCGCTTATTGTTTCATCGATATACGATACCGTTAAGGTAAAAGCATGATAACATTAAAATTACTACAACTTTTTACTTTGAAAGTAGAGTTTATTTTTTTTTTTTCAACACTGAGGCAAAACCTCGACACCAAAACGAAATAAAAATATTAAATAGGATTTGGGGGTTTCATTCCCCCGTGACGGAATCAAACCCACAACCATGGCGTTTCCAATCGCACACTGTGCGCCATGACGGAAGAAAGTTTTAGTATAAATTATCTATATTATGCAACTTGAATAAATCACATTGTGTCTCAGTAGAAAAGCATCTTACTATAAATTCGATGGGTCTGGGCTTAACACTGAGGAGGAGGAATTAATATATTTAGATTACTTTTATTTTTTGGCTTCCATCAGTAAAAGCGCAGCGTTGCATTCCGCTACTAAACATGCAAGCGAAGATTAGCGTACCGTATTCTGTCTCCGTATAAGAGAGTAATTTAGATAAAAAAAGTGTCATAGTTCCCAGACACTGCGTTCTCCTCATTTTTTAAGAAAAATATGAAGATAAAACGAAATATATATATAGCTAGCGTACCTATAAATTTTCTGGTGAATTAGCCCGCAATACAACAACTGGAAACAAATCAAGAATATCGTCTAACAAAGTGGCTATCAAAGTGGACTGTAATGGCCATAGGCAATTACTACAAAATCGTATTCTGGCCTACACGAACACTTCGTTTTATTACAGTGAAAAATAGGCCAGAGCCTATAGAAATGTATAGGTAACTCCAGTGTTGTATGGAATAATTCATTAAAAATATTATTTTAAGCAAAGCATGTAAGCCTGAAGAAAAAGTTTTATATGATTAGCATTCCACAGAATGATAAATATTATTTAGAGATTTTATAAGATATATTGATATATTGGTTATTGGTTTGCCACAGTGGAAATTGAACCCCTGACCCTTGTGTGTGGGATCTATCATAGATGTTTTCTAAAATGTGAGTAAATTAGAGAAAACAGAATATCTTAGCCCAAGGTCGGACTCTATCTACACCACTAAATAATGAAAATGTATACAATAAAAAACTTTATGATAAAGTATATTTTAAAAACATATGAAATTTCCAAAATATGTGGACAATTTTTTGCCAATCAATCAAACAACCCGGACGTTAACATCGGTAATTTCAATCAACTAATAGATTTGCAAAATGTATTGTTCATAATGTAAATACTTGATTACTAGATATACCTATATAACTTTTTGTTTGTTCGAAATATTATGAGATATTTGATTTTTAATACAATAAAAAAGTGAGTTTTTATTTTAGAATTTTTATTTTAGAATCTTATAACATCAACATATTTTGCAATAATATATGTATACACGTAAAAAAATCAAAAATACAATAGTTAAATATTTAGTAATGAATCCTGGAATAATATTTTTTTAAAAAGCATATATATTTTTTTATAAATCAGTATATGATTAGAAAGTGAGATTTTTATATGGTCTTCTTTTATTATTTGAGCCCTTTCAAAGTGGGATTGACTTTGCTATTAAGAATATTAGAAAAAAATATGCACAATTCTCATAATGTATTCTTAAAGTTCCATAGAAATGTCGACAAAGAAACATATATAATAAAACCATTTTAGCTTCACGCTTTACATACAAATACCAAAAGGAAATAGAAAATCTGGTGTTGCACTCAGTGACACGGTTCTATATTCTCTTTTGACGGAATTTAACTGAGCTTCACGCTGTATCCCGCACACAGCTGGGTAGGCAGAGGGAACCTAGTGTTAAGTCACTCCGTTCCCCACTTTCTGCCGAATTCTGGCGGCATTGTCTGTTGTACTTAACTCAGCGTTTTGTCTTAATAAAATAATACATTAAACTTTATAGCTCTTGAAAATCTTTTATACCTATGTAAGACAGTAAACATAACTAAACTTCTAAATAGTTTTATGATAAGGCAACGGGAAAGATAGACTACGAAATAGTATACGGGGCTTAAAATTTTAACTGTTTCAGTCACGCGATCGCCTTACGTCCGGGTTTACTGTGTCTGTTCGTTTACATTTGATGTAAGTGCATAGATTAAAGTATTAAGTATGAATTTAATATATAACTCATAGTAGTCACTAGTCATCACTCGAAACTTTGACTGTTTTGAATTTCCTTAATCTGGTAGTTTTGTTTATGCATTATTTGTCAGTCATTCAGTAACGAAAGATTTTAATGTAGATATATAGATATAATTATATAGGTTATTCATAAATTAGAGGTTTGTGAAATTGAAAAATAATCCAAATAGATAGTTTATTTTTTTCAGGTTGTCTTTATAAAGTATAAAGATTTCAGCAGCAGATATTATCGTTACTCGATATATTTTGAACATAAAGTGAGATGCAAATTTGTAGTTATCGTACGTGTATTTGCTTAATACTAATTTTATTAGAAATAAATAGATTATGGTTTAAGGATTAAGGCATTTATTTTTTCCTTTCCTATTGAGCCTGGTAAGACACTCGGCTTGTTTGGAGGCATTGCGTGTTAAATGGTGGCAACTTAACGCCGCGCTTTGCCCCGACACTAGAGCGAAGAAATGGAAAATGGAGAAAATCGAAGTCACAACCTGTCAAGTTTACACTCATACGCATATGCCTCGGCCCCATGACAGGCCTGAATTTGCCTACCATGACAATCGATACAGTATATGTATGATATCTCACAAAGCGTTTTTAAATTATAAATTGCAAAACTGAGCTATAAACCTTTACAGGAAACAAGCTTTACAAATACAAAAGTATAATAAACACCGCCCTCTTACAAATGAAAATCGCCTTTTCTACTATTGTCGTGTCCCACGGCTGGAACGAAATACAGCGTACCTAAATAAAGGTATTACACAGTGAGGCTTACGCGTTATTAAGGCAATATAACAATAAGGTTTAGAAGAGTTCGTAAATCATGATGTTTATTTTGTTTATTTCAGTAAATATTTAGTAGGAATAAGGTTGCATGTTAAATATTAAAATGTGTGCGTTTCTTCACAATGGCACAATGGTAGCTTAAAATTTTGTTGACGCAAGTTGAACGTAGACGTAAACAGTCTAGCTAGTCTTTAAAGTTTATTTAGCTTTAATCTCTCGGGTTCAGCGAGGTGCGCATGAGAATAATGTGTTTCGAGATAATAGAAAATTTAGTGGATAGTGAAAAGAATGAAAGAAGCAATTGAGCAAAATTGAAGAAACAATTTGATATTTTCGAACTTTGCTTTCGAAGGAGCCTAGTGTTATGACACTCTATTTTCTACATTCTCCCAATTTTCGAGACACTACATGTTGAGCGACTGTAATCCAAATCGTGCTAAGGAACGGTTATGGCAGACAAACAAGCCACCCATCTTCAGACTTTATCCCTCCTTGTACGCTTACCCGCAGGTTACAAATTGTAGTGGCCAACCTCGAAGTCGCTTAATTGTTTACAGAGCTAGGTTGACCGATGCAAAGAATATCTTGTAAAATGGGGGTAAGTACTGAAGGATAACCCAACCTGCGATTGTGGCGCCAACCCACAAACGATAACACACTTACTCTCCTGCCCCAAATGTCCATTAACCTATTCATATGATGACTTGACTAAGGCAACGTATACCGCAGTGAATGTGGCTAAATATTGGCATATGACAAATATGGCGAATATAATCTGAATTTTCCAAGCATTGACACGAAGAAGAAGAAGAATAAGAAGCGATGAAATTCAAGTATATGTATTGTTTAAGGAGACAAAATAAGAACCAAATCTATGGCCATCGCGTTTTTCACTTAAGCGCTGTTACATGCCATGGACGACCTTTTTTTGGTCCCGTATCTTAAAAGTAAGAAACGGAATCCTTATAGGATCACTTTGTTGTGTGTCTGTCCATCTGACAGTGGCGGGTTGGGCCGGCACTCACGTAATATGTTTAGGCTAAAGAAGGTAAAGTATTTAAAATCCATCTTTTCAAGTCATCCAAGTAACTTTTCAGTAGATTTTCAATTTATCTGCTTATCAGCAGCATGATAGGCGAAGAAACATCTGCTGAACTGCCGAACGAATTCGAAACACTGCTGAACTCAACGCCGCATTAAAAAAGTTAAAAAATATCTCAAGTCTACACTGTTTTTATATTATTAGCAGGTGCGAGAGGTAGGGAGTTAAGAGATTTTATTACAAGTACCGGGTTACCGCTAAATTTGTTTACGTTCCAACTTACGCGGCGTTCGTTCTGGAAATTATTATGTAATTTGTCCTATCTTGTAGTCGGTGACCTTTTCATTATAATAAATATATACTTTAGTTAAATACTATCTACTTACGTTATACGTACGTAAGCTGTATAAAATGTAGCTTTTTTAAGATGTTTTTACTGTGTCGACTTGTAACTATATAATAAAACCAGTAATACGGAGTCAGGACCTGAATAGTGGAACTCCTCAGATTTTCTGATTACTATTAAACTACAGTTTTGGTTCATATCAAACCCACGAAAAATACGTTTTTTTCTTGGGTTTTCGTTTCGTATTTTTTTTTGAACGATGTTTTATTAATTTTCTCATAATTTTTTCAATAATTTATACATTCGGTCTAAACAAGGATCGTAAAGTTCAAAATATATATGACACAAATATTTTAAGACGTTATTACGTCAAATTTTAAGTATCAAACTTAAAAAAAATATATAATCTACACTATGTATTTTTTTCATATTTATACATCTGTCCAATTGCTACAGAATTACATTTAGTCAAAGTAATAACATTTGTTATTTTGCTATTTATATTTCAACCTAGTATCCAGAAAATTTCACACCCTATACGTATATGGCCATATCTACAAAAAATTTCGTAACTTCCAGAAGCAAAAAGGAACTGTGATTTGCCCCAGTTATATTCGAGTAAAAAAAGATTCTAACTTACGTCGGCATCGTTGTTATAAATCACGGTTAACTTCAACTGCTAAGTGATCTCATGACATTTATTTTCACAGCCCTCAAGATAATTGCCCCACAATTTTTTCACTTTTTACTCGACGGTTATATAAAAAGATGTTTTTTACTTGGGTGGTTATCAGTCTTACTTTTGATGACATTGCCTATTTTTCTTTTTCAAAATATTGAAATATAATAAATTTAATTTTGTAAAAAAAAAACACTGTGTGCCTTCCTTGTTAGTCTGTGAAAAATATCTTGTAGTAGCAAAGTCCATTTTAAACCCGTAGAGTAAAGCAGGCAATGAGAACTTAACGTTGAGACACTCCGTTCTCGATTTCCGAAATATTCAGTATTAAGTGGCCAGACTAAGAAATGAAAATAATTCATTCCTCCGAGTAAGAATTGAATACACAATCATCGAATTTTCAATAAAACACTATGACTGCGCCACGTTAAGCTCTCTTTGTTGTATTATATCTGATTCAGATATTTAGCAACGTATTGTATGTGGAAGGAAGTTCCTGCCAAATAAAATGGAATTTATAAATAATTATGTGATAAAATAATGTTATTTTGGAAACTTAATAGGGCATCTATTTACATTTCTTCAAATAAGATATTTATCCAATTTTTCTTCTAAAATCAACCTTTAGTTGCCTCTAAAATCTATTCGATACCCTCTATACATAGAAAAAGTTAAATATGAATATGTTTGCTTACACCGCACATTTTTTCGCTTTCACTCAGAAATCGCGCATCTGTCTTGCCGTAACGAATATTAATGATAACTGGTATCTCTGACGTAAACTTTTCTAGGTGCGAATATCTAAGATTATTACAGAAATATGGTAAAGAAATGGTATGAAAAGTAAAAATATTATAGTTTTAAGCTATTCATATATTTTTGAATCAAATTATTGTAAGCGTGATAGTTATGGGTTCGTTCCCGATCGGAGAAATAAAACATTCAGATTTTCTTGTTTTAGTAATAAGACAAAATGCAGCATTACGTTTTGTCGCTCTACAAGTAATGTCTCGAAAATTGGACGGAAAGAGGGTAACGGAGTGTGTGAATACTAGATTTACTCTATCCTGTTATATGCAGAAAAAAAATAACAAAAATATATTCAAATTTTTCCTATTATAAATACTTATTATAGTATGATATTGTAGGCATACATACATTCTTTCTTGCATGTAGCAGCTCCCGAAATTTTATTCATGCTTAGTAGGTCTATCAAGGTCTTTAACAGTAGACCCTATAATAAAATCTACATAAACTTTTTATTACATATCTATAAAACGTAAAGTGGTGTGTCTACAATTCAGTGCTTTGAAAATCAACCGCAAATGTTTGTCAAAAAAGATTATTGTCCATGTCACTAAATGATGTTGTAATATTACAATTAAAATAAAAATAAATAAATCAGCTTCACGCTGTATCCCGCACACCGCAGGGTAGGCAGAGGGAACCTAGTGTTATGACACTCCGTTCCCCACTTTCTGCCGAATTCTGGAGGCATTGCGTGTTGAGTGGCAGAACTCAACGCCGCGCTTAGCCTCGACACCAGAGCGAAGAAATGGAAATATAAATTTAAGTAAATATTTCATCTCCTCGAGTGGGGATCGAACCCACAACCAGTCGATTTTACAGTCACACCTTGTGCCGCTGCGCCACGACTGGCCTCCTGGCAATATTACAATTGAGATAGAAATATTTAGAACTACCGAAGATAGCATTAAATTTGAATATTTATTACAAAATGTGAGGACTTGGAGACGACCTCCATACTCTTTGTGGGTACCGGAACCATACTACTGCCCGTTACTTTAGTAGAGACAATCCGTCTCGAATGTGGAATATATTGACTAGTAGAACTTAACGCCGCCCTATATCTTAGCAGAGCATAAAAATGAAATTATTTCTCCAAATCCATATTAGGCCCACAGACGTCGCGTTTTAAATTAGGAATGACTCACAATTTTACCACTTCATATAATGTTTTTTAAAACACAGCACTTATCCAATCGATATATAAGCGAAATCTTCTTAAAATCTCCATTTAGTTATAAATACAAAATAGCTATAGGGTTTAATCACCGTAAGTAGATAGACTAAAGTGTTTCTAACAGCTCTTTGATGACTTGCCAATCCTCGTGAACCACAAAACCGAAGTATAGAGTAGTGGACATATTGCAGAATATAAATTTATTTTAAAAAGTGCGTAGACAATTTCCACAAATTCGAAATAGTGGCGGTACTCAACGCTGCGCTTTATCTTTTCGGGGCGAAAAAATGAAAATAATTTTAATATAACCATAACAACATCCCCAGCAAAGGAGTCGAATGATAGTAATAGATTAGATTTTTTAAAGTAAAAAAATATATATTTTAATGTTTTAGATAGATGTATGTATCAATTCTTCTTAAACAACATTTTTAATTACATCAAAATTATACTAAAATTAAACTAAAATGTAAATTTTCTATTAATAATACCAGTTATTTGAAGGCACTAACAATGGGTATCGTTAACAACAATCATTTATAGTGAAGACACCCCTTAAGCTAATAACAATATAAATAATTAATATTTAGCAGTTAAATGTTGTGTACTAGCCTTAATTGAATATAGTAGTTCAAAGTTTATAACAGTAATTACAGAAGAGGTTATAAAACGAATTTCACTGAGTCTTAATTAGTTTTCGAACGGCATATTTTGAACTTACTCTACTTGATGTTGAAGATAAACCGTTCGTGATATTAAAATGTAAATATTAGTTCTTCATATTTATGTTAAATTGACGTTGAAAATTTTTGTGTTAAGCGCGGCGTTGAGTGTCGCCACTCAACTCGAATTTGTCGAAAAATGGATGGTGAGTGGAGAACAGAGAGTGTGCCAGAGAGTAGATTTCCTCTGCTTACTCTACTTTACACAGAGGAAAATTGCATATTTTAATGTGTAACCAAAACCGTATATTTTTTGTATAGGTCTAATATCTTATTATATTAAAATACATAGATGTTTGCATGTATCCCAATTGAAAGATACAAAAGATTGCCGTTGATTTTCTTCCTGTAGATATACATAACCTAAAATCTATCTATACTTCTTGTACTATATCCAATTGCAGATCAAGACCACAAAATGTTTACTTACTACGTAGAGCAGTAAGTAAACATTTTGTGATCTTGATACGTAATAAACTACGGAAACTAAGCTAATATATATCTTGTAAGATTTCATAGTGGCGCTAACGTGGCGCACTTGGAACTGGTCTGGCTATATGTTAAATTGAATGCTTAAGTCTCAGAATTCCCCCTAAGAATGTTTATATCCAAAAATAAGCGAAGCTCTAGCCGGATGTAGACTAGTTTTAACAAATAATAATATGAAGTTAATACGTAAACGTTTTGATGATGATTACCCATCAAATTTCATACAAAATGCAGCTGAAAGCTTGATTTTCTTTTGCCTCCAAGGAACCACTGGGACCACTTCAGACTTTGAATATTTGATATTAATTTTAGCTTCATACTTACACGAGATCTTTAATTAAATGATCTAGACAGACAGACAACAAATTAATTCTATAAGGGTTCCATTTTTACCTTTTCGGATAAGGAACCTTTAAAATCTGCTAATAATAGATATAATATGTTTTTAGCAACATAAATTCATTAAGTATGAAAAATTACAATTTGCATAAAAATACATTATATTTTAAAATAAAAAAAATATATATATATAAATTAGTTAGTCTACATAATAAAAGCGTGGTGTATTTATTAACACATTTTTTATTAGATAGACTTCAACTAAGTAATAAAATCTAAGAAAATCTTTTAATGAATATTTATTTTACTTGTAATAGTTATGTCATCATGAAATTTAGCAGTCACACATATTTTAGATAACAATAAAGTAATATGGTATTGATTTGGTCTGATGATGGAGTCAGGATCAGAGTAGTGGAGAAAGAAGTTACTAGTAAACCACTTGAGTTTAGGTTTCTATAGATCCCAGTATATTTTGCAGCACATTTACAGATTATAGCAATTGATATAAAAAAAATGTTTTTAGTTTTTTTTGCTAGTATACAAATTAAATCATTTAAATAAATTGAAATCAAATCAGCTTCACGCAGCAGGGTAGGCAGAGGGAACCTAGTGTAGTAGACACTCCGTTCCCCACTTTCTGCCGAATTCTGGAGGCATTGCGTGTTGAGTGGCAGAACTCAACTCCGCTGTTTGCCTCGACACCAGAGCAAGAAATAGAAATATAAATTTAAGTAAATATTTCATCTCCTCGAGTGGAAATCGAACCAGTCGGTTTTACAGTCACACTTTGTGCCAGTGCGCCACGACTGGCCTCTCTATTATATACAACAACATAAAAATTGTACAAAGATAAAATAATAATGAATATTTCTTACGGTACTGTCCGAAGTCATACTTTAACTAAATATGTTCTAGATAATAGAAAAACACCTTTATTTGATTACTTACGGCAACTCGTAAAAGAAAATTATTTTCTATGAAACCAGCAACAGGAGTTTACCCACACATGTAATGTTAGTAAATACGAGTATATCTACATAGGTATATTATAATGTTTTTTGTGATACCTATACTCAATTACTGCTTATTTGTAAGCTAGCTCTAAAACTTATATATGAGTGAGATGATTAAATTATAACTATATGAAATAATGTTGTTAAGGTAACACTGATTCTACTTTTTTTACCGCATAAGCAGGGCAGAGAGAAGCTGGTAATAAGACGGAGTGTTTTTCACTTTCAGCTGAGTTTCGTGTTGTGTATTGAATGACGGAAACTAACGCCGCATTCCGTCTTGCCACAGCAAAAACGAAAATAATTTAATGAAATCATTCCCTCGGGTGTTTATAGAACTCACAATCATTACCATTCTACCAGGTATGTGATGGTATAAATTCTAAAATATTTATAAAAAGTTCGAAGGGTGCCCTACCAAAAATCACTTATGTTGTATGTCAATTAATTGTTATAGTGGTAATAGAAATACATCATATGTGAAAATCTCAATTGTCTTACTTTCACGGTTCATAAGATATAGCCTGGTGACAGACGAACCGTTACACCTGTTCGCATCCTCCGGAACCTTCCGGAACCCAAAACAACACATTAAAATGCAGAGCTTAAAAAACACAATATCAATTTTATTTACTAAAATCAAGAATGAGATCCTGTTCAGAACGTTCATTATTTACGGTTGATGTGTTTACGCTGACCGGAAGCGATTTGCGATACGTTGTTTGGATAATTGCGCTAGTGCTCCAACGTTGAAATGTTAACTTGTTTAGATTTAAATGCTTTTGAACTGAGAATCGCTGGTCAAATTATGATAGAGAAAATGAATATTTTATTGTTTATATATTATGTATTTCTTGTTACTGCTGAAAGCTTACTCTCTTAAAGTAACTATATTTAAAAATATCATAATATGAAGATTATTCCATATAATTTAACTAATAATACTCAATCACAAAACAAAAATTTATGACTAACTTATACAGTCTACGTGGCTACTACGTACCAGAAAGTAAAAAAATGTTTTCTAATGAATTAGACCAAAATTTAATAAGTACCTGTAAATCTATAGAGCTGTAAATAAAATAAGTACTTTATAAAATACTTGATTAATATTTTTTTACTCAAAAACATTTCAAATTATACGAAAAACTATGTAATACGAATGGTAAATAATAAATATCCTTATTTGGCAAAGTAATCAAGAGCTTCATTATCCAAACAGCCTCCATCCATCACATCGCCTTTGAGATAACTTTCAGCTGTTTATTGTTGCACATAAGAAGTTTGGTTAGACGGGATTAACTATAATTAAATATAACAATAAAAAAAACATTTTATATTAATGAGTGAATAAGAGGTCATTCGAGGCGTGGAGGCATTATAGAAATAAAGGATTTGTTTCTACTGAGTGGTAATAATGAGCGTGAGCTTTATACTTTATTACGCATGGCAAGGCCACCAGAGACAATTTAGTGTCAAGACACTCCGTTCTTTACTCTTATCCAAATATTTCGCTAGGTGGCGGCACTCTATCCTATGTTTTTTTGCCATAGTGAAAAACAGAAAACAAACAATGACGCTGATATAGCTGCCATGTAATGAACCGTCGCAATTCAATCAGACGCTGTCGCACAACGCTACACCTGTCTATGTGATATAAATATAACTATAAAAAACAAAATCAGCTTCACGCTGTACCCCGCACATAGCAAGGTAGGCAGAGGGAAGTTCTGGAGGCATTACGTGTTGAGTGGCAGAACTCAACGCCGCGCTTTGCCTTCTATACCAGAGCGAAGAAATGAAAATATAAATGTAAGTAAATATTTTATCTCCTCGAGTGGGGATCGAACCCACAACCAGTTGATTTTACAGTCACACTCTGTGCCACTGCACAGAGTTGTGTTTTTTTTTATAAAAAATACAGAACAAAGTGCTTTAAAAAATATTACATTCATGACAATAAAGTTCAATGGTTTATAAAGTGTGGCAATAAATATATTTCATCCGGAAAATAACAGCTCGCCACTCAGCGGAAATTTTAAACGGACACGTTCAGTGTAGTATAGATGTAAAACCAACTTTATTACTGTGTGAAACAATTTCTTTTATAATTTAATATATTTTAGGCTACAAATGCCATTGTATCTAAGTATAAGAATTGGTATATTTTTTGCTTTTTTCCACATAGCATAGAGATCTTAGTGTCCAAATACTGTGTTCGCCGCTTTCTGCTTGATTTCGAGCCAACGGCTTTTATGTAGCCTTGGACTAGGAATCGAACTCAGAACCAATACCTTTACAATTCCGCCACGATACAAGATTATAAGATTGTATAATACTTTTAAATTATAATATTTCATTTACTATAGAGGCCAGTCGTGGCATAGATTCACAAAGTGTGACTGTAAAATTGGTTGTGGGTTCGATTCCCACTCCAGAAAATGAAATATTTATTTAAATGTTGTGCATTTCTTAACTCTGGTGTCGGGGCAAAGCGCACGTTGAATTCCACCATTCTACACGCAATGGCTTCATAATTCGGCGGAAAGTGGGGAACGGAGTGTCTTTACACTAGGTTCCCTCTGCCTAACCTGCTGTGTGCGGGATACAGCGTGAAGCTAATTTATTTATTTTTACATTACATATTATAATCTTAAGACGCATATTCGGGGCAGTGTTGGAAAATGAGCAATGGCGAACTCGGTACAACCACGAACTCTACCACATGTATAACGAACCAGGCATAATAAATAATATCAAAGTTGGACGCCTACGATGGGCTGCACATGTGGAGAGAATGAGTGAGTCTAGAACATCTAAATCCTTGTTGTATGGTACACCAGATGGACGGAGAAGTCGAGGCAGACCAAAACTCAGATGGTTGGATGGAGTTGAGCAAGATCTGAGAACTCTGGGCATAAAAATTGGAAGAAGAAAGCCAGGAATAGAGCAGAATGGAGGGATATTCTGGACCAGGCCAAGGCCCACCCGCGGCTGTAGTGCCTTTGATGATGATGATGATGATATTATAATTAGCCTAAGATCTAAGACATACATAATATATGTTATATTCCTATTCATACAAATCAAACACTGGCATTGTATACAATTCTCAATCATTACTAAGACGGCTTGAGCTGTACAGATTACATAGTATTAGCCTTCAGCATTTGGTAGCTGAAATTAATACCTTATTTCAAATGTATAATTACAAGTAAATTATTATATACTAGCTTTTTCCTGCAGCTTCGGCCCCGATTATAGAATTTACTCAGAGTTGTCAATGACAAATGAGACTTGAAAAGGTCGTGGATTCGATTTTCATTACAGCATTACTTGTATTTAAAACGAAGTAAAAACATTAAAGTACGAAATGATGTTAGTCATCATCAAAAATTCTCTGCAATCTCTAAGTATACATACATGAGAAAGGAGAGTGTGCAAATAAAAAATATATATTTTACGTCTATGTTAAGCAATTTCCCTGTTTACATTATTCTATGTAAGAAAAGCATTAAAGTAAGTAATAAAAATAAATGTAATATTTTCTTATTACACTGTGCACATAACAATACAACACATTAAAAAATATCCAAACGATCTTGAGAAGTATAAGTAAGTGTAGTAGTCTCTTGAAACTTGCTAAAATACTTGGAAGTACATACAAAAGGAAGGCTTCAACAAAGAAACTCGAATCTCGCATAGGTTTGTCTGATTTTCAAAGTTTTTGTCTCTGCCAATAGTATGCCGAAAAAATCTTTTAAAATATCAGTTGGTATGTACAAGAATAATTTAATTTTATTTACGCAGCGGCACGAGGTGTGACTGTAATATCAACTGGTTGTGGGTTCTACCCCCACTCGGGGAAATGAAATATTTATTTAAAGTTATATTTCCATTTCTTCGCTCTAGTGTCGAGGCAAAGTGCGGCGTTGATTTTCGCCACTCAACACTTAATGCCAGAACTCGGTGGAAAGTGGAGAACGGAATGTCTTAACACTAGGTTTCCTCTGCTTACCCTATAGTGTGCGAGACAGCGTGAAGCTGATTTTTTTTAAATTATAAATATGTATATGTAAACGTGTGTTAAATGAACTATTTCATAGATAAATGCTGCCATAAGTCTCGTAAAACTTTGAACTAGTTTTACAACTTTTTTGATACCGCAACCAACGTAAACTTTTTGTTTTGAAAACACAAAAAGCTTGCGTTATAGAAGTGATTTTATAACTTTGGCAAAGCTAGTTGGGACTTTGCCTATCTGCGATAAAGAATGGTGCTACTAAACAAACGCTTTTAACATTATAAAAATACATATATAGTAGTTATAAAATATTATTTTACATAGAAAAAACAAATGAATTTTAAAACATTTTGACATTTATTTGTTTTATTTTAAATATTATAGTTAAAATAATATAGTTTTAAGGATTGTAATTTTTTTTACCAAACTGCACAACAAGAAGTGAATTGATTCTATAAATAAAAATTCTATACTATAAATTATAGAAATCACTTACACAAAACTTTTTTTACCATAGAATAGACAACGGAACCCAAAGATTTTTTTATTTCCTTTATCCATCTAAAATACTATTTTAATCAGGTCAATAGTTCAAAAACCTCAGCCACTACACGACTTGAAAGACAATGGAAGACATGAAGGAGGTCTGGCACCGAGTACATAGCGCTCAGTGCTCAGCCATAACGCGGTAGTTAGAACCATAGCTTTTAGATGTACAGTGACAACTAGGAAATAGGTTTTTTTTTAAATGTATTTTTAAAGTTATCTTAACGTGGCCGCTGTCGTGAAGGGACACAAACGAGCGTCTTTAAATGCGACGATTGTGGGTTCGATTCCTACTCAGAGAGGCAAAGCACAACGCTTACTTCAGCAACTGAATATGCGTCTCTAAAACAAGGCCGAGTGAAATCTTAATATGTATATAATAAAAAAATATATTATCTTATAAAATTGAATAAGAAAATACATTAATACTGGAAAAAATTATCAAAATCATTTATACCATTACTACCTTTTAATTCCCCCAAGTGAGGGTTGAACCAATAATTATAAGCGGGCTTTTGTTTGAGTTTTGCCATAGCGAAGTAATGGAAATATTAAATATTTCATTCTCTCGGGTGGGAATCGAACCCACAGCTGTCGAGTTTACAGTCGCACGTTCATCCCTCTGTGCTGCAACTGTCCTCCATAAATTATTATTTATCATATATAATTTATTATCGCTTAAGCTGATTAGTATTAATAAATATTTATTGGATCTGCATGATTTTTGCGCAACTGCGTTCTTTATTAGCACGTATTCATAATTTATTGTTTTACGACTTTATAATATGATGATAAATTTGTTTATTTACCGAATATAGATATTTCTATACGGATTAGACTAAAGTATTGATAGTAAAGTAAAAATATTGTTGTCTTTCATAATATTACTAAAATATTAAATATATAATTAAACATTTTGGTGACCAAATATTCTTATTAGGTCCATTATAGAATCTCCACTCTTCCCACAATTTTAGAGATATTGCGTTTTAAGACCCGAATTTCAACACCGCGTTTTATTGGTTTCGGGGCAGAGAAATGCAATAATGCAATCCATAACCGTCGCGTTTACAGCCCGTAACTGCAACTGTGCCACAACTAGTATATAGAGTATAATTGGGACATTTATTCTTATTTAACATACAGAAAAAAAATAACACAACACGCTAAATGTTTGATTATCATATATAAAAGATCAAGACTGTATTACGATTTTACTGTAATATGATTTTTAAACACTTTATAATTTCTTAGTGTAGGTAAAGATACCTTATGGTAGAATACTCTATTCCACACTTTTTGCCCAATTTTCGAGACATTACGTGTTGAGTAATGGAACTCAACACCGCGCTTTGTCTTGTATATAAGAGCGAGGAAATGAAAATAACTCAATCTCCCGAGTAGCAATCGAACCCACAATCGTCGCTATAAGTTCATTACTATAAATATTAATTTGAATAAAATATTCAAAATGCTTTATTAATATATTCTAAACCTTCTTTATCTGTGAAGACATTCTTAAAACCCACCAATTTACATTTTAGAGGCAATTTGCATTTGCTCTTTAAATCTGATTTACATTTCATTTCGCCTTCCGCGAATTTCAAGGTTCTTGAATCCTTGAGACCTCGCTTAATGATAAGCTGGTAAATATGCTCTTGGACACTATCTACTATAACGGTTCTAGGGAGTTATATATGTGTATGATTTAAATATATTTATTAATATAATGTTTTTTAAATAGGTTTTATTAAAAAATAAACAGAATTCAAATAATATATCCATGTGTATTTTACATGATTTTTACATGACCTAGAAATGCTGATCATGTCTAAGTCTGAGTCTGTCTGACTAAACTGATTTTGATTAATCTTGGACTATTATAAAGAATAGTCAATTCTAGTGATATTTTTCGTTACACGTACTTGTAAGCGTAAGTAGATATGCAGATTTATCTAATTGTAATAAAATTTGTTATATACATGTTTTAATTTTTTTGGAACTTGTATAATTTGTATTATATTAAGTTACTTTTTTCTCCAATTCTTAATTCATGATGGCACTCAATATGACAACAAAGATAGCCTGAATAGCATACCTAAAGCTTTTTTGAAAAAAATGTACGTGAGAGTAAGAAACTAAAAATTCTAATAAGAGCCTAGTCAAGATAACATAAAATAATGAATATATATATTTATTTTCCTTTAAGTACCAATTATTATCACATGACATTTTTTTAAGTTAAAGAAGAAAAGTTTCAATTATTTATTATTTTATTTTTAGCTTCACTTTTTATAGGCATAGCAGGTTTGATAGAGCACCATGTTTATTCTATTCTAAACTTTCCGCTCGAATTCAAGAATGTTGAGTGACAGAACTGAACGCCACGTCTATTAAAGTGATAAAAAAAATATATTTAAATGTAAATTGTCTCGGAAAATATTATTCCATCAGGTGACTCTTTAAAATATCAAAGATTTTTTTTCAATTGTTACCGTGTTTTAAACGATCCAAACATTATTCATTTTTCATTTCACCGCAGCATTATGTCAAAAATGCCTTTAGAATTTTATCTATTATATCAATCACTAAGAGCTTTATACTATAAATTACGTAAATAGTTTTTTCTTTAGTTTCTTTTAGTTTCACGCTGTATAGTAATTAACTACTTGTGCAATTTATGTAAGGTTACTTAATTATTTAATCAATAAGAAGTCGTCGTAATACAGTGGTAAGTGTAAAATGATTGAATGTATAAATCCTATAACATATTTATTGGCAAATGCAGTACAATAAAAAAAAATAGATTATATGAGGGCGAAGCCGCGAGTGGAGTGGAGTATTTAATATTTTCAAAATCAGTTTCACACTGTATCCCGCACACAGCAGGGTAGGAAGAGGAAACCTAGTGTTAAGACACTCCTTTCCTCACTTTCTGCTGAATTCTGGAGGCATTTCGTATTGAGTGGCAGAACTTCACGCCGCGCTTTGCCTCGACACCAGCGTGAACAAATGGAAATATAAATTAAGTAAATATTTCATCTCCTCGAGCGGGGATCGTACCCACAACCAGTCGATTTACAGTCACACTTTGTGCCCCTGCGCCACGATTGGTCTCACATTTTCATCGAATCAAAAAATTAAATCGATCGAACCTATAACCGTCGCGCTTACAGACGCTTGTTCCCCTGTTTTAAGACAGCCTCAATACCTTACTATATCGTACGCCCAAAAATAGAATGTACAACAGTTTATTAACATTTTAGGAGTATATATGTAGGTGCTTCTCTAAAACGTGTTGTTACAAAAGGAGCTTTGTCAAAGCTCAGAATAAGCTTTTAACAGACTGGTTGCACATTGATAAGGCACACATTGTATGATTTAAGCTTTTCGATCTAAAGTATGACAGTTGAAATTTGTATGTAATGTTTAGGTATATTTGTGTATATGGATTTAAATAAAACGTTCACAACTCCTTTTTTATGGAGTCTTATAATTTTTCCGATTTTTTTCCATATGGTCATTTCTTTGTGGTTTTCTATTTAGTTTTTCAGTAAAAATCAGATTAGTATTAAAGGGTGTCGGTAAATTTAGCCACTCAACACATTGCCTTGAAAATTGGGTGAAAAGTAGAGAACGAAGTGTCTGGACACTGCGCTGCTTCTAGCGTGAAGCTTCTAGATTCGTATTTATGGTACCATTACAATAAATAAATATAATAATATAGTAACGGGTCTACAACTTCTATGAATATTTTAACAGTTTGTCAAATTCCATTTAGAAGTTATAATGATGTTTGTAGAACAAACGTGACGAAGAAAAGTATTGTATTCTGCTACATGGACAAACACCCACCAAGAGTATTTTTATTTATATAGAAAAATATATTTTATTAGTTTTTATATTTTACCTACAATAACGAAATATGACAAAAAAAAATAAATACAATATAATTGTTTAACGCATAACAATTATTCATAATAGATTGCCTATTTGCCTAATTTGATTAAGATATCTTTTACAGAATAAGCTATGTATGTTCAATGATTATTAACAATTAATTTGATAGTCTAGTGAAGGAGCGGGACAGCGTTTGACTGGGTTCGAGTCCCACTTGGAAAAATGGATTGTTTTCATTTCATCACTCTGGGAGACAATACCGTTTAATTCCGTCGCTTAACACGCAATGTTCACTGAAAATTTGTGTAAAAGCGGATTATAACAATACGGGAGCGGAAATACAGATTATTTTGACCCGATGTTACCCTTCTATACGGAACAAGTATAAAGTTTTTTTTCATCCTTATACTGGCAAGGAAAGGTATTTCCTAATACGCACAATAAGAATAAAAGACACAATATCCATTAGTTTTGCCCATCTTCAGGGACACTGGCTCCAAAATGAATATACATATATAGTAGATATAAATGTTGGGAGAAGTGCATATGAGAGTTAATTGACACCACAGCTATCGAATTGTGTACCGAGGCCTCTCAACTGTCGCAGTTAAGAGGCCTCGAGGTAGCATCATTAATTATTTATATTTAATATTTAAAAGAAGAAGAGATGGCCAGTCGTGGCGCAGGGGCACAAAGTGTGACCGACTGGTTATGGGTTCGATCCCCGCTCGAGATGAAATATTTACTTAAATTTATATTTCCATTTCTTCGGTCTGGTGTCAAGGACAAGCGTGGCGTTGAGTTCTGCCACTCAACACGCAATGCCTGCAGAATTGGACAGAAAGTGGGGAACGGGAGTATCTTAACACTAGGTTCCCTCTGCCTACCCTGCTGTGTGCGGGATACAGCATGAAGCTGATTTAATTTTTTAAATTTTTTTATAACAATTTTACATTTCACCAAATACTCGACACACACTATAGTTAGTTCAAATTAAGCTTATTTACGTGAGCTTTGACGTCATGCAACACGCAACATTTTCATTTATTACACGCGGTTAATCGTAGAACAAAAACAGTTTAGCTTCTAAATACCACATGCTCGTGAAGCGGTGAATGCCACCAATTATAGCAGCTAAATCTTTAGCTTAGTACTGACTGGGATTGCTCATAAAATAGGATTATTTTTTATATTAACTTTATCCTATCCTACTTCCTAATAATCCTATTAGATTTACTAATATTATAAATGTAAAAGTTTGTCTGTTTATTTCACTTTCAAAAACTACTGAACAGACTTAGAGGGCTAAACATAGGTCAATTTATGTAAACTTTTGTATAATTTGGCTGTAATATAACGTTAAGAGTAAACGAGCGAAGCCGCGTGTAAGTCGCTAGTAATATATTCATTCATATTCGCGGTTGGATGCTCGAAAAAGAAGATTGGACTCAGTGGCGTACTATTGGAGTACAACCACAGTGGTCTGTTCGCTTAATGCGAAGCATATGTAAGGAAAAACTGAATACTTTCAAAGTTATTTTTGAGCTTTATACTGTATCTTGTATATTGCAGGCTAAGAAGAGTTAATTTATATTCTGTTTAACACTCACTGCCTAGTTTACTAGATATACGTCTTGAGTGGCGGGTTTCTACTCCGCGCTTTGTCCCTTTACCAGACCCGTTAACAGTACCTTAACAAGAAAATGAAAATAATTCATTGGAAATGGGAATCGAACCCACAACATTGCCACAACTGCCTTAACTATTCGTAAAGGCCCTCATTTTTACTAAATACTTTCAAAATAAATGTAGAAAATTTGCGTAACAAACCACCAGTATAAATAGTACTAGTTTATAATACATTTGGTATTAATAAGCAAACACTGAACTTGTACAAAGTCAAGTGGTTGCATCTACATTAATGGATGTGGTGCATGTTTATTATGATTTATTGTATGCAAGAGTAGACGAAAATTAAAGCTTTACAAATAGCAATGCTTCTATACACATATAAATATTTTTTAAGATACCGTACCCGAAGGGTAAGAGAGTAGAGCCCACTTAGAGAGAGAGAGGAGAGAGAGTCCTGCTCTATTACTAAGGGTCGGTCTCGCTGTCTGTGTATCTGTCGATTAAGAAGGTTTGAACTTTTGGTTAGAACTTTTAATAGATAATATTTCTGTTACCTTCATAACTACAAATGTTGAAGTCATACAATTAGTTTTCAATAAATTATGTATTCATATTGAAATAAAATAAGTATCTGTGCCGCCCTAAACAAGCTTAAAATTAATATAATATAGGCATTTTCGTATAATGTATAGGTATATTTATTTTACGTTCATCTTAATATAACTAATACGCGCATTAAAACGTACTTCGTTAATGATGATTAACTCTAATGATCTTGATATATAATCTCCTCAATTGATTAGCTAAAGTGAGCCATACATCAATGTACTTACCTTGCTGCTTAGAAGCGACAAATGTAATTGCTACCGTTATATTTTCCTCATATATACGATTACTGAGGCCAGTCGTGGGGCAGCGGCACGAGGTTGACTGTAAAACCGACTGGTTGTGGGTTCGATCCCCACTCGAGGAGATGAAATATTTACTTAAATTTATATTTCCATTTCTTCGCTCTGGTGTCAAGGTTAAGCGCGGTGTTGAGTTCTGCCACTCAAAACGCAATGCCTTTAGAATTTGACAGAAAGTGGGGAACGGAGTGTTTTACCACTAGGTTCCCTCTGCCTACCCTGCTGTGTATCGGATACAGCGTGAAGCTTTATATACGATTTTTTTTTCAGGTTCTCGCTGTATCCCGCATATAGCAAAGTAGGCACAGGAAAACTAGCATTAAGACACTCCGTTCTCTATTTTCCGCAGAATTTTTGAGGCATTGAGTGTTGATTGGCGAAATTTACCGCCGCGTATTACTAAAGCAAATTCTTGCTTGAATTAATCATTGAATATATCACTTATTGAAAACTTCGGAACATAGGGAACTACTGACTGACTATACTGAGTGACGAAAATTATATCGGTAAAAACTTATATGGTATAAAAAAATTGCCCCTAATGGAACTCGAACCTATTCTCATAGCACATAAGATGCTTGCCTATTACGCCTGTTTAATTATATCCTAACAACATACGCCCCAAATAAATACACACAAATCTGTCAAATAAATATCAATTAAAACAGTAATTTCCCTTTTGCTACAAAAAAAAAAAAGAGCTAATAATATTTCATATCATTCAGCTCTGATTATGGAGAAGTATGAATATTGAATAATTTATTTACACTATCTTTCTTGTGTTCTCGCGACTCCCTCATCGCGTATGTTGGCAACAGTCCATAAATAACGTTTCGTCTGCCAGATCACTAGCGGGAGGATAGAGCTGCAATTACGTATAAAATCATTGGTGAAAAAGAGAGCTAACTACAGTTAACAGCAAACTCAATATTAAAAATTATGATGACGACGTTACGTCCATCATTTCGAATGAGTTTCTTGATGAAAAGTCTAGCTTTTCAAGTACACTTTTGAATTTGAGTACTGTACAGTCTTGAACAATATGGCGTTGAGTGCAAAAAGTCCGGCTCTGAGTTCCGCCACGCAACACGCAATGCCTCGGAAAAATCGACAGAGAGCGGGGTGCGGAGTGTCTTACCACTAGGTTCTCTCTACCTACCCGGCTGCGTGCGGGATACAGCTTGAAGTTGATTTATAATTTTTTCTACAGTCAAAAAAGGCTGAGGGAAGCTAGTGTCCAGATACTCCCTTCCCTACTTTCCAATCTAATGTTTTCTTTTCAAATATATGGTTAATACTGTTAAAATAACTGTGTTATACAGCGACATGGATTGTCGATCGTATCGTAGGGACAGAGTCTCTACGAAAGCAGAAGCATTACGTATCTGCGTAAGAAAAGTAATTTTTGATTAGAAACATTTACTATTTAAAATGTTAATATATAAATAGTTTCTTAAATACATAAACAATGTAAAAATAAAGAAAAGTACGAGTCAATAAAGAAGTTCATTTTAAATATCAATTTGATTCATAAGAAATTTAAGTGAATTATTATGTACTTACACCTTCTTTATATGAGCAAGTTACATCTCTGCTTCAGTAATTGTATCATAATTTTATTTATTTCATAAATTACGTTATTGATAGATAATATTATTACATGAAGCAAATCGAGGCGTAGAGGCACAAGCGTGTGACAGTAAACACGACAGGTTGTGGATTCGATATCTACTCTAGGGAATGATTTATTTAATCGTAGTAGGACAGCACTTACCTCTGAAAGGGTCCCACTTTCAAGTAAGTCAGTACACATACTGTCTTTATTACATGTTAGACTAATAATCCTCAAAATTTCAGCTTTGTCAAACTGATTTAGATCTGGGGGCCCTGGGATCTCAGTCTATAAGAGTTTTGTATGACATACGCATAACGTATATGTACGCAGGTGCAGTGGGTAATATTGAAACGATTACTGAGATGTAATCCTCAATGAATAACATAGTTCTTGATATAAAGTGTTCGAACAAACAAACTCCTCAACTATATAATTTCAGTATACACATTTCTTACACGTGGTTAAATTTGCATTATAACTTAAGTTCTTTAATTCGACAAAAGTATAGTATATAGTATTTAGCATACAAATATTTTGCTTTACACATTGCTCTATACTGTACAAAAGAATCCTTAAGAAAGAAATTTAATTCAGTAAAAAACTGGAACATCCTAAGCAAATAAAGCCTTGGAAGATTTTAATATAGTTGGAACCAAACCAAATATCAACCTCCAACTCCAGTACAAACTGGAACTACACTCACTTGTAGATAGATATAATAAAGCCTTTATTTAAAAAAATGTTAATAAGTGAAATTTAGAGCTTAAATTTTATCCAGAGTGAACACAAAACTCGGCACCTATACAAATCTTTCATTCTTTGTTCGGTGAAGTTGCGAACGACGCTTTACTTAACATTTTCCTTGGCTCTCATTTCACATTTTTGCTTTTGATAGGATAGATTATATTTTAAAATTTCATATAAAAGTTTACGTTATTTTGAGCCTAATTGTGCCTTTAAATATCACTTTACTCTACCAGCCAGACCCATTCCATAGATTTCAATTAAATAAATTATTTTAATTATATTTATCTCCTGAAGTGGCGTAGAAAGACAGCATTTACTTTAAGCAACGGTCGTAGGTTCGATCCTGAATCGGGTAAATAAATTATTTTCATTTAAAGAAAGATAAAGCGGGACTGAGTTAGGCCAACCCATTAATCTCTGGAATGAGCTTGTGACAGCTAGTGGAAAAACTGAAATGACATATTGCATTAATTAAATCCTATTCATACATTACGAATACTCATAATTTTATCATTAAGTGTAGGATTAGTAATTATTTAGAAAAGATAAAAATACGTTAGAAATTAAAATATTAAATATTTCATCATTCCCTCAAGTGGAAATGGAACCCACAAACTTTCGCGTTAACAGACACACGGTCGTGCCCCTATGCCAAATTATTATTAATATTTAAAAAATAAGTAGTAATATTGAGAAGTTAAAATTATTTAAATATTACTTTCATAATACGGGTAAAGTGTAAACATTACTTACATTTTACGTTAAACCAAAAAATATGACATAATACTTTTGTACCTGACAATAAACTAACAGATATTAAAATCAGGACAGGAAGACCTTTCAGTTCTTTACACTATATGAATTTGAGAGGCCAGCTTATATATAAATTTTAGGATCGAGTATTGCATAAAATGTTGATTTCACGGTGTATCTTGTATGGAGCTGGGTAGTTAAAGTCACTCCCATTCCGTAGTATTCTTCACTTTCCTCCGAATTATGGAGGCGTTTCGTGCTGAGTGGTGGAACTCAACGCCGCGCTTTGCCTCGACACCAGAAAGCAGAAATTAAAATATTAATTATTTGATTTCCTCGAGTGGAAATTAAAATTACATCTTATTACAGTCATACACGCCCATACTCCTGCGCCACAACTGGCGTCTATACATATCTGGTAAAAGTATATAGGAGTATATTGTTTGTAAATTTTTATTTTTAATTTTCATGTTACGCAGTGAGATGAACTGAACTTATACACTTATGTGCATATTTACACGATATCCTTTTGGCTATATGGTTTAATATATTAAAAAGGAAAATATATTAAAAAGAGAAAAAAAAGAGAAGAAAGTATACTCCAAGTGGGAATTGAACTCATAACCGTCGCTTTTACAGTCCAACGCTGTGTCGCCGCGCCACTCACAGTTCATATTTGAATACATTTTATTTTTATATCAGGGTGACATAACAATATAAAGTTTAAGTAACTTTAAATCCCCGGGTCACAAAATAAGCCAAGTCCTTACATTATCCAAAGTTTGTCAATTTCGGATAAGCTCATTTTTAGTTTAATCCACCTTTAATTAAGTTTATATCAAGAAAAAATATCTAAGGACATCAAGATTTATGCTATTATGATTTATTTTTATATTAGTGAATGACAGGCAATGACAAATTTTTATATTTATATTTTGTCATTTCACGTTTTTCCTTACTAAAATAGCCAGAGAATACAGAGTGTAGATTGCTTACCTCTGTAATTAACTTTTGTATATAGGCCTTTCTGGCATTATTTTTATATGGTTTTCGTCTATAATCAACGATACATGTTCTCGAAGGTCAACTCAACCGACGTTGAGTTTCATCATCCGACCACCATTACCAGATTAGACAAAGAAAACCTAGTGTTAAAACACTCCGTTTGCCACGTTACGTCCCATTCTACATTTTACTAAAGAATAAAGATACCAATAGTATTATTTAATAACGATCAATACTAAACAGAATTTTGTTACTATCATTCGAGTATTAGGCTTGTTTGTAGGACTTAAAGATAAATCAATACAGACCACACGTCTCCGAGAATGAAGAGAGATGACGAGACTGTTACTCTGACAGTGTATTAAGATTCTATTTGCGAATGATAATTGGTATCTCCAATATATACAATATACTTGTACCCATTTAGTTATGTAAACCTCTACTGTATTAGTTACTAAGCTTGAAATATATACAAATATATAATTTATTCTATATGAATATACATTTATTTATAGGTGTTTGTTTCATATTTTTCAAGATTTGTAAAGTGAGTATAATGATCACTCCGTCTTTCTTTTTTTGTAATGTAATTAAAATCACTGTAGACTTGATGATGGAACCTAGCGCTACACACGAAATGATCTCTACCAAAGTTTTAATATACCTATTATTATGAAATTCAATTTCAAAAGTATTTTGTTTTCTTTATTCTTTAAAATTTCTATAAACATTTTTTCATTTTCAATCAATTCCGTTGTGGAACAAACAAAAGAAAAATACAATAAATGCAGAAAAATTAAAATATAAATATATTTTCAACTTTTCTATACGAATCCAAATCAAAGTGAAATACATTCAAGTTGTCGTGCAATTTTTTTCTTTGTGAAAAATAAATTTCAAAACACCTTCTCCGTAATGGACTTTCACTAATTGGCTGAAGGAGGCTTTGAAGTAAAACCCTTAATGGGAGAAAAGCGTCAAAGAAAAAGTTTATTGCGGAACGTTTTCGGATCTATGGATTAATTGTGTCACTGGCAATGGCATAAAATATTTTGCCTTTTTATTTAGGTTCACGTTGTATCCCGCACAGAAAGGTAAGCAGAGGGAACCTTGAAATTTAGTGCTAAGACTCTCCGTAGCCATTACTACACTTCCGTTCTTCACTTTCCGCCGTTTTTTGGAAGGTATTGCATATTAACCAATCCAACATCCAAAGGTTGCCTGGAAGAGATCACTTTAAGCTATAAGGCCGCCTTATTGTACTTTTTATTATTTTTAAGCTTTTTATTGTATTGTAAATATATCTAAAGTATCTATAACTGTGAAATCTTTGCATGTATATATACATATAATGTATAGATATGACACAATGTGACATAAATATATATTATTTATATAAAGAAAGTAAAGAATAAAAAAATTGCAAAGATATTAGACGGTACTATTGTATTCTCAAGTTAAACTAACCAGTAAAATGGAAAGCGCAACGAAATCAGAGAACGAAAGGCACACAAATGCTTAATGGAGTGAATGGAATCTGTAAAAATATATCTTAAAATAAGAAAAATGCTACGTTCACCTTTCTGATATTTCTTATTATTTTAAATACAATATATATAATATATAGGTTTTTAACTCCTTATCTAAATTTCTACTTTAAAAATTTCAAACAAGCATTTATTGGCCTTTTTAAAGTTTTCTACTGAAATAAATTTAATTTTATGATTTTTTTGGCTTTATTTATCCCTAGCGGTGCTGCCAGAATAATAGTGTATATAACAATTCCTTGATATTAATTGGTAATGATTGAAAGGCAACATTTTCATAGAATTTATACAGTCCAAAGCCAGAATATTATGACATAAAAGAATTAATAATAACATTCTATATTTTTTACAAATTAACAACTACTTAACACCACAGTGAATTTATAAATTAATTCATATTATTTATTAGCCATTAAACTGAACATTCTAATATTAATTATACAATAATTGATGGTTAAATCCTTGTTGCTTGTCAACAACGTTTGTTTATCTATATCTACTCATATACCTATCTACCTATCTACACTCTAATAATATAATTTATAGAGAATTTGTTTGAACATGCTAATCTTTGAAACTACCAATAGGATTTAAAAAATAGGTTATTTAATTTTATTTTTATTGATTATTAAGTCTAGGTCCAATTTTATAACATCAAGGTATAAATCAAAATAGTACAGGAAATGCTATAAATCAACGAAGTCGAAGTCGACAACTATATATATAGTAGTATAGTAGTATTGGTGTAATTGTTGGTTATAAATTCTGGTCAAGAATTCAATTCTAAAAGTTCTTGTTTCAGTTCTAAGGCCTGTCTTAGAGAATTAGCTTTAGGTATTCGTCGATAAAGTAGAGCATCGGTATTGAGACTCAGAGGCAGAATGCACCTAACGTTCTTGCCATAATTCCACGTCAAAATTATCCATAGTTCATTTTGATCTTTTAATATTATTTTCTAATAGTATTTAGTTAAAAGATTTTGATTGAAGCTATTGTGGCACAGTGCAATAATATAGTAAGCGGTCTAACTGTCGGTTCCATCCACATTTTACTTATCCATCTATATTAGATAGATTATTTTTATTTCCACGCCGTGGAAATACTATAAAGCACGTGTTCAGCTCCACCACTCAATATATATTATCCAGAATTAAGGCAATTTGTTTAATATTATATTTAGGTTCAGTCATACAACATACCATTTTTAAAAAAGTAGAAAGTGACAATGTGTGAAAAGAATAATTTTAATTAGCAGTATTTTATATTGTCTTTGAATAGATTGATATAACTCAACTTAACTCAGCTTTACGTTGTATCCCTAGCTCGTTTACTCTCTCATCATTTTGTTATACATTCGTTCAATATGGGCAAACCAGTTGAACACGTTATTTTTCATTGCCACTGTGACACCCTCGCTAGTACAGTAAGTGCACCTAACACACCCTTAACCCTGTTACTGGCAGCAATACGCTTCTCCGCATCTATCTCATATCTTCCATCTCTACTAAAAATATTTTCCCAATATACCTCTTCATTCACTTGTTCTAACATCTTACCATTTACACTGATCTTGCATTCCGTCCTTTCTTCATTTCTTTCAAAATATATAAAGGACCCTTATCTTATACGCATTCATGCTTAGATTGTTGTTTTCACACCTTTCTTTTAGAGTAGTGACTAATGCATGCAATTCGCTTTCTGATGATACAATGTGCACTGCATCATCTGCGTACAGCAGGCAATACACATTCAAGTCACCAACTTTCACTCCCATATCACTTTCTTTCACTCCTTAGAGACAGACTTCTCGCTAATACTTTAGGATAAACTTTACTACCCAAGTTAATCAAACTAATAAAATTATGGTTTGCGCAGTCTACCTGCGAAAATTTGCATTTATACATAGGCACGATGACTGCACTTCGCCATTTGCCTGGAACATCTCCTGATTTTCAGCATAAATTGCACAAAACCCAGAATAAGCCCAAGACGCGTGGCCCACCGTATTTGATCAGCACTCGGCACTGACTCCATCTGCTTCCGCTGCTTTTCAAATTTCAGACTTCGCATTGCACTCTCAACTTCTTTTATACATCCATCAGCAACATCATAACTCAGCGTTTCCATCCATCGTTGCAAAACTTGTGGTTGCTCTGTTAAAATTTCACCGTCTTCCAAAGCACGCCTTTAATTCCATAGTTAACAAGCAACCTCGAGAAACATTCACTTCTCGCCAGAAAAGCTTCATGTTTTCCCTGAAGTTATTCGTAAACTTTTCATCTCTTTCATCTTTATCAGTACTTTCATTTGGTGCTTTTGCAGCTTTTTTAGATTGGTATAATTTAACTTAACACTAGGTTCCCAGGTTCCCTCTGCCTACCTTGCAATGTAAAACTAAAAAATATGATACCGATTTGTCTTGTTTCGTCTGCGACTATACAAGATGCAGACAAAATTGAAGAAACGAAAGTTTAAAATTGACTAAAGGTTTTCTTTTTGTAATCATAACGCATGAATATAAGCCTAAGATAAATATTAGTTTCTGGAACGAATTATAGCTACTGACGCTGAATTAAGGCGCAATATACAGATCTTTACCAGTCATGTTTTAGTTGTATGTATTAATTTGTACAAATTTAATTATTATTTTACCTTATGTATAGTTACTGATGAATAAAAAGTCAAAAATTTTCCTAAGTTTTATACATAATATAATTTAACATGAACATTTTCAAAAAATCTATAATTTTCATTTCGTTGCTTTAAACAAAACAAAACGCACCCTCGAGTTATTCGGCTCAGCAAGTAGTCTAAAAAGTCGGGCGGAAAGTGAGGAACGGAGTGCCTTGATACTAAATTATGGCAGACTTTGTTATGCTAGATCTCTATCTGAAAAAGCTAAAATTAAATAAATATGTAAATTAATTTATGTAAAATAAATTATTCCCGCATATTCTATCAAGCAATTCCTACCTAAACTAATTCGTAAACGATAATCATACTTTGGATGAGTGACTTTTGTAAAGAATGATTGTAAATCAAATAAATATTTTTTTCTTGAATTGTTATTAGCTCTCATCTTATAGAAACATATTTAAAGAAAAATATTTGCAGTTCTATAAAAAAAAAAAATCTATGAATAGTATGAAAACGCCCTTAAAATTCAATGTCTATGTTGTTTATGCCTAACCCAGTGCAGGTGTGTTAGGGAGCTCAGATGCTCTATCTTTCACAACTCCAGTTTTTTCTTTTGATTTATTTCCTCGTTGGATAAACTTTTATCGCCCACCTGACTTCGTCAATTTATTTTGAAGGAAACTAAAAGACTATAGTTGATTTATATACATTTTGTGATCTTTTATACAAAAGGAATATAGATTGAATTAATATATCACAAGATTTATTGGTGGCAGAGCAACCTACTTTCTTTGTTTAAAAACGTATGTCAGGATTCCTCTGGAACCTAGTGTTATGACACTATGTACCCCACTCCCGAACCAGAACTCAACAGTTAAACTGCATACAAGTAAATTAGCACTTATTTTATTTTATTAAACTTTAGATATTAGTAAAACAATATGTAATTGCATGCTGTGTTTACCTTTATATAGTTGTACAATTACATTTTTTTTGTATTGCATGTGTTAGTATTATAAGTATCATTGTAACAACTGCTGGTTAACCTTTTACAAATAAATAAATAAATAAAAAAAACACTGAATTTAATCAGACCGTAAAATAAAAAAAATTGTTTAATTATTCCTCCGCGTGGCGATCCAAGACGCTGTGCCACTGCGCCTCGACGGCCTATTTTGGCTTGTATCTTTTATTTTATTTAGAATACAGTATAACACAATTTTCCTCATTGTATAGCATAAATATTTTAAATTTAAAATGTTATCTGAACGGAAATTGAACCCACACACACAATCCATATACTAATACTTTTATTTGACTTTATTCCTAAAGTTATTCAAGCCTTAGATGATCAAATTGGCAATTATACTGTTATCAAAGCTCAGTATTTCACATACAAATACGTAATAATATTATCTTTATTTCTTTCATGTCTTAGACATGTAAGTAACTTATTTGTAGGCGGAATATATTTTTATTTAAAATATTTTTTTTTGTATTTCAGTATTGTATTTCAGTATGTATATCAAAGATTTTATAAAAGCTGTCATAGTGCAACAACACATGGTCTGGGATTGGGTGGGACGATTATGGGATCTATTTCTTCAAGGAATGTATTATTTTTAAATCCTTGCTCTGGTAATAAAACTAGGCGTTGAGTTCCGTTTTCAACACGTAATATCGTATCGAAACTGAAAGTTATCAAAACTGGAAAGGGGGAATGTAGTGTTTTAACACTACCTTCCCTCTGTCTATCTGCTCTGTCCAGGAGACAACATAACAACCATGGTGTTACGTTGTCTCCTTTTTAAAGAAATTGTCAGTAAAAAACAGAAAACTTAAACACCTAATTGAATGGAACATATGACATAATATAAAACAATATTTTACTATAGCGATGTTCCATCATAATAAATTCTTAAATTATTCCACATTATGAACGATATGAAAATTCCTGGATCATAAAAAATGTCCGACGATATCCGAATGACATCTCTCACGTTCGGGGACAAGGTCGGCTACAAAGCCTTTAGGGTTATTGCGTTTATTATTAACGCTATAGACTAGGATTTATGGGTACTGTATGTTATATTTTCTAGTGATCATTGTGGAGAGGTCGTCGATTCGATTTTGGACGAGGTAAATTATTATTCTTTCAGCTTTGCTGTGCTGTAAACGCTACAGGTTGTGGGTTCGATTTCCACTACGGGAAATGAAATATTAACAACTCAATAGTCAAAGGACAGAAGTGTCTTTATGGTAATGGAGGGACTTAATTCTAGTTTCCCAGGTCCCCTCTGAGGAATACAGCGTGAAGCTTAAGAGAGAAAATTGTTAAGTTGCAAAACAATTTTATGCAGCGTTGTCCTAAAATTGAAAATAAAAAAAAAACAAAACTTTAAACATCTTAAAAAAAAATCATAAAAATAAAATTTAGAATATATACTGCAACAAATACCTACCCTAGATTTGTATACAAAAAATATGACAAAACCAGTTCAAAGACACACCGCCAAGTATTAAAAGGATAAGGCCGAGGCCGCGACAAATGTTCGATGTCCAACAGAAATATCTCGTTTATTGTTTTAACAATAAAGATCTAAGTTCAAGGGAACGTGATATCACGAATCATTTGGCAATATGAAAAAGATAGCGTCTTCAAAATACTACTTTTGACTACAATTTTGCTTGTAACAACTATACTTATAATAAATTCGTAACAAATCTTTGTCTGTACATGGCATATAAGAAAAAAAAATATTGTTGACATTTAATAATGTAATAGAGCCAAACACTATGTTTTTTAAAATGTTTGTCTATTTGTCACTTCTTTTGTTCACGCTAATCTCAGAAACTGCAAAACTGATTAATAAGATTTTTCACTATTATATTTTGACAAGCAACCCTTAATCTTTAGTGCTTGTTTTATGTTAATCGCATTCACATTTATAATATTAGCAGGAAGTTTAGAAGCGATCTTGGCGTACGAGACTGGTGATATGACGGTCCTTAGATTCGACTTCCACCCGTAAGAATAATTTTCCCACTCTGGGAGACAAAGAGTAGCGTTGAGGTGCGCAACTGAAGACGCAATATTCCAAAAAACCGCACGGAGAGTGGGGAATGGAGTGTCATGACACTTCATCTTGTCATCAGCCTACCTGCTATATTAGGAATGTGAGAACGGAACGAAAGGGAGCGAAGTGAGAACCTGCTTTTTTAAAAAGAAAGCTATAAAGTAAATTTACATGATGATGGGGATGTTATGGCATTATTCCACCTGATCTACAGTTTCATTATTTTTGTAAAAATCTTATTTATTGCTTGATTCAGTAATCAAAGGTTAAAAATAAGGCCAAAAATATTGCTGCAGTATCATTCTCACCAAAATTGTTTAGGTTAAGCAGAGCTCATTCCTATCACAAGCTGATGGGTATGCAAACGACTTTCGTGGTTCGTAGGGCACACTAATACGCAGTTACCGTAGTTGCTTTTACATCAACGATATTCGTTACGGGCTGTCAGAAGTGAGTCTAGTGTATAATTCTGATATCTCGTATAACCGAAAGGTCCAACGAAATTAGGTTGCAAAAGGGTTAAATACCTGTCTTACCTTACTTTACCTTACCTGTACCTTACCTGTCTTAGAATATCTTAACCAATTTAAGATAAGAATTATATAATTAATATATAAATATACAATGTATTTTATAAATTATGTATTTATAAAATAAAAAAGGTCTAGGGAATTCTTCAATTTCCACAATGTTTTGAAGACATTGCGTGGTGATTGGTGGAACTCTATGCTGTGCAGTTTCTTTGTCTGACCAAAACTGCGCTTTGTCTCGATTTCCGAGTGCGGAAACGAAAATTTAAAATATTTCATTCTCCCAATTGGGAATCGAACCCATATGCTTATGCCCCTGCGCCAATATAACATGTTATATTTAAATAAGAAAATTTAAAAATACAATTGGCATATTGTGCCAAAACTCTAAGATGTCATAAGTATTAAGAATCGTGCCATCACAAAAAATTGGATTAGAATACTAAGATATAGCTTGTAATGTAATTTTTTTATTATTTTTTTAAATAATTGATATAATTGTTAACGTGATGGCTGCGGCGTTGATTCCTACATAAGCGTAGTATTATATTTTATTTTCAATTCACAACTTTGACAAAGCGCGGCGTTGAATTTTGCCGTAATATCTCAAAAATCTGGCAGTAAGTCTGGAACTGAATGTTTTAACACCATATTCTCTCTGCTTACCACGCTATGTATGAAAATAATGTGAAGCAAATAAACTTTAAGCTTTAATAGTTGCTTATATGTAAGTACTATGTTAGTTTAGGCCATCAGACGAAAGAGCTTTGTAAAGCAAATTGGAAGTAAAGATGAGCAAAGGAACACTTCACCTTACGGAAGCTTTTCTAGATGTACCGACTATATATTTTACGTTCAGAAAAAAAAGGTTGTAGTAAACAATGAATTTTTATGAAATAAATGTGAAATAACAATTCGTTTTACGCACCACTATATAAGACAATGAGTTTGTTGTAGTTGTCATAGATTAAAGATTTCATATTTCTGCAATACGAATGAAAAGGTAACTATTACTAGGAGACATATTAACAGTTTTCTAAATAACCCACTTTTTCTGCTCATATATATTTTTTAATAATCTTTATTTTTTTATTGTATTCCATACATAGGGTAGATAGAACGTAAAATACTCCGTTCCCATTGAAACTGAATTCTTGAGCCATTGAGTGTTGAGAGGTGGAACTCAACGCCGCGCTTTGCCTTATTACTAGACAGAGAAAATGAAAATGTGTACAGTGTTCATAACTAATAAAAAAAATAATAGCAGCTTTACACTTTTATATAAGCAGAAAAAAAATAGTGTCAATACTCTCCTTCAATTTATGTAAACATATCCGTATACAAGTATATTACATAAGTACTACAAAAGATATACAATTTAAAAAAAATAGAAAAAGGAAAAAGCTATAAAAACGATACTATTCCAATTTAATCTAGCTTTAAATTCTTTTTTACAAAAAAAAATTATATTCTAATACATAATAAGAAACAAAAGCTCCGCTAGAAACCTTGTCAGTGAAAAAAATTCTGAAAGAACGCGTTTCCACCGAAATATTTTTTAAGGTATTCAATTACATGTTCCCCATACGGCCTATATTGGCAGAGTTTTCAAGCGTATATATGAAATATTTATTACTATAACAAAAATACAATTTGGAACGAGGCCCGGCGAAGAATGCAAGTTGTATGAGACTTGGTAAACTTTGACCTTTGAAGTGGATTGTTTTCCTGGCGAACCAACTTTTTCACATGGGACGCATAAATACCAAGAAATCTTGCTGAATTTCGCTGTGAAAAGCAAATGTTTGAGGTTTTGTGTGATTGTACAAGAGACTAGCGACCCAAACGCGGCTTCGCTTCCTTTTTATTGTTATATTTATAGCGAAATTATACAAATTATTGACATTAATTTTGCGTAAGTGTTATTCTGATGTATATATAAGCTATATTAGTGTAAAGGTAACTTTACACTAATATAAGCTATATAGCTAATACATCATGAATTGTATCATGAATGTAAATTTATGAACAAACATCCTCATCCTCTAAAACTTTCATATTCATTATGTTAGTAGGATAGGATTTAGTGTGATATGTATGTTATTATGGTGAAGTTAGTGTATAGACGGTGGCCATTGGCTTGAGAAAGTATATGAAACTAGTAAATATAAATATTTTTAGCTTCGCACTGTACCTACTACTAAGTAGAAGGTAGAATTAAGAAGTTCTGTTTCCTATTTTCCACCAGAAACATTGCGCGTTAAGTGGCGGAACTAAACGCCTCACTATATCGGTATCTTACTTAAGCTAGAAAATGAAAATAATTCTTTTCCCCGAATGTGAATCAAACTCACGACCGTCACGTTTATAAGTAAAACCGCCAATGCCGCTGTGCGTCGTTGTCGTTGTGTGTTGTTATGATAGCCTCAAATAAAAATTATAATATTTAAGAATTAATATATTTAGTAGTTGTAATAATAGCGTGTACATAAATAATACTATAAAAAATAAAATCGTGGTTTTTGGCTCTCAACAAAACATTTATGTCTTAGTACCTCGTAAAAATAAATATGAAACTAAAAACTTCTCAGTCACGACATTTTTTTAACATGTAAATCTATAAAAAATAAGTAAGACTCGTTATATTTGTATTTTTGAAATGAATTTGCTTTCAATTCTAATAAATATATAAAAATACGAAATCAATTTGATTATTACCTATGTATAAAATATTTCGGATAGTAAAAGGTGCGAAACCTACTCATGGGAATTTTATTTAAATTTTATTTTAATTTCCACACGCTGGTATAAAAAAATCACGGCGTCGAGTGGCGGACATTCAAGAATAAATATATCAATAAGTAAGTAGAAATTGGAATAAGGAATACTTTAACACTGCCTCCAATTCCCTTTGCCTAAGCTGCTATACGGCAATGGGTGATGCAATTCTTTTTTTAAGTAATTTAATTACAGAGGTGCCATAGTAGAATTATAACGAATATTAAAGAAAGAGATCATAGCGAATTTTAACAACTTAGTTACTACTAAGATTACTATACTTAGACGAAACTAAGTTTTAATAAATTAGTTAGGAACGTTACAATCCTGAAAGTTTTAATGAATGAGTAAGTTCTTTTTTTAAATTTATACTCTATTCAAAAATACGGGTTTTTACAGTTTGTAAGTGAAAGTTTTAAGAAGCATAGAGTTATTATAAAATCAAATCTTACTTGAATTATTGCTTTAACCATTATTTGCTACATCATATTCAATATTATGTTTTGCATTTCACGTTATGTTCTTGCAATTTGCTATGTAAATGAATTCTGTCTCGACAAAGATATCCATGGGGCATGAAACGTGATGAATAATATTAATATGAGGGTAGAGATAGTGGATTCATATTTTTTTACAACAAGCTTTTATTACTGTTAGGTTTTAATATACTATAAAATTGAATTAATGGTAATACAATAAGTGTAATTAGAAGAATAAAAAAAATTAAATCAACTGCACTCTGTATCCCGTACACGGCAGGGTACGCAGAGGGAACCTAGTGTTAAGACACTCTGTTCCCCACTTTCTGCCGAATTCTGGAGGCATTGCGTGTTGAGTAGCAGAACTCAACGCCGCTCTTTGCCTAGACACCAGAGCAAAGACATGGAAATATAAATTTAAGTAAATATTTCATCTCATTGAGCGGGGATCGAACCCACAACCAGTCGTTTTACAGTCACACTTTGTGCCCCTGCGCCACGACTGGCCTCTTGAGCTACAAGAATGATTTTATGAAATATATTATATATGTTTATAAAAGTCGAAAAAAGGTGAAATTTTGGATCAATATTTATTTATATAAATAAATATATGCTAGCTTTGACCTGCGGCTTTGACCGCGCGGTCAAATGGAAATATTTGAAAGTTGTGTACAACACATGACTCATTCTATTTGCCCGAGGTAAATCTAACCGCAGGGACAGTTGGTAACCATTGAAACATTCAACGTGATGTAAGCTTTTTTAGTTTTTTTTATTTAGCTTTCTTTGATAAATATAATATTTTTTATCTTCACGCTGTATCCCGCAGATAGCAGAGTAGGCGGAGAGAAGCTTTGAACCTAGTCTTAAGGTACTCCGTTTGCCATTAAGACATTTACGTTTCCCACTTTCGCATTATTCTTGAGTTGTTATAGCGAGAAAATCAAAATAATAAATATTTCATTTTCCCGAGTCGGAATCGAATCCGCATTAGTCACGATGACAGTTGCGCGCTAGTGCCCCTGAGCAGCGACGGCCTCATGGACGGATGGAATATTCAATACAATGTTTTATTTTCAATTCAGTCCATTCAACCAAACAAATTAGCATAGTAATTCGGATAGTATTTTTACACATTCGATTTTTCCGATTTATAGAAAAGAGAACATGACTAGACCAGTCGTGGTGCAGGGGCACAATATGTGCACTGTAGGAAATGAAATATTTATTTACATTTATATTTTAATTTTTTCACTCTGGTGTCGATGCAAACCGCGATGTTGAGTTTCGCCGCTCAACACGCAATGCCTGTAGAAATCGGTGGAAAGTGGGGAACAGAGTGTCTTAACAAAAGGTTCTTTCTGCCTGCTGTGTGCGGGATACACCATGAAGCTGATTTTATTTTTATTTTATTTAGAACATAACTATTTTAGTAACGCTTATTTAAATATTAAATCGATATTAATAACGTGTAAATAATAAGATTCATATATATTATATTAGTGTTACATCTCAACTATACAATTCAAATAAGAAATAATATGAGCTTAAATAAATATCATTATGTTTTTATTTTATTTGAGGTTTGTTATTTCTCATAACTCATTCTAAGAAAGCCATTCGTGCACAAAATAGTTTTGTGAGAAATATTTTATAAATTAATTGTTTTGATAAAAGGTCAACTAGTTAGTTGCAAATTAAGTAAAAGTTAGTTACAAATTAAGTAAAATCATTGGATTTGAACTGTAACAAAGTTATTGAAAATCTAAATTACACGCACTTTTAATTGTTGTGTCATCATGAAACTTGAAAATTATATTATGCATATTAGATGAGAATACAATTTTATAGTACCATCGAGCTGTTCTGATGATGAAATTGAAAGATGGCTAATGGGATCTTTGACTACCTACTTACGTCAGCTTGTGTTTCTAATTTTTTTTAATATATTTTTTAGCTTCAAAGTGTATCTCACTATAGGCGATATATACAGGCCTAAAGCAATGTCTCGAATGTTGGTTAAAAAGGGGGTACGGAGTTTCATAAAACTAAGTTTCCTCTATCTAGTATGCAGTAGACTAACCAATTTTCGAGATATTGCGTATTCAGTGACGGAATACAAACTCGCCGCGGTTTGTCTTATAGCCAGGGGTGAGAGTTGAGACTATAGTGCATTTTCCGGGCAAGAATTAAACCCACAACCAACGCGCCTACCATCAGACGCTGTACTGCTGCAACACAACGTGTATCGGCCATTAATTTTATTTTTAATATCTTAATGATCTGAAATATTTTTGTAAATCTTTACCATCTTTGTTCAGAAAAAGAATTACTTTGCGGTGTTGAGTTCCAACAAAGAATGTCCCTAAAATTCGACGGAAAGTGGGGAATGGAATAGTGAAGCTGTAAAATAGATGTACCTATTCTAAAATAATTATGTCAACACATAATAATACACAATTATATTATATACAATTATCTTTATAAAAAATATTATTTTATAGATATTTTTATATAATATATAATGATAAAGGTGAATTTTGAATGATATCCCTTGATTTATTATTAAAAAAACAAAATAGTTTGGCTTATTTAATTTAAATACATATAAACCAATTTAAAATTTTTGATTTAACTTTTGATTCTTTATATTTTTAATGGGCAATAGTTCATCAAATAAGAAATAGTCATTGTGAAAATACTCATAGCATCACTTTTATAATTTTCGCCGTTTATCATTTATTTGATATGTAAAGTAGCTTACAAGCTATTTTCGATTGAAAATGCAAAATAAATATCAACTACCACAACAAAAATATGTAAATAATCTTCATAATTTATAAAGTAAAAACGATAACGTGTATTCTGAAAAGGTTAATTTTAAATTATCATTAAAAATAAATTAACATTTTTGGATAAAATGGAAATAATATGTAAATATTAATATTTACATGTATTATGGACATCTGCGCTTTCATAATTATTATTAATGCCGAAAGTTAAGTTATGCTATTCATCGTTTTAATTGCTTATAAATTATTAACATGTATGTTAAGAAAAATGGTGAATAGTCACTACACTCTCCAATTATCTCTTAGCACACGGCACAAAGAATATTAATATATAAAAATCTATTCTACAAACACAACAACTTATAATTACGAAAACCATTAAATTCCACTGTACCAAAATCAAATTACAACTAAACTAAACAATTAAAACTAAAACTAATTTCAAACATTACCACAAAATATCACTATCACTCAAATTATTCAGTTTCAGTCACTAACACAATCAATTAAGTCAAATTCAGTCACTATCACATTCACATATTACGTTAATAATTCAAAATATTACGTTATGTACCGAACTTTACGTAACGCGTGCTCTCACCAAAAAGTTGAAGCTACGTCTGCCGTTCAGAGCGCTTCGAACTGCAATGCGACCATCTCATCTGATGGCTTCCGATAAGCTATCATCTTAGATGAACATTTATATAAAGAAATTAATATTATTTATGTTATTAGTTATTAGAGATAAGTTTTAGTTTAATTTTCAGTAAAGATTTATTTTAGCTTGAGTAGGAGGATCTGTCGAGTTTGTTTCTATTCGTCGTATTATATGTAAATACTACCTATAATCACATTTAGTTTCATAAGCAGAGAGAATTTTGTGTTAAAAAACTTTTCCGCTTGAATTCGAGACTTTGCGTGTTGAATGAAAAATTAATTTTCCTTTTTTTTACTTAACGTTTATATGTATTTCCTTTTATACTTAATAAAAATAACTTATTGTCAATTCGATGAAACAATTTTTTTATTTTAATTTCTCTGGCAAGACCAAGCGTGACGTTGATTTCCGCCACTCAACACGAAGTATCTCTTATCCAGGCGAAAAGCGGAGAACAGAGTGTTTTAACACTAGCGGCTCTCTGCTTACATTTCTATGCGTGAAAAAATATAATACTTCATGATGCTTATATAAATGATAAATGATTAAATAAAATATCCTCCACGATTATTTTACATGGCAATAAATTAGCTATGTTTATTTTATTTTGCTACAAGAGCACGGGGTTTTTTTTAAACATTCTAAATTATTTCGAGATTACAAACAGCGTTAACTATTTATACTCCTATATCTATTGTAGGTACTATGTCATTCTATAGTTATTGAAGATTAAGGGATTGTATTTTAGTTTTACATATTACCTTTACTGTGAAATAGGTTAAAATAACTTGGTGTTATGACACTCCGTTCTTCAGTTTTTGTATAATTTAGATATGTTGAAAGTTGGATGATAGGAAAAGCTGCGCTTTATCTAAACAGGCCGGAAATGTGACATATTTCAAATAGAACGTTAAATATAATTATTCTGCTTTCAATTTCAAATAGCTTATACAGAAAGTCCAGAATACACATGTAAAACCCTACTTTACAGTTTCCGCCTGAATTCGAGACATTATGATTGACGAAATTCAACGCCGTGATTTGTCTTAACACACATAAATATATTTTACTGAAAGGATAGACGTTATCCCACTGAAGTTTTTTTTTAGCTTCACGATGTGTCCCGCACATAGCAGAGTAGGCAGATGGACTCTAGGAACCTAGTATTAAGTCACTCTGTTGCTCATTAAGAGACTTCTGTTACGCTTTCCGCCGAATTCTTGAGGCATTGTGGAATTCAACGCCGCGCTTTGCCACGTTATCAGTGCGAGAAATTGCAAATATTAAATATTTCATTTCCCTGAGTGGGAACCGAACCCACAACAGTCACATTTACAATTGCACGCTTGTGCTCCTGCGCCACGGCGGCAGCCCATTAAAATAATGTAACAAATATAGAAATAAATAATCAAGTTTAATTATGTTTTATCAAAAACCATTATATTTGACCAAATGTTTTATTTTTCTTTTCTAAAAACGAGAAAAATATGAAAAGTTGTGAACAGGTGTTCTACAAACTATTTTCTATGGTAACATTTATCTTGTCAAGTTTATTGCATCTGTCGTTTTCTATTTTCTTTTGTTAACTTTCGAGTTTTGTTGAGTTCTAGATAGTGTATGTGTAGTTTATGGCATTGTAGAACAGGTAGTTCTATTTGTTGAAGTTAGAAATAAAATTAAAAAAAAGAAAATCTTCACGGATTTTCCCGCAAACCAGGGTACGCAGAGGGAACCAGTAATAAGAAGCTTCGTTCTCCACATTTTGCCGAATTTTTCGGACATAGCGCATTGAGTGGATTTACTCGACGCCGTGCTTCGTCTACCAGAGCGGAAAAATGTCTTGATAATTGTACGGAAAATGAGAAACGGAGTGCTTTATCACTAGATTTCCTTTGCCTATCTTATGCGGGTTCCAGTGTAAAGCTGAATAAAATTATTCAGTATTTAAAATATCTATAATATACCAGAAATACAGGATTGATCAACACAGATAACAAAGTTTGTTGTTACCAACATTGAAGCTTACCGAAACTTTACTGAACTTAGCGAGGGAGAAGTGTTAATCTGGTACTCTCCTTAGTAGTACCAGATTAACATGAGTAAATTCACACTTTACTTTCAGCTAATCAAAAAAGCAAATAATAATATTATTCTATAATATTTATTCATCATTTTATTTAAACTTGAACAGCGTTGAGTTCCGCCAGGTTCACAGGTTCCTTCTGGCTACCCTGTTATGCACGGGATACAGCGTAAAGCTAACAAAAAGTTTAATAACCGTAAACATGATAGTTGTGCCCTCGATCCCCATGGAGGGGTAGTCCCCTATTATTTTTATTTCTCCTCCTTTGATGTCTCAAATCCGACACAACAACTTGTGTTAATTAAGCTTGTTTCCAATATTTGAACTTATTTATATGTATGCCATAATATGTATATATAGACATTTCTTAAGGTGTTTTACATATTCTCAAATCAAAATGAATTCGCTTCTGGCTGTATTTTTTGTTAAGAAACTCCGTTTTTCCGCCAAATTCTGAATGCATTGCGTGCTTGAGTGGCGGAACTCAACGCCGGGCTTTTGCCTTGGAGCCAGAGCGAAATGAAAATATAAATTTAAATAATTATTTCATTTCCCGCCGCCAAGAGGCCGGTCGTGGCGCAGCGGCACGAGGTGTGACTGCAAAACCGACCGGTTGTGGGTTCGATCCCCACTCGAGGAGATGAAATATTTACTTAAATTTATATTTCCATTTCTTCGCTCTGGTGTCGAGGTTAAGCGCGGCGTTGAGTTCTGCCAGTCAACACGCAATGCCTCCAGAATTCGGCAGAAAGTGGGGAACGGAGTGTCTTAACACTAGGTTCCCTCTGCCTACCCTGCTGTGTGCAGGATACAGCGTGAAGCTAATTTAATTTTTAATTTTTAATTTTTATTTCATTTCCTCGAGTGGGATCGAACCTACAACCAGTCGATTTTACAGTCACATTTTGTGTCCCTGCACCACGACTGCCCTCTTCATGTTCTCTACATACATATTCTCTATAATTAATATATATTTTGAAACATAGTAGAGATAGTAATTCATTTTTTTAACCAGATCAGGAAAACAGTAATTTAAATACAACTATTCCTTCGAATGAAAATCTAACCAAAAACATTTTCTGACTTCACTAGGCTTGGAAACCATAAAAAAGCAGAATTATAAGAGATAAAGAAATGGCTCCATATCAATAATAGTTGAGCATGATAAGCTTTTATCCATTAAATATAAAAATCTGAAATCTGTAGCATCTGATATGGAATTCTAAGAGACTAATTAAATTATAAAGAAAATGAAAGTTTTGCCTTCAAAAAAGTAGAACGTGACGAACTTTTGCGATGACGTATAAATAATTAAAGATCCAGAATGTCATCCGAAAGTCTTATCACAGTAGTTGTCGCATACACAACGTCGGAATGTACAAAAGGGATGGTTGTAGCTTCGATTCTCATTAGAGGAAATAAATACTTGATTTATTTTAATTTCCCTGCTCTGCACTTAGAGAAGTCCCTTATCTTTAGGTTCACTCTTACTATATGGGAAAGAGAGAGAGAGAGAGAGAGACAGAGAGAGAGTGAAACAAAAAAAGAATAATTATAAAGCTCCAAAAATATTAAATCTAACAGAGCCAGCAAGGGATGATTTGAGTGAAACGAATTGATTTTTCAATTTCCCGCCGAGTGGAAAAGATTGGTCATAAGCATAATAAAGTTTCTAACTGGTCCCGTTTAATGAAAGTGCTTTGAATGGCCATAACGCGGTATTTTTTATTGCTGTCATTCGCCTCGCCTTTTTTTTGTGATAATTTAAGCGTTCTTCAGATATCATTCTATTAACGCATACATACTTTCTGGTATAAGCGTTTTAGATTTCATCATATTTATATTTTTTATTAGGTTGATAAATTTGGTGTTATTTGTCAATTAATTTTAATATTTTTTTGCCACGAGTGAACACAGAACTCGGCACCCATATAGATCTCCCATTCTTTTGTTGATGAATGCGAAAATTATGAATTTATTACTTAACACTTAACTTGGCTCTCATTTAACATTTACGTTTTTAATGGTATGTTGTTAGCAAATACGTGTATAAGAGCGTAGATGTCGAAGAAAAAGACTATGAAAGCTATCAGAGGCAGTTGCTTGTAGGCAACGGGTTTCAACTATACACGAATTTCCTTCCAATAAGGGTATTGGAAGGAAACTCGTGTATAGTATTGTTATTAGGTGATACATATCACTTATGGCAATTACGTAGAATCTCTTTCCGAATAATTTAGAAACATATAGACGATGTATGTTTTTATTTTGTTTTTAAAAAACGTTTACCGCTATTTCTAACAATATCATTACTTTTTGTAAAGAAATCATTACTATTAACAGCGTAGAGCCGTTCGAATCGTTGGGGACCCAATGTGTGCAGGGCCTGTTACCAGCCTAGTACTATGCAGTTTCGTAGGAACTTCCTTCCATGCGCCAATCAACTGTGGAATAATCTACCTGCGGCAGTGTTTCTCTCCACCTCAAAAGGCCGGCAACCCACCTGTATCCTCTGGTGTTACACGGGTTCGTGGGCAGCGGTGATCACTTACCATCAGGTAACCCGTACGCTCGTTTGCTTTGTCTTTTTTCATAAAAAAAATATATTAAAAATATAATAATACTTTGTTATTTTTTAAAATCGCTTTATTTTCCTACATTCTTTGATGTAATGTTCTTCATATTTAACTTTTTTTCTACTTTTTGATACTAAATTTTAATAATTATTCGCATGGTTCGTGTAAAATAAACATTGCGCATTTCGAATCTTTTTACTTGGCTGGATTTGTTGCTGCGTGTCTTAATAATATTTGTTACATATTGACATAAAAGTATGTAGAGGTATATATTGTTAACTTGCTATATTAACCGATAATAATACACTGTGTTTTAGTTATCTGTAGTATGCCATAGCAATATGCTATGGCAACATTGTTTATTGATAGGCAACCATGTTGTAAGCAAATATTATACAAGGCGGTGCATTTATGTACATTTGAAGTAATTTGCTATATTGGACTGGAGCAGTGAACTCGAGCGTTTGCATTAGTAAAGGGGCCTCGGTAGCCAATTCCTGTGGTCACAAGTCCTAGGTACTGCTCCAAGCTAAACAGTATTAGTATATTTTTATAATTTATTATTTGTTTTTCAATTTAATAAAATACATTATACGAACTGCAGCTTTCCTCACATCGTTTATTACAGAACATCGTTTTTTTGGTGTAACAAATATATAATTGCACTAAATGAGCGATATATAATTCATTTATTGTCTGTAGGCTTGCCCATTTTGTTCATAAGAAATGAAGAAGTCGAAATAAAATTTATATTACTTTCTTAAAGTAACCTGAAGTTTCTTCGTAAACTTCGCCGCTTATTCTTAAATTGTCACGTACACAAGCGTAAGGAAATGGCTTAAGGCACGTACATTTTAAAAGAAATTAAGAACAATTTTAACATAATTTTTAAAACTGTATTTATGAAAAAAAAATATTTTAACTTATAATCTAGAATGAACTCCAGAAATGGTCACGAGAATGTCAATGTCAAATTCCATGATCTAGTGGGAAAGTATCTGGATATATATTTTTACAGGTTCACACTGCATCCCGTAGGTATATTGCAGAGCAGGCACGAGGAACCTAATATTGGGACTGTCCGCATGAATTTCCATGCTGAGTGTGAAACTCAACGCCACGCTTTATCTTATTAGCAACCCTTAAATAGGAATCGAACCCACAACCGACGTGTTTATACATAACACGGCCGCACGTAGGCAATAATTTAAATTTGCAATAATAATATATACTCTTTATTGCATTTTTTGATTCACATTAATACCATAAAATTGTTACATTGTTGGCAAAGGTGGACTTATCTCTAATAGAGATTTCTTCCAGTCAACCTATGGGTATGAATAAAGGTAAAAACAATTTGCAGGTCTGAAAGTGCTAGTGCAACATATACTTATATACATAACTTTACATATATACACATATACATACATACATATATTAGATATAAGACATATATTAGATATAAATATATACATGTAAAATTGGTAAATTAATAAAATTATAATTAATCGCTTGTTATAAATAATAAACAGATGATTATTTGCGGACAATAACTTGTTTAAACAGCTGCTGTTTCACTCTTATCTTAAATGTGTCAATAGATGTACTTTGCTGAATAGTTTTAGGCAAGTTATTCCAAAGCACAGCAGCGTGTACGGAGAATGATCATTGCTTATAAATAAGTATAATTAATGTCGATTTTTTTAATTTTACCAAATTTCATTTATAAAAATAAATAAATGATAAGCAAAAGCTCAACTTACCTTATTTTCCAGATGCATAATAAATGAAATACTTGATCAGTAGTTCCCGCTTTCGAAGTAATTTTAAACGCGTGAACTATAAGTTTCTAACTAGATGATAACTATTTTGCTCGTTACGTAAATTATTCCAGGATTAATAAAATGTTGAAAGTTTATCTTGTTTCTAGCTTTATAAGAAAATACTAAGTTGCAACTATAATTAATTTTATTCTTGTTATGGACTCTTGTTGAACTGTTTTAGTTATGTTTATACTGAAATATATTTTATTTCTTTTTAACCAACTTCTGTAAAAGGAGGAGGTTATCAATTCGACTATATTTTTTTTGTTATGCTAGTTACCTCAGAGCTTTTGACTGGGTGAACCGATTTTGATAATTCCGATTCTTTTTTTATTTGAAAGCTGGAGCTTCCAGTGTGGTCTCATTTCTGACAATATAATCCATGAGAAAATCACATAAGTCTTAAATTTGCATTAGGTATATGCGCGACAAATGGATGAATAATTCAATATAATGCCAACAGATTTCGATTATTCTTTTTTTTTATTGGAAAGGATACACTTCAAGGGTAGTATAGCCAGTGTTGTGTTGTAATCAGTGCTACATCTAATGTTGAAATAAGCTATAAAATTAAAATTGAACCAGCTTTACATTGTGTTCCGCACACTGAAGAGTAGGCAGAGGGAACCTAGTGTTCAGTTCACACTCCGTTCCCCACATTCCGCCAAAATTCTGAGGTTTTATATATTGGATGGCGGCGTTGAAATAAGTGCTGTGTGCTGTAAGTATTCAAGTGTTGGTAAATAAAATACTATGTGAACTACAAGTGATTTCCAAATTGCTCTTTCAGTATAGTATATAAAAATATGTCATATATTGTATACAAATGGTTCTTGTAAGAATAATAATTTTAAACTACTACTATATAAAGATTTCTCGTGAGTTTTAAAAGAATACGAATATACAGAAAATTCCTTTTGATGGTAAGCTTGCTTTCTCTCAAAGAAGCTCACTATTGTAACAAATATTATCATGTATTGTTTAAAGCAGAGGAAAATGACTTATAAAAACTAGTCAAGAAAAACCACAAACAAACGTTTGTTAAAATTATTTGATTGTTTTTTTAGGTAAACAAAATTAAATTGCAAATAGATAGATTGAGGCCTGTCGACGCGCAAGCAAGGAGCACAAGCGTGTTACTGTAAGCGCGACAGGTCGTGAGTTCGATTCCCACTCGAGGAAATGAAACATTTAATATTTTCATTTTACTTTGGTGTCTAGGCAAAACGTGGCGTTGAGTTCAGCCACTCAACACGCAATGCCCCTAAAATTCACGCGGAAAATGGAGAATGGAGAACATTATGTTCTCTCTGCCTACCTAGCTGTGTACGGGATACAGCGTGAAGCTAAAAAAAATAAGAACTACACGACATGCCTAATTCAATTTACTTGAGCAATTATATTCGAAATGATCAACCGTTGCTTTCGCCACAATAAGTCCTGAATATGTCAGTATTGAAAACGGTCGGGATTAAGATTTAGATGTGGTTCTGTTTCAATCACTTATGTGTATGTATTGAAGAGTAAACATTTGAAGAGAGCTTTGTTATGTAATGGAATGTAAGTATTGATGAATGTATAAAAGTTAAAAATATATATATTTAGATTTATATATAGAGAGAGAGTGACTGACTGTAAATCGGCGCTTATAGGTTTCTTTTCCACTTGGAAAAATACATTATTAACGTTTCCTCGCTTCGAACATATTATCTCAGAAAACTGGCAGAAAGTGCTGAATGGAGTGTATTAACACTAGGTTCCCTGTTTACTATGCTATGCGGAAAAAAGTGTAAAACTAGATGTTGAATATTGGAAATAAAACTTAAAAAAATGCTCAGCGAAAAGGAAATGTTTTTATGGGAATGGAGTGTCTTGAGTGGAACTTGGTTCCTAGGTTCCCTCTGCGAAACAGTTTACAATTATCCCGAAGCAAATGAAAAATGTATTCTTTATTTAAAATATATTTTCAATAATTTCCTTGTATTATTTAACTTCACGCTTCATCCCTCATATAGCGAGGAAGGTAAAGGAAACCAGTGCTATGTCACTCCGTTCTCTACTTCCCGCCAAATTTTCTTTTGACTCTAACGAGGAAATGAAAATAATTCATTCTTCACTACATTATTATTAGATTTTGTTATCATCAGATATCGTACATAATATATAACATAAGTTTTAGTTAACAAAAACAATTAATCTAAATATCCATTTCATACTCAATTCGATCAATATAGTAACACTTTCGATACAAACCAAGCCAAAGGGAATGCGGGCTTTAAGCACTAGGGTAGGTAAGTTAATAGACACCCTTGTCACTCGATTTACCCCTCGTTATCAGTGAACGACCGTCTTAAAGTTGTCCACGGCTAGATAAGACATTTAATATCTAGGACTAAAAATATGTTATTTATAGCCTATTTATATTTTGTTTAGAACTTTTAAAAATTAATTTGATAAAATATTTACATATATATATTATACTAGAGGGCGCTCGCAGCTTCGCCCGTTTATTTGCACCCTTAGGGGTGAATTCTAAGAAAACCACGAAACACGTGTTCAATAAAATATATTTAACAGTCTGAATTTATTTTTTTATAAAAATCGGTGGTGATTTAAATTTTTTTCCATATAAACTTTCAACCCCTTATTTGAACCCTTAAGGGATGAATTCTAAAAAAACCATGAAATACGTGTTCATTGAAATCTTTTTAAGAGTCGGAACTTCAAATTTTATAAAAATCGGTGCCGATTTTTAAAAAAATCCGTACAACGCCAACCTTGTTGTGTGGGAGATAATTGTGTAGGTGTGCTCGATAATTTAATTAAAAGTTAACTGTGCGAACAAAAAACAAATACAATACAATATGATATACACAAATACAATAACTTACAATACACATACACAAATATATAAACTATAATAAAATAAACTACACAAATAATATATATGTTTATAAATATATAATTAGAATATACTAAAACTGAAAACCATATCGCTTAGTATACCAGCCAACAAGAAATAAATAAGCAAAATAAACAAACTTATATATGTTTTATTGATGAAACAACTTTCTGAGTACATTTTGGACAAGTTTATTGGATATTTTGTTGACAAATTATATTACTATCAGATTCTATTTCTAAGCAAGGGTCCAGCTGAGATGAGATTATTCTACCTTTTATCTATATATTATATAAGTACATTATATAAGTACGTATTGGTTTACTTGTAAGTAAATATTATACATATTATGTCCTAACATTTTGTATATGTATATCTTTTTAGAAAACGTTTCAAATTTGAACGTAGCGGCGACACACGCCTCTTAGAAACCATAAATAAACAAAACAATTTTTTATACGATTTATGACAAAGGTTTTTCATTTCCTAAGTTTGTAAGACATTTTAAAAACGTTAACTGTGTAATTGAATAGTTTACAGGCTATTCTTTATCATCCGAATAAAATTAAGCTTTATTCATTATAATCATATCTCATTTTTATCTTCATGGAATGTTACATCACTTGAATATCGTAATTTTAAAGTACCCAACGTTAAGACAAACTCCACTCCACTCCAATTTCCGCCAGAATTCTTCATATTTCCTGCATAGTGGCAAGACATAAAGCTACTGTTTGTCTTGGCTGAGTGTGGAAATGAAAACCATTCTTAATAGTTACGTTTACATATAAATTGGAATACGGATGGGAACGATGTCTCTTATTCTAGGTTCCTAGGTTCCCTTTGCCTTCGCTGTGTTTATTCTTCCATAGAAGCAAAATTATTTTATAATTATATTACTTTCTTGATAATAATGAGCAGAATTTGAAAGTTAAATTTGGACGTCCTATTTTGTTTATTACTACTATTTACGTTTGTACAACATTAAGTCGGTCGAGGCCCGAGGGCTGTAAGCCGATAGGCGTATACACATCTTTATAAACTTCGTAGACAAGGATTGATTACTTAATAGATAATAAATAGCTTTTGAAATTACAGATTTTCCTAACACAATTTAATTGTATGTGGCCTAATTATTACTTTTAATAATTAGATACTCTTCTTAAAAAATGGTAAAAGAAACCGTAATTATGAATTAAGGTACGAGGCAAATTGTAGCGTTGCGTGGAAAGAAAATGGGGAACGGAGTGTCTTAGCATTAGGTCCTTGTTTTTATCCTGCTATCTACGAGTTACAGAGTGAAGCTGAGAAGAAAAAAAATATCAATGATTCAAACCATCGTAACAACACTATAACGGATAATATCATTCTCTTTTCCTGTAGTATATTTGTTTATATATTTTAGAACGAGTACCTAAAGTAGAAAATATCATTACATTCGCTTTTTTAAAATTAAAGAAGTAGCTTGCAACGTTTATTATAGCAATATTCACAGAATATACAAATGATTGTGTTACAGTCGTAAAATTTATAACCGGACGACAAAATTTTCATTTAATTTAAAGGTTACTCCTAATTTACCTTCATTATTGTTAGAACAAACAAAAACGAACAAGTAAATACACTGTACGAACTCATTAAACGAGTTAACTATAGTCGAATATAAAACTACCCTTCAAGGTCTATGTAAATATGAACTCTTCGTTAAAAAGGCCTCGTAAAACAGTCAATTTATGTTAAAATATCTTTGAATTTGCCTATTTTCTTACTTTTAAAATATTTTTACTTTGTTATATACAGAAATAATAAATAATTTAATACCCCGATCTAGGATCGAACTAGTAACCACCACATTTATAGTCAATCGTTGTCTCATTACGACACGAAGGCTTCATAAAAATATTTCATGACTTATTAAGTCATTTTTATTATTTCTAATTTTTCAAGATTAGGTTACCAACGTAGAATTGTCGTACTCGTAGGTACGTATATTGTAAACCACAGCATATGAATGCTTTGTTCTAAATTAAGCTTTGTACCGCTGCCGCTTTTATGAACTACAAATAAATTAAATAAGCTTCTTTTATAAATTATTATTATTAAACATTTATATGAATGTAATAAATATTTTTTTTAACGTGACGTTTCTTCCCGCATGGTAAGCATAGTGGAGAAACTAGTCTTAAGACACTCTTACTGTCTAGTTTTTTATTTTTCCTCTGAACTCGATACATTGTGTGGAGTTTGGCGGATATAACGCAGCGTTATGTTTTACCGGCCTAAGGAAACTTTAAAAAAAAAACTAAAATAAAACTTTATAAAAAAAATATAAAAAACCAAACTTATCATTGAAAAATATTTAAATATGTAAATCTAGACCAAACAAAAAAAAAACTATATTTAATTGGCAGCTCTTAATTTGTGTTACTTAGTTCACGTATGAAGCTCTCTTTGGAACGGTTATAAAGTACGCTTGAAAACTAGTTGAAAATTTCAGGTTGGAGCCACTTACCACATAATATATTAAAATGAAATGTAACGTATTGCCATCTCTATATCTTATAAAATAAGAACGCATTTCGTCTCTGTCTGGCCTTTCTAAGCGATCTTCTTCTAAACCACCCAACGGATTTTGATGCGGTTTTCACCATTAGGTAGAGTATTTCGCAGGGAAGGATTATATATGGTTTATTATATGTATATTTTAATGTAATTTGACATAAATATGATAAATGTGCATAAAGTCCTACACGTTGAGAAACTTTCACGCATGCGCTGCTATTAAAGTAAGTCCTACATGAAAACAATGTACTAGAGTATTATTCCTCTTAATAAGATCTACAAAAAAGTCAGCGACAGCATATTTGTATCTTCTAAGGATAACATACAGTGAGCATATTTCTGTCCAAAAATAGTAATTTGAATATATTTTTTATTGTGAGGGATGTTTGTCCATAATGGTATCAATCCTTATCCTTTTAAATACTTTAATAATTTTCTACGTTAAACGAAGATAAAATTTGTCCTTTACACTAATTGGAAATTACGAATAGTTTTAGAGAAAAACGCATTTAATTGTTGACACATCGTGCCGGCTATAAACCGCAGATTTGGCTCATGTTTCGTTCATTCCTTACTCATAAAGCATATAAATAAGTATATTAGTTACGTTGGCCATTTAATGTAGATCATAACTGTCTTTTACTGTTTTTCATTTTAATAAGTACTTTAGAAGTTGTTACAATATCAAAAAATCCTTGCTGCGAAACGGCTCGCCACACGCCATGCGTCCCCCCGCGCCCCGCGACGCGTCCGCCGCGCCCTTCTCCCCGCCTGCCTCTGTAGCGAAGTAGATTTAGATGCGATTGTACGTATTAGATAATTAGAGTTTAATGTATTATTTCAGCGCGATATATTTAGTTTCATCTTTTTTCATTAATAGAATAGTAGGTTGTCTTTTGTTTATAATTTCTTTCGTTTAAGTATCCTGTTGTTTATTTTGTTTACTCTTCTTCTGTTCTTTTATTATTTTCTTTACCTTTTTAAACATTTCCTTTTTTAATTTAATTATACCACGACAAAGTCGTTCAAATATAGGTCGTAGAACCAGAAATGCAAATAAAAACCGTTTAAATCTTACTAATGAAAGCGTAGAGAAGACGGAAATTAGATAGTAATTTAAATATATTTTCTTATAGGGAGGGATGTGTGTCCATAATGATATTAATCCTTATCCTTTTAAATAAGTTATTAATTTTCTACGTCAAACAAAGATAAATTTTGCTCTTTACAATATTTCGAAATTACAAATACTTTTAGAGAAAAGCTATATTGACGACTCATGTTTATCCTTTACTCTCAGTATATAAATAAGTATATTAGTTACCTTGGCCATTTAATGTAGATCAAAATGTTCTTTACTGTTTTTCATTTAAATAAGTACTTTAGAAAATTAGTAGCACATATTTGAAATTACGGTACTAAAAAAATCTTGCTGTGTTACGGCTCGCCGACCACCACGCGTCCCCCCGCGCCCTCGACATTTGCTTATAAAAATGGATCCGCTGCACCCGCCTGGCTTCTTTCCCCCGGGCATGAAAAGAGGGCTCATCATGTTGCCCAAGGCTGGGAAGAGCCCATAGCAGCCTGAGGGGTACCGATCTATAACCCTCCTTAGCGCGGTCGCCAAGCTGTTCGAGAAGTTGTTCCTCTCACTTCTCCAGGCGCACATCCACCCACGAAGCGAGCAACTTGGCAAGCGGGTATACCACTCTGGTTATACTACGCCGCAACAGCGATTAACCGAAAGGAGAGTGCAATAGTAGTCTTCTTCGACGTAGCGCGCGTATTCGACCGCGTTAGCACCCGGGCCTACTTCATTAAGTGCTCAGAGCCGGCACCCCCCAGCACGTCGCGCATGTCTTTGCCTCCCTGCCTCAGTGACAGGACATTTTGCGTGAGAGTTGAGGGTTCGAGGTCTAGCAGCGACTCGATCGCTGCCGTTGTTCCCCAGGGCAGCATTTCATCACCTGCTCTCTACGCACTATACACTGATGACATCACAACGCCCTAGCGAGTATCACTCAGCGAGAAATCCTGCAGGTGGTCCAGAACCTCATCCTCCGTCGAGTGACGCAGGCGCCATACTAAGTGAGGAACGCCACGCATCATCGCAACATAAAAATAGAAAGTCTGGAGGTACACATTGGTCGTCTCGCGTCCAACGCATTCCACTGCGCCAATGTATCGGGTCACCTGCACCTAAGGAGCAGCACTCCGTGGCATACCCGGCCGCCCGAGGTCAGACGTAAGACTACTTCCGAGGAACGTTCTATTCTCCTCCAAATCCGACTCATGAGCCTTGCATTAAACCTTGGTCGTTTAAGATGGGCCTCCCTCAGGAAACCGAGGGTCTCTCCTGACTGAGTTGACCGCCTAGATGGCATTTGATAATATTTCCAATTTCATACTGTGTCAACGCCCAGATGTCGTTCGGACCTACTACGGAGATAGACGAGAGAATGCTTCAATTCTGCGCCTGGCTCTATAGCAAAGTTAATTTAGACGCGATTGCACGTATTTTGGAGTTATCCAATAATTATAATGTATTTCAACGCGACATAGTTGGTTACATCTTTCGTTTAAGTATTTTTGGGTAAGAGAATAGTAGGTAATTGTTTATAATTTCTTTCGTTAAAGTTTTCTGTTGTTTGTGTCATTTGTTTAAGTGTGTTTTTTTAAACAATTGAAACTATCTTATTGGAACTACGAAAATGCGGGTTGCATTAAGGTTTAAATAATTTTTACATTAGTAATCTTAAGTGTTTTGCAAACATAGGTACATTACATGAATAAATCAGTAGTTAAAGCGGGCGAAGCCGCGAGCGGGTCGCTAGTTTATAATAAATTAAAATTTAGAATTAATTGATATTGAGAAAACCTACATATATACATACCGTTTTTTTTTTGTTTTGATTCTAATATATTATAGAGATTTTGTCCGTATCCTTAATTTATTATATTTTTATCCATGGCATCGAAACACTAGCGATATATGATATTTAAATACAATAATATTTACTGAAGCCGTCATGGCGCGGGGCACAAGCGTGCGACTATAAACGCGGCGGTTGTGGTTTGTTTTACACTCGGAGGAAAGAAATACTTAGAAATATTTTCACTACCTCATTCTAATAATAAGGTAAAGCACGGCGTCGAGTTCCCACGCTACACGCAATGCCTTGAAAATTCAGGTGAAGAATGAGTTTCTTAATAGGAATGGAGTGTCTTCACACTAGGTTAGGTCAGATTCCATGTGCCCACGCTGTACGAAAATATATATGCGGCCTAAGGTGTAAAGCTCAAATAAATACTATCGAGTACCGAACATAATATTATTTCAAAAATTAATATTTCAAATATAGTATACATCCATATTATACAACAATAGGCGAAAAAGCGTCATTCAGCCAACACTCTCGTCCTATCAAAATAAAAGTGGAACATCTTACTTCCACGCCTGAAGACCGGCATTCAGCACACAAAAGATATTTTTATAAAGAAAGCTTTATTTAAATAACAAACATTCTACTTTATTTTAGTTATCTATGTATGTTGTTGAAACGTAAAACTTAAAATGCTAACGTAAAATAATTCTGTTGAATGTCAAAAACTGTTAAAAGTCATTAAAGTCTAATATATAGGTGCGTATGCTTCAACTAAACGATTTAGTGTCGAATAAGCATAATATTTACACAATACAACCGCACTCAGAGACATCAATTAACGTCTAACCGATGTCTGAGAGTAATATATTTATTTTTATTTTCGTTCTACGAAGTATTCTACAAAGTGTGATTCGCTGTAGAAACGGATGAATGAATATTGAAAAAAAAAAATGTTTTTTTTACTTTTTCAAAATTAATTATTTATGTTATTATTAGGTTTACATATTTGTTTTATTTTGTTATACATTTCGAAAAATAAAAGCAGCTTCAAGTTTATCCTACATAGTAGTATAATCAGATGGAACCTGGATGGAGTTAAGACATTCCATCTGCTGAATTTTCGAGACATTGCCTCATTTCAGTCATCGCCGCACTTTTCACTTTGTGCCCCTGCGCCGTACCATACCTATCTAAATGTGTTGATTTTCTTAGTTTGTGAATGACACTTTCTACAAAACTGTTAACAACAAAATTGAGTTGTAACAATAAATGTATCAGAATTTCAACGTAGATAGATAAAAATATAAGGTCGAGAGCAAAAGTATTTTCAAAACCTCTTTGGCTGTACTGAATGTAACTGGCTAGTTTTAATACCATTAAATGTAACATTCTTGAAGATGCAATAAATAAAAAAAAATAGTTCCCTCCATTTTAGCTTAGTTGGCTAAAGTGCTTTTTTTCTAAGAGAAGCGGATTCGAGTCCTGCTTATTTTAAATTTTAAAAAATATTTTCGTTTCCTTAGGGCTTCAATAACCTTTTAGAAATATATAATGGTATAAAATAGCTGTTAGTAGTCAATGAAAATGATTATCTTTCAAAGTGGTAATCTAAATCGTGTCACTGAATAGTTTAGAAATGACTTCATCCATTACAATGACAGTGAAGTATTGTTTTCGTTTGACGTGACTGGTTTTCGGAATAGCTTTAATTAGAACTAAAAATAAATATTTTTTAATAGATTTTACTATTTTTTTTAAATACATAGTCCATCAGCATTAAAAAACTAAATAAAAAATCATATAGCTTTAAAGCCCAGTCCAGTTGAGGCCAGTCGTAGCGCAGGGGCACATGCAACGCAGGGATTGTAAGCGCGAAAGATTTTGAGTTCGATTCCCGCTCGAGTAAATTAAATATTTATTTTCTCAGTCTGGTAGGAAAGGCAAAGTGAACCGAATGCTTAGACACTCCTGTGTATCCTAAAAATAAACTAATTTAAAGGTTCAACATAAATGTGTAGTGATTGAAATCATAAAAAAAGCGCGCGTTTACCTATAAAAAAAATCTTCAGCTTTTTAATATTTAGTAAAGATAGATATTTATTAACGTGAGAGTATATTGGTAATAATAGCCAAGTTCTGTCTACATTGCTGTAGTTACTTTTCACTGTTTTCCTTATAATTGGACGATAAGCTTTATGATACATTAAAAAGAAAGCTGTTATAAGCGCGTATTCTAAATAACCAGAATTTTCCTTATCTCGAAGCACGCAGTTCTAAATAATAGGGTCAATTGTTTTTATAATATTTACTAACTTATTAGTTTAGCTGTCCGGTTGCTATGTTAAATATATTTTTTTTACTTAATTATCTTCGATATAATCATACGACACTCTTCATAATGGTAAGACTTTTTTATTAGCTAATTAATAGATATATGACAAAAAAAAAGATAACGAAATATACTTCTTAGAAGGTTTTTCATACAGTGAGTGAGTGAGAGAAAGCAAAGATATTATTCGTTCTGTAGGAAAAGAAATGAATTTCACAGAAACGAATAGATATAAAGCAATATGTAACTTCGCGGAAACCACAATCATTTGAGAGTCGTTCAATATATTTTTATATATATATATTTTTTTGTAAATACTATTAAGAATATACATAACTTGCTTATGTTGCAGTTTAGCCTCTTATAATTTTATAGGAATAACTGATTGTTGTAACATTTAAATAATATTCTATGTCGGGAATTTGCATTATTCGAACGCGTCAGAAAATCATATGGGCAGAAATCTTGTACCTTGTTATTTAGAAAACGTATAAAAATTTGAACGTAGCGGGATTCGAACCCTCATCTCCTGAAAACCGACCAGGAAACGACCTGGTCGGTTCAAATTTTATATATACGTTTTCTAAATAAGTATTTTTCTTTCCTAAGTGTGGAATAACACTTTAAATAATGTTAAAAAATATCTTGTACCCTGTAGTGTTACCCTACCATATATGTACCCTTCATACAGGGGCGTGCTTTAAGGGTAATGACTACAAAGTTACATAAAAATAAATCAGCTTCACGCTGTATCCCGCACACAGCAGGGTTACACTCCGTTTCCCACTTTCTGCCGAATTCTGGAGGCATTGCGTGTTGAGTGGCAGAACTCAACGCCGCGCTTAACCTCGACACCAGAGCGAAGAAATGGACATATAAATTTAAGTAAATATTTCATCTCCTGGAGTGAGGATCGAACCCACAACCAGTCGGTTTTACAGTCACACCTCGTGCCGCTGCGCCACGACTGGCCTCACAAAGTAACATTGAATTGACATGATTTACAAAGTAACATTGAAATCATAAAAATAAATAAACTGTCACAATATATTCCATACGTACATACTTGACGCGTTCAAAGCTCATATTAAAGTCGTGTTGAACTTATATAAGACTCCAAAACGTGTTGGGAATATAAATGAGCATTTAAAATTCAAAGGATTTTCCATAACAGCGCGGACGGCCGGTGAATTTCTGTCGCGTTTTCGAGTGACCCCGCTAATTTAGGCGGAAAATTTTCAAGTGTGTTATTTAAGGTGACATTTTGAATAAAAGCCTATGTTCAACACAAATATAAATGTAGCATTGTTATTCGTCATAAATTATTAAATTGTAATTATTATAGCCCAAGTGAAACTGAGCACAAATTCCTTTAAATATAATTTTTTTAGCTGTCGTAGCTTTTGGTTAATAACCAAAGCGCGGTGTTGAGTTCCGCCATTCAACTTGCTATGTTGTGTATTTTAACACTTGATTTCCTCTGCCTACTCTGCTACATACAAAGAAGCTTGGAAGCTAAAAAATAATAATTATTAAAAATATACGTACATATATACTGATATATCTAAAATGGCAAATTCAAACTCAAAGAAGAATAAATTCACTTTACAACGACAAAAGATTTACAACCGTACATCGGAAGATGTGAAGAGGGTACGAAATTCAACGGAAGTGAGAATTTTCATTGATAGATAGATCTACCACTACAGTGGAGTGAATGGGTCCGAACGAATGAGAGATAAAATTTCACGAGCTTCTGTGTAATTGCTGGCTTGAATGTGACAGCTTTAAATTGAGCTTTAAGCTTTTAACCACCGGAATAATGGAGCATTTTGGAATGGAAGTTTTTGTTTTATTGTGGATTTTGTAGTATTATGCAAATAAGTGGGATAATATTTAGTTGCTTGTTAAAAGTTTTTTTTTTATTTATTTACACACTAAGTAAAATACAGCGTTGTGTTCCGTAGATAAACAGGCAACCTATTGAAAATTGGGCAAAAAATGGGGAACGGAGTGTTTTAACACCAATGCACCTCTGTTTATCCCACTTACTTACTATGCGGGAAAAAATGAGAAGCAGAAAAAAAATTAATATAGAAAATTAGAATAAAACAATCAATTTTTGCATTTGAACATACACTTTTAAAATGTAAACAGTCATGTAAATTGATATATTGTTTGTCAAATCAGTTTCGTTTACATTTTCAATATTTCGCCGTACGTTCTGCTATTTACAATGCGCATAGTTTATATCGGCGGCATATGCATACGCCTTCAGTTTGTACTGTTTATTCTAATATTATGTTGAAATTGATATTTGAAATATCTTGTTTCTTACTATCCAAATAAAAGGCTGACATTAACGAGTATGTATTATACTTGTTTAGAAAATGTATAAAAATATAAACGTAGCGGGATTTGAACCCGCTCCTCTTGGGAACCTTCCAAGTTCAAGTTTATATACGTTTTCTAAAAAAGTATTCTACTTTCGTAAGTGTGAAATAACGCTTTAAAATTATTAAAAGTATGTATAATTTCAACTTCACGTATATAGTCGAGCAGACGTTGGTAAGGCACTCCACTGTCTTCATTATAATAATGAGAATTTTCTCATGGATCTACGGAGTAAATAGTAAACGATATAACCCAAAGCACGTTTTCCTTACTCTGAAGAAACTCCTATATTACAAATGCAATTGTCTACCCTTAAATGTGCCGTGAAAATTAATTAACTCAGTTATAAGAAATTGAAATAAATGGTCTTGACTGACGGACAGACACACAGATGTCTATCTGTGACAACAAAGTGATCCTATAAGAGTCTCTTTTTTCTTTTTAAGAACGAAATCCTTAAAAAAAGATGTCAAAATGAAAATATCTATATATTTTTTCAAGCTCTAGGGGAGGCCTATGCTGGAAAGCAAGACAATCTTCACGTGCTGGTGTCAGATAGTTAAATATAAATTATTTGTGATAAATAGGTTAGGTTAAAGTATTGTGTAAGATTGTTAATAAAGGCTTTATTATTATTATTATATATTTTTTATATATATACACATATGTACAGAAGATTAAAAAAAGAAAACTAATAAAGAGCTTGGCCTCAATACATTTTGTTTTTAAACCACAAATAGAGCTAAAACTTTCCATTCGCTATGAGAAACGGGGAGCATAACGCTATTACATATATTCACTGATACTAGACGTCTTGACTTCTCACCCAAAGCGGGGAATACCCAAATGTGGCATTGGGGACTACCAAATATCACACCGCTACGAAAGCGAAAGATGGAGGACTGAGAAGAAAAAATATTATATTGTAAATTTTACACATATAATGTAAATTAAAGGTCTTAGTGACATCAAATAATAAATATTCTCTTTGAATATCTCATTTAGTTGTTACATTTGCAGTGGCAATGTTAGAAACAATCTCTCTTGGCAAGAAAATTATATTGATTAGTTCAACAATGAACCACTAAGAGGCTTTTGATTACGTGCCAACAAATACTATTTATTAATAGTAATTTTAATAGAATATATATGGGTTTTAGTTTGTGTTCTGCCTCTCAATATCATATGTGTGTGTAATATGTTTTAATTTTTCAGCTTCACACTGTATCCCACACACAGCAGGGTAGGCAGAGAGAGCCTATTGTTAAGACACTCCGTTCTACACTTTCCGCCAAATTCGAGGAGGCATTGCGTGTTGAGTGGTGGACCTCAACGCCGCGCTTTGCCTCGCCACCAGAGCGAAGAAATGAAAATATAAATGTAAATTAAATATGTCATTTCCTCGAGTAGGGATCGAATCCACAACCAGTCGAATTTACAGTCACACTTTGTGCCCCTGCGCCACGACTGGCCCCTAATTCTATTGTTAACGTCTGCAAATGTCATTTTGACTAAAGTATAATTACTTTATAATTGACTGTGGTTCTTTAATTTATATTTCTAAGTTAATTAAATTATACTTAATTTTAAATTAATGCGCCGTTGGGTTTAGCTAGTGCAGTATTTGGTTTGCGGTATACTTTGTAGGACAATTGGCGGTCAGCCGACGGTGGACAGGATATTGTGCGGTCAGAAAATGAAAATAGAACAAAATTATTATAGAATTTGTTAAATAAGGTTAATTTTATTAATAATTATTTAATAATAACTTTCCAAAATACGGAGAAATAAAAAAAAATAGTAAGAACCAAAAACATACAAAAACATTCTATCCCATATAAAGCAGGGTAAGCATAGGGAACCTAATATTAAGACACTCCGTTTCACACTATCCAATAGCCCAATTTATCGAAATATTGCGTGTTATGTGGTCATACTCAATACCGATTCTCTAAACATTTTAAATCAGAAAAGTTTCAGAAATCGAATACATATATATATTTATAAAAGGAATAAGTGTCCACACGTCAGCTCAGATTTTATAGCATCATGATTTGTGATCGTAAATAATTTATTTGGTATTGGTTACAGCTACGTCCAACTCGTTGTGTTGAGGGCCATGAAGGTTTATATCCCAATAGGATACGCGTGAATAGATATCGATGTCAGTGTAATATATCGTCGCATTTAGCAATACTTTTTGGTAGGTAGCTAATAATTTAAAGAAAAAATTATTAGCTTTTAAATTATATAATGATATAAATATAAAGCTTTTTCGTTACGAAGCGATTAACAGATAGCGTGCAACCGAAAGTACTTGATTCAGAAATTTAAAATTTGCAAAGGGGTGTACAAGAACACTGAAATCTCGAAAACCCTAAAACCCTAGGAAAAACAGAATATTTTATTCCATATTTAAAAGCTCGTATATACAAAGTTGCGGGCGACTACTAGTATAACGTATTTTTTTTTAGTTTCAGGCATTTCTCTTATACAATACACTATCTGCTGCATGGTCTTTCTATTTTTTATGTTCTTTATATTTTTTTACAGTACCATGAACGCTTTGGCTTTGTTTTGTGTTACCTTCGGTACTTGGCTGTGTTATACAATAAAACGTAGGTTCGTTTTGTATGGAACATAAACCTGTGTAAAATGTAAAATTTTCATGCAAAATATTTTCAATTTTATAATATTCACATGTTTTTTTTAATTTGCATATTGATTTTATATTTATAACAAGTAGAAATGTTTATATTAAACTTTAAGCAAACAAAACTGTATGAAATCGAGTCGTAGGTATTGGCGGCAAAGTTCAAAGTTGTTTAAACTTTAGTAGTATTTTCGTAGTAGTATGTGTTTACGTCATTGGTATCTATGCGTAACTGCGTCACACGAAATACAGGTATGGATAAACATTGTGAAATGAAACGAAATCCTACGTCTAAATTCTTGAGGTATCTTGATTAATTTCTTTAGGTGTGAGTTTAAAATATTTTATTCGATTATTCGATTTTATATTATACTATATAGTATGTGCACATACATGTATATTTATAAAATTATCCTTATAATATAGAAAAAAACAAATGAGCAAAACATTTCTTCTTCAGACGGTTTTACCTTTTAACCCACTTGGGCAGAACGACGTAAATCTTGACATCCTTTGCCAGACCCGAGACGTCGAAAGGAATTTATTTGTTCTTTGCCAATTTTTCTTAACAAAAATCCTAGAAAATATCTAGTACAGTATATTAAAATAATCATTTCAAAGCTAAAGCAAAACATAAATAATTTTTTGTTTGTAAAATAAAAACAAGGTTTATGGATGCATTTATGGCGCAGTGGGCTGTCGTATTCTGAATCGAAACCCACAAAGAGACATGAATCGTTTTAATTTTTAGGGTTCCGTACATTTTAAGAAAGGAACTCTTATAAGATTACTTTGTTGTCCGTCCGTCTGTTTGTCAAGAGCCTTTATCTTAGGAACGCTTGAAGATATCGAGTTGAAATTCGAACCATGTTCTCAGATTTCTTGACATGATTTCCTAACAAAAAAAATATTTCTACATTTACTTAAAAAAAAAAGATATGGCCGTATAAAACGTTTTTGCGATAAAAACGCGTATTTCGACAATATGAATTGAATCAAAATTAATAGAGTTCTTCCGGTTGACCTAGAATTATAAAATTTGGCAGCTAGCATTTACGAGTAGTATTTGTTCAGGAAAAAATCTACAATCTACATTTTTAAAAAAATAATAGCCTTAAAAAAAGGCAAAATTTGGTATTAAAGTTGCTAATTCGAGTGAGATATCAGATGAAAGGGCTTGGTGTGCATATTCTAATACATATTTTATAATTTTTTTATGACGCATTAATTGTACGAAATCCTCGGTGGACGAGCCCGACTCGCGCTTGTCCGATATTTTCCATTCTAGTAAGACACAATATGTTGTTGCGTTCCTTCATTTAACATGCAATGTCTCAAATTTGCACATAATGCAAAAACTGTAGTGTCATATATTTTGTGTTACCATTGGATGTAGGCCATCCCTAGGATGCGCCAGTACTCCTGGTCCAGTCAAATTTGTTCACGTTTACGCTACGCTTGCCGGTCCGTGGTCTCCACTCAAGGATTCTTCTACTCCAACGGCCATCAGCCTTTCGATATACATATGTGTCCTATCCTCTGTCACTTCAACGCACTAATTTTGTTAGCGACGTTAGTAGTTCGGGTTCTTTTCCACATAATTTCATTTCTGTTTTTATCCTTTAAGGAGACTTCGAGCAAAGCTTGCTCCAGTTGAGATATATCGGGATAGTAAAAAATTTAAATATATATATTTTTTTATTGTATTATTCATTATATACAAATATTATGAATTGAGTTACTTACACACTTACAATAAACTAGACACAGTAAAACCATTTTTTTTGTTATTTCGTTATGTTTGATTATTTTTTTACCTATAACCAAATTTTATCATAAATTTTTATCGACAATCCAACTAAAATTATGGTTTTAAGGAAGAAATCGTAAGTTGCATGTAATATGCATACAATTATTGCCAGTCAAAGCGATTTTTGCTGGTGTCCATGATTATTAACTCGTATGTATAAACTTTTTATATACAATCCACAATTACTTCATTCCTAAAACGTTGAACACAGCGGTATTCATATTGGCCATGATGGTGGCGTTTACGACACTTTTATGGGCATGTAATAAAAAGAATCATACTGTCACGTCGTGATTACGTATGAAAGTATGAAAATTTCATGACATAACCTCAGTATATGTTTTATTATGACAATATTAGAATGTTATAGAGAAATGGATTGGCTATTTATTCCCTTTATCGAAAGAAATATATATAAGCTATATTAAATTACGTAAATCGAGTAAGTACCTACTGTCGAAGTACCTACGTTCAGATTTTCTTCGGGCACTTGGAAATTCCAATAGGCAATTATTATTTATTTCCATTTGGCCTCGAGAACGTAAAGTATACATATGTATATAGTTATACTTTTATGATCTGCGTGAAGCACACTGTATGAGGATGCATACATCCGGTAGTATATTTCTACGTACTTCCGCATCCTTTGTAGTATTGCTTTACAATAGTAAGCTATTAACTTTTATATATTCGAATTCATTATAATCATTTATTAACATACAATAGAGCCTATAAGAAATATATTTTTTAACTAATTTTGGTAAACACTTATTTCCAGCTATACATTTTTAAGCTGCGCTACATATTAAATATTCTCTTAACTATATTGCGCACAACATATAGCTTAGATAAACTTATGTTCTTTTGGATAATTTCTTTTAATTTTTTATCAACTTCATTTGGCAGAAGCTTCACTTTGTCTTAAGCCTGGCGAGAGCAGGGCATTCCTTTTATTGGAAATCATACCCATATAGCAAAATCGGTAAAACAGATACTAGTTTCATATTTAATTTTAATGTTTTTATGTTACATAATAATTAAAGTTAAACGTTTTTTATGAAGCAAACAAAAATCATAATCCTACATAAATATTTGCTACATTTTTAAAATGAAGACGAAAAGAAAAGCCTACTCAGCCCTCATTTCGTTTCACTAAGTAGATAATTAAATTAGGAAATTGGTAGCTAAGCTTATGGCACTTTGGCGTTTTTAAGTAATTTAATTTTATTACGGGAATATATATATATATATATATATATATATATATATATATATATATATATATATATATATATATATATATATATATAATATTAATATTGCTATTGAATGCTGAGTGATGGAACTCAACGTCGCGCTTTGACTAGTTACCAGAGCGAGGAAATGGAAAAAATTAAAATCAGCTTCGCGATGAATGCCACGTTCAACAGGGGAAGAGGGAACCTAATGTTAAGACACTCCGTTCTCCAGTTTCCAAATTTTTCCGATTTTCGATCGCGTGTGAAGTGACGGAACTCAACGCCGGATTTTTTGTGTTAGTGCCACAGTGAAGAAATAAAAATATTAAAAAATAATATTTCATTTCCTGTAGTGAGTTACAGTCACACTCTTGTGCCCCTGCACCACGACGGTGTCGATAAAAGTGTTTTACTGTGAATATTATCCGAAATCATATATATTTTCAAAATAGCACTGCCAACCTAACCTAACCTTTTAATGATACATTTTATACAACAAAATAAATTCATAAAAAATATTTAGATAGTAAGAAATTAGCTAGTTATATAATGAACACTTACTGTTTATATTTATGAATTAACATATTTAGAATGCGGTATGATAATGATGTATATAGCATATTACACATACCCTACCCTACCTCAAAAAATTCGAAAGATTTGTAAGAATAAGTAAAAGAAAATTATGTAAAACAAAAAGAAAATACCATTTCATTTCACAATGAATTCTTAAATTTATAATTTCGATGCGGAGATGTATTGAAGAGAATTTTTACGTTCGTTTTCCCATTTGGCAGTTCCGCATACATCAGCTACCAGCCAGAACAAAAGAATATCTTGTAGAATGTAAATTTTACTGAATACACTTGCTTTATTTGCATAGTCCAGTGATAAATTTCTTTTTAAATTTAGTACCTTGTTCACGTCATTTATTAGAATCTTGGATAGGTTTTCTATGTGGTGAAAACTTTTTTTTTAGCTACAATACATTTTTATTTATTTTATTTTAATTTTGTTGTATTTAAAGTCGTGGCGCAGTGGCACGAAGTGTGACTGTAAAACCGACTGGTTGTGGGTTCGATCCTCACTTGAGGAGATTAAATATTTACTTAAATTTATATTTCCAGTTCTTCGCACTGGTGTCGGAGGAAGTCTCCAGAATTCGGCAGAAAGTGGGGAACGGAGTGTCTTAACACTAGGTTCCCTCTGCCTACCCTACCCTGCTGTGTGCGGGATACAGCGTGAAGTTGATTTATTTTTTTTTTAAGAAGATAATAATATTTTTTTATTACTAAATAAAAAAATCAATAGATTGGACCATCATCATTCTTACTTATAACGAGCACTTCTGAATATATTGTATCTTAAAAGAAGCTTTAAAATGAATGATGAGAGGTTTCCAGCACAAAATCATATCCAAATAGCTATGGCACTGTACTCCTACCAAGGAGACAGGACATGCATAATAATTTCAAATATAAAAAAAAAACAACTGAAATATGAAATGTTGACAACTCAAATCTTATAGTTATGTTTATATGAAAAGAAAACAAAGTGGAAAAAAGCTCGAATCCCTTGAGCTCCTATTTCGAAGTGAAGTTAGAATTTGTGTTTATCTTCTCTTCGCCAACAAACGTCTTGAAATATTCGGATGTTATTGAATTTAACAAAAAACTTTCTTTTGATTTTGCTTTCATTTTCAGCCTATACAAGATTTGGTGTACATTTTTATAAAATATTTATAATTTTTTGAAAACATATATGTAAGAATTGTACTAAATATTTAATATAATGTTTATTTATGTATATATGTAGGAACAATAGCTGGTGAAGACGTTTTTTTAAAATTATATATATGTACTATTACAACAAAAATAAACAAAATGTACATTGTAACGATCCATACTAGAACTAAAATGTGTAGGTAAATAATATAATTAATAAAAAAAATTATAATTTATAAAAAATATAAATATAATTTATAACATTATTTAATTTAAAGCTTACGATAAATATCTTAAACTTATAAAATATAGTTTAGTTCAGTTCTTTAATTACGCGTTCCGTTCACAAGTAATATTGAAGTGACGTAATATACCGTAAGTAAAACACGCAGATATAAAATATATTTATTAAAAATAGTTTAATAATTATAAGTAATCATTGTATATTATAATTTAAAATAATAACATAATCAATATTTTAATTATTGTAAAATATCACGTTGGCTGGATAAGCTACTGTCAACGTCATAGTCAAAAAAAAAAGGAAAGAGAGAGGAGATGGCGGGCGCGTCTGCGGAAGGATGGATGTTATAAATGTTTAGAGAAGTTTTAATTTATAATTAATATATATTTAGTTATTTAATATTTAAAAAGCATGTGAGATCATGTCTTCAATTGTGATATAAGTATTCGAGGGTACTAAGATAAGTTATAAGTGCTTTCACTATTTACGATTATTTGTTTTGGAATACTTCGTCGGTAAGTTTTTAATAGATTATTATTAAAACAAAGAAGAGTGATATTAATGCATATAATGCCGTCAAAATCCAGAGATAAATATTATTTATTTAGTAAGTGGAAATAAATATATGAAGATGTTTTATGAGGTATGTAAAATTACATTTATATTAATGTACGCAGAATGCCTGCCGCCATCTTTGTTAGATGCGTGTATGTGAATTGTGAAATGAGAGTTAAATAGGTTTAGTGAATAATATAATATAAATGTAATGTCTATATATATTAATAAATATTTAACATGTTACTATAAAAGGAAATATAAATATAATAGTATTATTTATAATATTATGATATAAAGCTATCATATCAAAATACGTACTATTTACGATTTATACGACTGTTAGAGTTTCATTGACCCTATGTTTTACTATTAACTAATATAGTCACAAACCGACTGCTGCTTGGCTTTGCTGGTACTAAAGTGCTTGGCTAAGTGAATTGCTATGGCATTTAATTTTTATATCCATTTTTATACTCATTTAACGTTCGTGTATCTTTTTTTATAACTATATATTTACTAATCGTATCTTAATAATATTGAATTCTGTATGGCCAGTCGTGGCGCAGAGGCACGAGGTGTGACTGTAAAACCGTCTGGTTGTGGGTTCGATCCCCACTCGAGGAGATGAAATATTTACTTAAATTTATATTTCCATTTCTTCGCTCTGGTGTCAAGGATAAGCGCGGCGTTGAGTTCTGCCACTCATCACGCAATGCCTCGAGAATTCGGCAGAAAGTGGGGAACGGAGTGTCTTAACACTAGGTTTCCTCTACCTACCCTGCTGTGTGCGGGATACAGCGTGAAGCTGATTCTGTATGTATAATGTGACGTGTTTATTAATTCCGTATGAATTCGTTAATATAATATATTTCTTATTATAATTATTACCTTCGTGCTCTTATTATATGCCTTAGATTCAATATTAATATAATTTATATTCACTGTTATTGTAAGGCCTCTTTTAAGAGAACCATTGTAGAATAACACGCACAGCACACACCTTGTAGCTGTTTGTCAGAAACTGACACTCGACTCAGAGTTGTGGGAATGTAATATAGAAATCATTAGTTGAAAATACTCAGTTATCTCAAGAACAGCCAGCGACTCTACTACCAAGTAGGCACGATTCTACTACCAGTTCAGTAAAGAACCTCAGTGCTGAGAAGGACTGGCGGAAGAAACTCAGCAGCAGAATCCAAGACCACTAAAGCAATTTGCTTATACCAAATATGTCAGCACCAGTGACGCCCGGATATATATTATAAGTATGTCGTCGACATCAATCGATTGACGCATTATGTTTTCTACGATGAAACCAAGCGTTGAACAAATAAGCGAACACACCCGTATGAGACGGGCGGACACTACTACATACTACTATCTATCCATCATACACCAAGTGTTAACGTTGAAGTACCGTAAGGCACCGCGAAACTATCTTAATATAATATTTATAAAAATTAAATGCCATAGTTATTCACTTAGCCAAGCACTTTAGTACCAGCGAAGCCAAGCAGCAGTCGGTTGTGACTATATTAGTTAATAGTAAAACATAGGGTCAATGAACTCTAACAGTCGTATAAATCGTAAATAGTACGTATTTTGATATGATAGCTTTATATCTGTCAGTCTGTCTTTATATCTGTCAGTTTGTTTCTTTAGAGGGCATTAAATATGCCCTCTAAAGAAACAAACTGAAGTGGATTTACATAATCGGCCGCCTGGCGGTAGGGAGCTCCATCTGATATGTGAAGCAGAGAGTTATATGTTTTGTAATTATGGCTACGGTCTACATGTAATAATCTCAAGTCCATTGCACATATGTATATTAGACTTAAGTCTGTAAATCAGTTATCTTTCGCAAAAGCATTATAAGAATCATAAATATTAGCTATTCCGATCCGTCCCGGAGGGTTCAGAGCTGAACGGCCGGAATCCACGGTAAGTGGCGGGTGCGGGGCCACTCACTATAACCTCCCCCCCCTAGTTATAACTATCAGTAATGACTGGGTATAACAGAGAGGAGGATAGGACGTCTACGATATTCTTAAGAAATATCACGAGATATTGAAACGGCCAGACTATGACATTTTATTTATCCATACCTATATTATAAATTCGAAAGTAACTCTGTCTGTCTGTCTGTCTGTCTTTTACGCAATCAGGGCCAAATCGCTAATTCAATTGTGATAAAATACTTATATAGAGATACTTGAGGGTCCTCAGATGAACATGGTTACTTTTTTTTTCTCATATTTGTAATATTCTCGATATATACTAAGATCTTAAAATACGTTTCGATTTGACATGTAATTTATTCTGCCATATTAATAACAACCGTCACTAAGCAACCGTTGCTAGGCAACGAGGAATTATGTCTTTTCAAGAAAATGTCGCCCAAAATGAGTTCCTGAACGCTTACATGCCGTGCACTGATTCAACTTTATGAGACATAAAAACTATGTTTTATAAAAATATTGCCTTTTAAAAAATCTATTAAAAACCCCACGATGATGTATTTCTGAAGGTTGAACGACAGTAACCATTTCAATATATTAAATTATTTTTTTTGGATTATTGTTAATATATTTTCTATAATTTCGTATTCAATCCTTAACATAATAAATATAATAGTCAACTTTAGCATTTCACCTACATTAAAATTATATTTTGTTGTAAATCTTTCTAATAAATACTGAAGGAGATATTACTGATTCAAAATGAGTTTATTATTAATTTATATTTTTTGTTTGGTTCTTCGCTTATTCGAGTAGTAGATTAGTTAGATTTTCATTAATTTCTTCGTGTGGTTGTAAATTTCGGCCCTGCGCAGCATCAGCATAATATTATTTAAGTATAAAGAAAAAATTAGTCGGTTATTTCAGTTAGGTTATCTATACCGTTGTGTCTCCAATTAACAAATCGTAGTTTTAGTTTTTTTGGGATTTTATTTGATATTGCTCGCAAAAATTATTGAATTTAATGTGGAAATGAGTTTAGTTATTTCATATAGTATCTATATAAGCGCGCAAGAAAAACGTGTAAAAAGATTTTTCCCGGTAAAATCGATCACTGAAGGTCGGTTCAATTGTTCTGGACATTACCTCGGGGAAATAGAAAGACAGACAGACGGAGATAGAAAATATAATATTATTTTTTATCGTATTTGAGTATTATGTAAATAACCACATGCACTTGCAAAAACATAGCACAACACATTTAATTTTAATACTTTTAAATATTTATTTTACTTTGATAATATTGTAGCTGGTTTTGTTTAGTTTTGTTTTATTAATATTTTACTTTGGTTATGTTTACTTATTATTTTTGTTCATTTAAATTAGTTAGATATTTTTTCTAATAATAATAATTTTCTCTACTTATTATTCTTTTACGGATTATTATGATAATTTAGGCTTATATTTTCTTACCAATCCTATTAAAAACTGAAATCAATTTCATAAATATATTTAATAGGCATTCGTATAGTTCAAGCGGGCGAAGCCGCGTCCGGGTCCGCTAGTCATAATATATTTTATTTGTACTTATATTAAATTTATGGTACATCTCATATTAATTCATCGGTTCATTCATTCGGTTTTATCTATATTAGACGTATCACGAGCCATACTAAAACATTTAAATGATTATTTAGATAATTTTATTTAAATATATTGAATAGAGTGGGGAGTCAGTTACATCATGTTTATTACAAAAGCTCCCACAAAGCGTATAAAAGCTCAATTTACCTTCAAAGCCAAATGCCTTTTGAAAACGTAAACAAGAAATTCGGGTTACTGTGCTAAGTGAGTTATTATGGAAAGAACAAAACTACTTAATACAAACAAGTGTCATTTACATGTGAAATTGTGTTTATTATATTATATAATATGTTTCAAGAATAGATTAATCGATATTTTTGTTAGTATACAAAGCTTATATATCAAATAAGTAAATTGTTTAACTATTACAAATAAATAGAAAATACACTTTTTATCTTCACGCTGTATCCCGCACAAAGCGGGATAGGTAGATGAACCTAGTGACACTCCGTTCCCCATTTTCCACCGAATTTTGAGAACATTTTGGTGGAGTGGAGGAATCCATCGCGACGCTGAACCTCGACACCGGAGCAAAGTAATCAAACAATTATTTTTATCATTCTCTCGAATGCAATCGAACCTGTCGTGCTAACATTCACACGGTTGTACCCCTGCGATACTGGTCTTAAGGCCAGTTTAGGTATAAACATTGTTTTTAAAAAATAGAATAACCTGCA
>JAJHJA010000995.1:0-53525 GCA_021202915.1 Heliconius himera
TATAGTTATCGTCGTTTCGACTTTACAGTTGGAACTGTTGGATACGATCTCTATTAATAATTGATTCTGTGCTGCCCGAATCTATTAATTTTCGGTGAATCAAAACCTTGAATAAATATTAGTGGTCTATATATATGACTCCGTTATGGAGAAGATCGGCGTGGAGCTACGCCACTCAACACATAATGTCTCGAAAATTAAGGGGGGCATAGGGGACTGCGTGTTTAAGTGATTAGACACGCGGTTCCCTACTTTCAGTTAGGTTCCCTACCGATTTACCTTCTATGTGTGTGTGGATACAGCGTGAAGTTAAAAATAGGAATAAAAATAAAAAAGATATTCGCTCGAGTCGTATTTCCCAAACACACAGCAAAAAAAAATTTCTTCGAAAACTTAAACTAAAATCGAACCCACGACCCGTACATGACGTTCACACCACAACTACGCTACGACAGCTTCATCCATACATTCATCCCATAGAAACATCTAGCCAATAAGCACAAAAAGAAAGAAGAGACGGAGGCCAGCCTCGTAAGAAATATTACTTATTTCTTTAGTCAACGCTGTAATCACATTTGCTTTTCGGCCCTTTCATTCGGTTAATCGCGTTATTTCGGGACGGCAATCTTGTTTCAAGGCATAGCAGATGACTGACTGATTTATTATCGAGATAACTTAAATGTCAGTTTGTAAGGCATTGTGTTGTTGGCCAGTAGTGAAAGGTTTAATTAGAATATTTAAATTGAATTTATACTTATCTATATAGGTGTATCGAGTTTCTATTACGAGAGAGTTTCTGAAGGTTTATTTTTGTATATATATTTTTATTGTAAAAAATTAAGGACGAAGAAAGCCACTCTACGCGATGTCAATTGGGCGACGTGTGGGGAACGGAGTGTATGCGGGAAAAAATGTGAAACTGAAAGAAAAATATATATAAAAGGATGTAGTAGATAGAGTAGGAAAAAGAAATCCAGTGTTAAGTCACTCCGTTCTCCATTCACCACATTTAAATGTTAAAAACAACATATTGGGTTGTGAAACTCAACGCCGCGCTTTGTCTTGTTAAGAGTCGAACTCTCAACCGCCGCATTGACAGCCACATGCTAAGGCGCTGTACGACTTACATATGCATGTGGTATAGTAATATGGATTTAAAAATAATTTAAAAACCACAATATGTAAAGTTAAATATAAAATTATACATTTCAGGTTATATGAACGCTTTTTAAATCGAAATCACGGAAATAAATTATTACAATTTCAATAATTTAAGTGGCTTGACGTTATTTCGCGCGATAAAATATTATATATAATTATTAATACTTATTACTTATTTAAATCCATCGTGGCGTAGTGGTTCGAGAATGAATTACTCTCCTTCCATTGCAAGATATGAAAATCGGTAAGCGGAGTGTCTTGACACTAGATTTTACATCTCTACCCTGCTATATTTTTATACAGGGTTAAATTAAAAAAAAAGATATATTATTAATAATTTCTAATAAAACGCCAACGGTCTCATCTTATACCAAAAGCGTAACAGGAAACCGCTGAGGAAGCAAGCGAAAGGCGGGCCCCGAGATAGTTGTAATGTGGCGAACGAACAATAAGTCTAATTTTGTTTGCTCCAATTCAACCAATATATAACTAGCTATTATGTACGATTTACTATTATTTATTTTCTATTTTCTTTTATTTTTACGCTTGTTGGTAACTCGATAGATTTAATTTGTATCGTATTTTGTTTAGTCAGATAAAAATATTTATACTTATAATAAAATTCTAACTGATCGCCGTCTGTACATGGAATATATATGAGAAAAACCATTTATTGGTATATGTTTCAATTTAATAGAACACAAGACAAAGGTTTTTTTTTAATTTTTATCAATTTTAATGTAGTGTTTAGTGAAAGGACTCAACACCTTAATAACCGAGCCTTGTTACCAGAGCGAGGAAATGAAAATATTAAATATTACATACCCCGAGTGGGAATCGAATCTACCACCGTTGGTTTACAGTCGCAAGCTTTGTGCCACTGCGCCACGACGACCTCACCCTATTACATGCGTAATAAAACGTAAACTATGAAAGAAAAGAAACTACAACCGTCGTATAAATTCAGAATTTAACAACTCTACCACAACGGCACTTCTTACTTGATGTTATTTAGAAGATGTCTTTCGCCGGAGTGTCAATGGGGCCGGTGACCTGTTAATAATATGGTCAGTAGTAAAGGCTACAAGCCTTTTATCTTTAATCAAGAGAGCGCCTTCTTGTAAAAATCTAACTACTAGAAGCTATAGTTTTATCATTAATTTTACTAAAACATTGTTGATAGACTATAGCTAATTTATATTTCGAAAATATCGATATTTAATTAGTTTTTTTTAATTATTTTTATTGGGATAAGATCTTAATATTTTAATGTTTCGATGCCTGCCAATTTGAGTCCATGTGTGTAGCATGTTGGGTAACGGAACTTAACACTTTACTTTAACTTTCTAGATATTCACTGTCGTATACAATAAATATGAATATTTCCCCAAATGAGACTTGAAGACGAGCACTGTATTCCAAAAAGTACCTCTTAAGTATTCTTCCATGACGCCTATAAAATAGTACCTACTAAATAAAAAACCTAACCTACCTAATAAATAAAAAAAATACATATATATAAATAATTATATACGAAAACTTCAAACAATTGCGCTTATCCCCAATATAAATAGGTTAAAAACGTCTTCTGACATGCCGTGTAGGAAATCGGATATTGTCAATCAGTAACAGCCTTAGTTCGAGCCCCGCAGTAAAGAACCAAAAATAATCTCAACAAATTGTATGGGTGTACCGTACCGTGTATTTTAAATGTATTTTTTATTTTGTTTGTTTTTTTTTGAAGATCTGTAGGGTATTTTTTTTAGATAAAAAAATATTAATAAGCTTTAGTGTTAACACACTCCGTCCTAAAGAAAGCACGTAATTTAATATTATGAATACGTATAATCTTATAATTATTCTGAAAGAAAATACAGAACTAAGTTACTCCGTTTTTCATTTTACCCTAACATAGAGACAGGAGTGACTTGAGACGAATTTTAACCCACTACAATGTCTAATTAATTAATAAATAAATCAATTATAATAGAAATATATGCCACTGAATCTAACAAGATTCGATACTACGACCTACGCGTTAATTTAAGATACGTTCCAAATTTCATAATAGCATTTGAAATTTCGTTTTCTTAAAAAACTACTTTCACTAATAACATTAACATATTTTTTAGCTTTATTAGTTTTATACTTTTAGCAAGTGTAACGTAGTGTCAAGACTCTTCGTACTAACGCTTTTCACACAGTGACAATGAGCTCTAAACATAATAAATATATCTTTATTTTTCACGCTGTATCCCGCATACAGCACAGACAGAGGGGGTGGCGGAACCTAAAGCCGTGCTTTTCCTAGACAGCAGAGAAAAGGAATATTAAACATTTCATTTCCACAAACGGGAATAGAACCCACAACCTGTCGCGTTTACAATCACACATTGTGCCAATGCGTTACGACTGGCCTCATAATAAATTAAAAAAATAAATAATATATTCTCGCAACGGCCGCATTGGTCTGTCTTTAAAATAAAGATACATTGTCATAGCTCCACTGTATCTCCATTACACGTTACAGTATAAATATTTGAAATGTTTCTCGTTTGACCAATATTTTACGTTTAAAACTGAAGTACGTAAGTGCATTCGTCATGTGACGTCATAGTGCTATACAGAGTTTAACACTTTTTCGACGTGACTCGACTTTGTTGTGTTTTTATATGTTCCGTAAATATATATAATGAAATTGTCGTGTTTGATGGATGTATGGTATCGATAATGCTGTTTCGATTTCTTCTTGGGAGTAAAATATATTTTCATCTCCTTGCTCTAACACAAAGCACGATGTTGGTAGGTAAAGCACGGGGTAGTTAGTTCCGACATTTAACACGTAAATGTCTCGAAAAATTAAGTTAAGACGATACTTAACCCTAGGTTCCCTTTGTCTGCCCTGGTTTATGTGAGATACAATGTAATGCTAAAAATATAGTTATATACAAACAGTCTTGAAACGATATTTTATTTAATTTAACTTATAAATGTATTTGTTTAATAAAAATATAATTGCTAGTTAGAACCGTCAACAGTAACACTTGTATGTAGCGTAAAATATAAATTAAATAAACTTATCCAAGGACGGTATCCAACGTGTACCGACAAATGTTTAATACGTTGTTCTACATATTTATGAAAATGTATACAAAATTTAGTAATAAAAACAGAATATGGTTTTAAATGAAACTATTTTAACCGGATTAATCGCGTATATTTTGTATTTTTACACATTTTTGGAAACCCGACGTTTCGAACACTTTGCAGTAGTCCGTGGTCACGGGTGGAAAATATACGCGATTGATCGGTTAAAATAGTTTCGTTTAAAATGTGTAATAATCGTGAAAATCAAAGAACTTAGAATATAGTTTATTAACTATTAAACTGCAAGTAAGCAGACAGATGAACTTGGTGTTTAAATGTACCCGGTATTTTTTTTAAGAACTTCACAAATCGGGAGTACTAAAATTACAAATAAATGTATTGCCCCCACTGGATTCGAACTCAAAACTGTCGTTTTTGGACAAACAGGCAATACGTTTGTACAAAGTATATAAATGTATATACATATTAAAATATTCGACGACTTAAAAAGGAGGCAAGTGTTTTATTCCGTTTACCTACTTTGTATTCCCCACCTGTCAAATGTAAATTACGTCATACGTCATGTTTATTTAAAAAATATAACGTCAACTGTCAAAATGATTTACAGATAAAAAATGTGGACGTGACACTGGTTTAAAACATCGTGTCTAATTTGCTAACTCAATATTTACGAATAAAAAATATATAGTATAATCTTAACATTTATTTAAGAACGAACTTTAAGAGGGACAATTTAGATATAAAAATTATGCAGATTAAAAACTTAAAGATATCTAAATGGTTTTCTAGCCATTTAGGTTAGACCTAGTTAGCTATTAAATGTATAGTTATAAATTTATAGAAAAAAATAGTCCAAATGGTACATACTTCAAAAGTTGTTATTGAAAAATAAATCATATATACACTAATATCATAAAACTAAAATCTGTTGGGTTCAACACGCTAATCTCAAGAACAACCGGGTCGAATTAGATTTTTTTTATATATCCTCATCATCATCTTTGTCGAGGAAGGCTGTAGGGTAAATAAACTTGCGGTCATAGATATCTTTGGCATTAAGAATGTGTAATGTATGTGTACAATCATTTGTTCATTCCATTTGACTTCAACCAATTTGCTTCATAAAAAAATAATAACAAATAATCCAACAAACATAAAATCTTTTAAATGGTCCTCATAAAAACAATCAAAGTTTATTTTAAACCATTCTAGAAATTAGTGTAACCCACCTAAGTGGTAATATCACGAAATGACAACACTAAAAAAATACACGCAAAACTTTGAAATCGCAATATTACCGTAGAGATAGAAGTAAAAATTTAAATTAAACGCTGAAAAACGTTGCACTAATGGTGTTGCCAGCTTAAAAATATTTTTACCCCGGGAAACGGGGTTAGGCGTCTCTATACAGCCGGGGCATTGTTTAAGAGTTTAAACCTTTGCTTTCCACCGTAGCTTTTGTTTTAATATGTAAATTTACATTACAAACGTTACGAATAAACGTTATTAAGCTACGTCTTTGCGTTGCGATTAAATCCAGTGAAGTATGAAGTGAGAAATAAATCTGGGATCTAGTGACCCAGTTAATACGAATGTATGGATATGGTTTTGAAATTAATCCAAGGTATTCACGCTTTTGTCGAGTGGATGGAGTCTTAAGGCGGAGTTAGAGAGATTAGTGACAAATCACTTTGTATTCTCTCGTTTTAAATATAGATTGAGGAATTATATATTAGTATTTTAATTCGATTTATATTTTTATATATTATTGACGTATATTAATAAAGTGGAAGAGTTTATTTATTTGTTTGTTACCGCCCAATATTAATAACCTATCTCCAACGTCAATCTTAGATTGTTTCATATATCTATCCAATCTCTAGATTGGATAGATATATGAAACAATCTAAGTTTGACGTTGGAGATAGGTTATTAATATTGGGCGTAAAACGCTAAGATCTTTGGATTTACTGGTTCGACTGGACTTTTTTGTTTTGTATGAAAGCTTCATTTCTCAGGAGTACCATAGGCTATATAACATTACGTTTAAGTAAGTTAAGTCTTACTTAGCTTTGAATAACGGAATAACAATAATAATAATGAACGCTATCAAATTTATTTAAGTGCATGCGTTGCAAAAATAGTTAAATATATGTCAGTATATTGTATGAGAGAGAGAAAAATATTATATTGTAGTTGTCGTTCTAAAACGAAGTCCGCGTTTTGAAAAAAAAATATTATTGCAAGGTGACATTACGTCGTATTTATTTGCAATGAATATTGAAAGGAAATTTATTTCATCATCAAGGAAATATTATAAAGATAATTTTCGGTATAATAAAAATGTATAAATCTATTTAATTTCTATCAAAATCGGTTCATCCGTTTGGGAATTACGATGCCACAGCTAACCATGCAAAAACATACATACACAGATACATTAAATTCAAAACACGCCGTTGTTTGAGTAGAGGGTTAAAAACAAACCTCAGACGCACTAATGAGAAGCTCCTGGTACTATAAACGTTGTAAAAGGTGAAAAAACCATCAATGTCGATATAAAAAACCAATTAAATTTCAACAGGCGTGACTGTTAATTATGAACACTTGGTTCTTCATACAAAACCATATACGGTATTGACTAATACTGAAAAAGCTGTATGTTCACTGCAAAGCTCAATGTATGAGACGATTCATCGAACAGATGAAGGTATAAAAGATATAAGCTTTAAAAAGATTTTTGCTAGGGCTGCCTTTGACACTTTTTCCGATATGTGGCGTGTTTTGATGTATGTATGTTTGTATGTATGTGTCAGTTGTATGGCATTCATTTTGCCAGTATTGGTATGGGATTGATTAAATTTTAATGGCGTTGTTGACTTGTGGTTGTTGACTGTGTAAAGTATAGATGAGATTACATTATAAATACGTAGATAAGAGATATTTGTATGTAGTTTTTTATTTCTGAGTAGAACGTTAATTTTTGGATATATAATTTGCTTTGGGCTCTATCTTCGAAGTCGTTTGGAAAATAATAGTTGAAAAGAAAAGGAACATCGACTTGACATATAACACTGAGATACAACAATATTTTGTTGTTCCAACGAAGTGTGGAATACCCGTGAAATTTGAAATTATATTAATTAAATTTTAAATTATAATAAATATAACTTTTTTACATTAAATTGAATTAATTTTATATATATATATAATAAAACTTATATACTTTACTTAATACATAAATATATCAACATGAAGTACTGCTGTAGAAAATGTAAAGTTACAGGAAATTATATAGATATTTAGATAAAATAAATACATAAATCAGCTTCACGCTGCATCCCGTGCACAGCAGGGTAGGCAGAGGGAACCTAGTTAACACCCTCCGTTCCCCACTTTCTGCCGAATTCTGGAGGCATTGTGTGTTGAGTGACAGAAATGACAAAGCAAAAAAAATAAAAATATAACATTAAGTAAATATTTCATCTCCTCGAGTGGGGATCGAACCCACAATCATTCGGTTTTACAGTCACACTTTGTGCCCCTGCGCCACGACTGGCCGACATTTAGATATTTAGCTACTTATATATTTTCCTGTAACCCCCAATTCCTATCGTAGTCCTGTATCAGCGATGGTATTTGAGCATCCCATTTAGGGAGTAAAACAAAAGAGGCTGACTTTTAGCCGGGTTAATTAGAATGTCAACGGCACTTATTAATCAAAACGGCATAGGCGTTCGCTCTTTTGTCCTTATATTATTTTGTGAAAACCTTTCAATGATGCTTCGTTGGCGCGTCATTTGTATACCTTTTGAATTCACGCATTTCTATAGAGTTGTGGATAATTGTATGTATGTTGTTTATTATGATTATCATGATATTGTAGCCAGTGAAATGTATTCTAAATTAAATTATTATCTACTGATTTTATAAATAAAAAAAAAATCTTCATAAATTTCTTGTTTCATTTTTAAAGTATTCTTCTACACTTGATGAAGTATAATACTTTTTAGAAGACATATGTTATAAAAATTCTAAACATTTAATAAAAATCTTGGTGCACTTCGATAAAAAAATATACGTTTTCTAAAAAGCATTTATGTAAAGCAGTTTTATTTAATGATAGTTTACTGTAATGTGAAAACTAAAAAAAATACAACTTTGCCTTAGTTTTAAATATTATATTTCAAATTTCAAAAACTGGAGTCCTTATCAGCCTTATTTTATATCTAATTAATAATTATTCATATACCCATATTACGTAATGTCTCAAAAGCTAGTCGGAAAATGGAGAACGGAGTGTCCTAACACTAGGTTCTCTCTACCTACTCTGCTTTAAGCGGGACAAAACTTGAAGCCACCAAGAAACATATACATATCCCCTTATAAATACATGGAGAAACAAACCATGACTTCGGTAAGTACACGTCTACCCTCGTAACCCCATAATCCATCTCAGCTATCAGCAATATATTTCCCTGCACATAATTACGTTAAGGAACCCACATCACTTATGCAAGGATAGTGCGACGTGCGCCGCGCGACGCGACGTCATCAATCAAAAGGATATAGCTGACGTGGCTTTGAGAGGCGAGTTTTAATTATAATATATATATTTGTTGTTGCACTATCTGAATATTTTATATAAGTAATGTTTTTATTTCTTAGTATAAAGCCAGTAGTGGCGCAGAGGCAACAATGTGTGACTGTAAACGCGATAGGTTCTGGGTTTGATTCTGTCTCGAGGAAGTGAAATATTTTTTTTTTATTTTTTCGCTCTGATTTAGCGACAAAGGATGGCGTTAAGTTCCCCACTCAACACGCAATGCCTCCAGAAATCGACGGAAAGTGGGGTGTGGATTGTCTTAACACTAGGCGCCCTCTGCCTATCCTGCTACATGCAGAATACAGCGTGAAGCTAAAAAAAATGTAGTCCTACTTTCCTTTTGTTGATTGTATTCAATATTTACACATTTTAATTTAGTCCTTTATATTTTTTTTATAAAAAGTTCGAAAAAAGGTCACCCAAGACCAGATATGTTGGTCAAAGGAATCCAACGCAACAAAGTATATAGACTTAAAATAATTAAACTGGAAAAACATTTCGGCGATATGGGATACTGCATGTTGAGTAGTGGAACTTAACGCCGCTTTTTCTCCTACTAGAATAGAGAAATGAAAATAAATAAATAATAATTGAAAATTAAGGGTCGAATCCATAACCAGTGCCTACCCTGCTATATGTGGGATACCGCGTGAAGCTGGAAAAAAAATACAATCATCTCATTCGAAGTTTTTATGTAGCGTCAGTAATAAAAATTGTCCTATTCAATCATTACTTTTATCAAAATACGGTATAAAGAACAGAAATTCTGGAATTCTTGACAAGACATTCTATAGTAATATTAGCGCTTGGTTCTGCAAGAAAGTTGTGTCGCCGTCGAGACGTCATCTATCAAGTGAATGTAAGTGCCAGCTTAGGGCGGGGCATTTTTCATTAAAAAGACAGCCAAGTATTAATCATTGGGGTTCATTATCTTATTGGATTACATTTTTATATGATAAGTTATAATTTAGATAGAATGCGGTGTTGAGTTTCGCCAAACAAAATGTTATGTTTTGAATAATTGGGCGAAAAGTAAAGAGCGAAGTGTTTAACTCTAGTTTCTTTTTACTCTGCTACTTCAAAAGCGTAATCTTTTTTATGAAATTATATCTTATTTTTTTTTTAATTATATTCAGTATATATATAATTAAAAATGTTACTTCAATTTTTCTAAATAAGGTCACTTTTTCTAGGTATGGTGGTAGAGTGATATTTTTTATTATTTACGCTGCACCAAATAAAAAACAGGGTAATCAAAACAAGATTTTTTAGGAATAGAGTATAGTATATGAGAGATCATTTATGCGTAATAAAATTAACAAGAAAAATTTGAACCTGCAACTACCTAAAACACAACAAAATATAAATGTTGAGAAACAACAAAGTTCATTCCGTTTGTATAATATGACGTCAGTTCGTTAATTTGGCTACTGTCTGTTGTTATGTAAATTCTCGTAATATTTGATTTAAAACCGCATTACTCCAAACAAATAGTTTTAAATTGGTTATTCATTAATATGAGCTTTTATAAAATTTAACTTTGTTTTGCTAAGCTTTTAAAAGGAATAAATAGGCTTTACTAGTATGAAAATAGATAAAAAAATTATATTTGCAAGTGAGTTTTAAAATATTATTATAAGGCAATAGTGGTACAGGGGCACAAGCGTGTGGCTGTAAACTTCGATGGGAGTTCGATATCCACTCAAGGAAATGAAATATTTAATATTGTCATATACGCGCTTTGAAGAGGACTATGACTGATGATGAGGCAAAGAGCGGCGTTGAGTTCCGAAACTCAATATGAAAAGCCTCTGTTATTTGCGGGATACGGCGTGAAGCTAAAAAAAACATAACATTTTAACGCACAACCATCGTAAAAAATAGCGAAGTTAGGTATCTATATCCAAATAAATTATATTTTAAATATTCAATTTTGTTCGCATATTTTATGTTTTCAATATATTCAAGATGCATCGTATATTAAATAGAAGTAAATTTTCAGAATTAACGTACGAAAAATATAGATTTTTCGCCTGCTCCAGCTTTTAAAACTCTAGTTTAAAACTGAGTTTCACACTGAAATAAATGTGAATGGTAATTAAAACTTTTAAACAGCAGTTTAAATTTACTATTACCATTAATTTTGCTGTACAAATATTTTTGACGCCGTTATAGTGCAGTTGAGAATTATTTAATGGGATGGTCGTGGGTTCGATTCCGTAAGATTAAAAAAAAAAACATTTTCAAGGCAAACAAACATTAGATAATTAAATAATAATAGCTTTATAAACATAAAAAGTGATTTATAAATCAATTAAATTATGTATTCCAGTTCTTTGTTGTTGTATCGTCTGGAACACGAATACTGTATTGTATCCGCAACTTAGTACATAACCTATAACTGCCAGAAAATGGAGTGTTTTGACAAAAAAATCCTTCCTGGAATATGCGGGATACAACGTGAAGACACAAACAAAAAATATTTCCTGTATCTCCCTCCCCACATCTCAACATGAGAGCGGATGCGATCCTGCGGTTTGATAGTTACCGAACTTTCCAAGTCCGCCAAAAGAAGTTTCACGGACGTGACGCGACTGAAGTCAACGCTACCCAGTCTCAAGATAAATCCTGCGACAAAAGTATCTTACGATATCACACGATTAAGATTACGTAGAGGACCTTCGAACTTGTTTTACTGATATCAAATGCTAGACAGTCGAAGTTTTAAAGAGACTGAGGTCTTATGGCTTAGAAAGATAACTAAACTAAAACTTATATGTGCGAAGTTGTAAGTTGAGATTAGTTGGATTATCGGTTTTTACTCTGTTTTGTTAGTTAAAATATATTTTTTATTGATAATGTGTAAAAATTTAAACAATGGACTTGAACCCGCACCCCTTGGAAAGCAGTCCAAGCACTTTGACCAATAAACCATACGTTCTCTGCTCAGCAATCAGGGCGCTTAGCTCAAATCCCGTAACGTTAAAAAATTTTTACGTTTCCTAAAAAGTATTTTTCTTTCTTATCTGTGAAATAACACTTTAAATAAATAAAAAATATTGTGCATATGTCCGTAAAAGAAATATAAAAATGTTAATGTAAAAATTGATTTCAATTACACTATATTATAAACCTAACAATTAAATCTTTAATTCCACCGTATATTTCCCTTACAAAGCAAACAAATAGGTACAAAAACATCGTAATCTACAAATTTCAAAACGCAGTAGTGTTTATAGGGCTAATTACTGGGCCGCGCTTACCGTATATAACAAAGTAAGCTGGCGTGAGATCTCATAGATATGAGGCACGCAAGCGCATGCGCACCGAGTGAGGCAACAGTAGAGCTTTTACAGTATACTATATAGTCGCGTGTTGATAGTTAAATTTGATTTTTATTGTTAAGCTTTAGGTTGTGGGTTCGAAATTCATAAGGTGTATTTTTGTGACAATTATATTTTTTTTTCTATGGCCACTGAGGTGCTAATAGTGGACGTAAAAAGGCTGACATGATGATGATGATAACGATAATTATTATCTGTTGTCTGAGTCAATTAACATTTTCTAAATACGTGTTATTAGCCAAAAATATTTGAAATTTACAAAATATATAAGATAGAAAATAATTTTAAGGTCAAAATGTGTACTTTTATTCTTCATTGCTTAATTATTTTATACTCAGATAAAAAATAGTGATTAGGCAATAAACTTTTTCAGTTAAAGTCATTCGGTGTGCAAGTTACGAAATTCAATCTGCTATTAGATTACATCGACGCGAACTTTTCGTTATAAAATGTCAGCCGAACGTTGCTCTCTTGAGCCGGGTGTGTAAAGAAATCTATAGTAATATTATAAAGCTGAAGAGTTCAGTGGTTTGGATTGTGGGTTGGATTGGTAAAATCAATCCTCAAGGAAATTAAATATTTATTTTTCCATTTTTTTTATTATTATTACATTTCCATTTTTTAGTTTTGGTTACGCGAACGCGTTTTATGCGCTGCGTTGTGTTCCACCAATCAACACGCAGTGCCTTCATGATTCGGCGGAAAGTGTGGAACGGAGTGTCTTAAGGCTAGGTTCCCTCTGCCTACCCTGCTGTGTGTGGGATACAGTATATTAGTGAATAGAATACAGTATATTAGTGTATCACGTTTTTTTTATAAAAGGCAACCTAGCAACCAACATTTTAAAAATAAGAATTTCCCTACTGAGATCTGATTTTACAACCACAAGCGTACTCGAGCAAAATCTCACCGAGTCACCACATTACAGAGATCAATACCCAACAATTGAAAAGAAAGAAAAGCAATAAAAAAAAATCCGTAATTACAGATCAAAAACGATCTATTAAAACGGAAATCGGAGCTTGGAAAAGTGCCTTTCGCAGAAAAAAAAAAGAAAATAGCAACCAACGCAATAAATGTTTTTGTTGGAACAATAAAGATGAAACGAATGATGAACAAAGCGGCCGGCTTATATCGTTACATCTCCGCGAATTGGTTCCGGACGAATTTAACTCAATAATTTCTGGTCGAGATATCACAAACAATGGTAAAACTCCCCCAACGGATACGTTTGGTGAACGAATTCTATCAGGAAATAGAGATACAAAGTTCCTATATACTTATGTATGAGGAAACGTATATAATATAACATTTAAGAGTTGGAAGTTTCTTGTAAACTTTGATTACGGCATTATTCTTTAGACGCTCGTATTGTGAACGGGAAACTATAGGTATCTGTTCGAAAAGTTTTCTTTGTTAATAGATGTGTCGCTTTTCAGGTAGCGCGTTTTATTACACAAAATTGGACTGGACTATATAGGTATATTGGTTTGAAGCAATTTTTCTCAATTTAAAACATATATAACTACAAAACTTTCCCGTTGTCGAATTATTGACAGACAACGGTTGTCTAAAGTACTATAATTAAAAAGTTGAAATTTGGTATTAAGATAGGTTAGACAATGTAAAGGAGTACTGAGATATTTTTTTTTGAAATAACTTTTCGAACGGAAGAACCTGGAATTTTTCCAATTTACGTCTTAAGGGCGTGAGCGAATATGCTAATAAAGGCTAATAATGTATTAAAATTAGGTATAAGCTAAAGTAATCTGCAATATTTTTCATATTCAGAATAAATATAACCTTTTTTTATTCATATGTTGTGTGCTTCAACATAAAAGTAAAAATATTTTTATTAAAGACAATTCCAGTATTATAGAAAGAATATCTAATTTAAGCAAAATCATCATAGACAAAAAACTAACTTTGTATTATTTTATATTTTTTGTAAAGAAAATACACGAAAGAGAATCCGCGAGGCCGGTCGTGGCGCAGCGGCACGAGGTGTGTCGGTACTGCAAAACCGACTGGTTGTGGGTTCGATCCCCACTCGAGGAGATGAAATATTTACTAAAATTTATATTTCCATTTCTTCGCTCTGGTGTCGAGGTTAAGCGCGGCGTTGAGTTCTACCACTCAACACGCAATGCCTCCAGAATTCGGCAGAAAGTGGGGAACGGAGTGTCTTAACACTAGGTTCCCTCTGCCTACCCTGCTGTGTGCGGGATACACCGTGAAGCTAATTTAATTTTTTTTTAAATCACATATAGACGGCAGAGGATGCCTAATAGCAAAACACTTCGTTCCCCACTTACCGCCCACTTACTCCTTTTCGACCAGACCCTATTAGCAGGGCGAGGAAATGAAAATCATTTCTCCGAGTGGAAGTCAAACCCACAACCGTCCTGTCTACAATCAGACACCGTGCCACTGCATCACAACAGCCTCAAAATTAATATTTATAATAAATTAAATTACTGCATACTGTAAAATGTTGTTAGTTTAACAAAGTAAACACTATACAATTATGTAAAGTTTAATACAATAATAAATGGTTATTTTATACTGTTTTATTAATATGAATGATTTGCTAAATTGAATTTAAATAAATTTAAATCTATTTTTGCTCAAAAATGGTAATAAAAGCATTTTCGATTATACAGTTTACGTATGTATATTGTGTACGTACAAAAGAGCTATGTCCGGTAGCGCCACTTTACACTAGAACAGCGGGTTTTATGAAATACAAGTAGATTGATAATCTTTTTAAATGTAGCTAAGCTCTAAATCTGAGGCCGCAGAGACATAGCGTCCAAGTGTAAATATGAATGAACTACTATTTTCATTTACTCTAATAACAAGACAAAGCGCGGCGTCGATTTCCGCCACTCAATATTCAATGCTCCAAAAATTGGGCGAAAGGTTGGGAATAAAGTGTCTTAAAAGTAGGTTCCATCTACTCCCTACCTAACCCTTAACGCTACTGTCTACAAACTAAAAATAAATAAATATTTTTAATTAAAAACAAAATAAAATTCAACACCAAAAATATAAAAAGCACCATCCAAAAATAACATCTCAACATAACATAATTTACCCTCTATTTTCTTATCATCGTCGTATTCAATCTTATAGATAGAAAGAAACCTTTGGCAGGGCCAACTGATAGCGATCTCCGTACACCAATAGTCTAATACCGGTAATGGAGGCCGACACGGGACTACGTCGATTTTCCACGCCGTTTGCGCCGTGCCGCGCCGATAACGAGAAACGTTGCTGTCGTTTTATGTACATCTAAGATTGCCTTACCTCGAGCAAAACAGCATCGGAATACAGGAGATTTGCTTAAATATTACTAAAAAATGATGTTTTTTATCACTTTTTAATTTCAGGCTTTATTTCGCAGCAGGATAAGCTAATAAGCTAGTGTTGCCCCCCAATTATAAAGACATAGCATATCGAGTGGCGGAATTCTATATCGCTTTTTGTCAACCAGAGCGGAGAAGCGACAACAGCTTCACGTTGTATCCCGCACACAGCAGAGTAGGCAGAGGGAACCTAGTGTTAACACACTCCATTCCCCACTTTCTGCCGAATTCTGGAGGCATTGCGTGTTGAGTGGCAGAACTCAACGCCGTAGAAGCGACAACAATTTGAACATAATCATTTTAAAGTCACACGATGTCTCCCTGCACTTACTAGAAAATTTACTATAAATTATATATTTTTTATTTTTATGAAAACTATTTTATTAAATTAAATTTCGTGAAGTTTTTTTAGTAAATTTAAACACTAAGCCACAGCACTGATCACGCCCAGTAATAATAGTACGGCTACCATACATTTTACATGGAACAACCAATTTGGCTGTAAACGAATGTGAAGTTAGAACGGATATCCAAATATTGTCGTTCACAAGCGGGATAAAGTGTTTTCAATCAAACGCAAAAACGAAATAGAATGTTTTTAGCGAAATAAATCCGTGTAGTGCTGTAGCAACAAAATTTTATCTTTCGCACCGGTAATTAATAGGGAGTGTACGCGGTTTTTTTGGAACGTGAGGTGTATGCGTGTACAGTGATATTATGTAGAAAAGGGAGATCTTATGTTATACCTAAGAAATAGCAAGCACTAGGTGCTTCACGTTGCTTGCGAATGGTTCGTCGGTGGACAATCTCCTTCGAAAATCGAACCCAGAAGCTGTCGAGCTGGTGGAATCTTCATTTGATTCTTTATAATCACATTTTTATTTATTGCACATTAAGCATATAAGAATTTCGTCGTAACTCGACAAGCAATTCCGGTATTAGACTATTAGAATGTATGGTAAAATTGTTTTGTTTCATAAAAAAAGACATTACGTGTTCGGTGGAGAAATACATCGTCAGGATTAACTAAACCATAATATAAATTTCAAATGGGAATCGAACCCATAAATACAATTTCTCAAAGGGCCACCCATTCATATACGTACTAATATAATCTTAGCTAAAGAGTACGTGATGTCGTTGAATTGGCTTATGTAATAGTAAAAAATATGAGGCCAAACAAAAACTTACCGACAAAGTTGTCCAATCGAAAAGACGATTGTCATCCCCGCTGTAGGTATCTGTAACAATATAAAATACGATTACATCATCATTGAATAACATAAAACAAAGGCTCTACGTGTGTCCTTATCAAATGTATTGCTTTACGCTTTTCTATAGCTTCACGCTGTATCCCGCATATAGGAGGGTAAGCAGAGGGAACTTGGTTCCCCACATAACGCTCAATTTTCGAGACATTGCGTGTTGAGTGGTGGAGGCCAGCGGCCGCGGTTGGTCTTGTTACCAGAAGAGCAAGGAAATGATTATAACTCAGTCCCCAAACAGGGAATCGAACCCACAATCGTTAGGTTTTCTGTCAGATCTTGTGCCACTACACCAGGACAGCCTCTAATGTAACGTAACATTACGTTTTTTAAAATAGGTATATGTTATTTATATTGGTTTTCACTGTGCAGAAAAAGAAAATTTTACAATAAAATCTTCATAATCATATCAATCATATCATAATTCTTTGTAAATTATTGGCATAAAATATCTGCTTTTTATTTACTATTTTAACACTAGGTTCCCAGGTTCCTATATGAATACCCTGTTATGTACCGGATACAGTATGAAGCTAAAAAATATATTTTAGGTACGAACAGTGTAAAATAATCTAGTCAACTAGCATTGCATTGTAGGTGGCGATGATTGAATCATAGCCGCTAGGAATGCTTATATGTATTGTAGTGTAGAGTATGATGTCATCAGCCTTTTATAAATAGAGTCACTATAATGATATAATTTTAATATGTCTTATAAAATTTTCTACACTTATAATGAGGCTGTCGTGGCGCGTTCGGTTTGGTTCCCGATCGGGGCAATAAATAATTTTCATTTGGCAGCTTTAGTAACAAAATAAAGCACCGCTCAATACGTTATTACGTAAAATTATTTAGAAAGTGGGGAATAGAATCTGTCAACAATAGGTTCCATCTGCCTACCCTCATGTACGGGTTAGAGAATATAACGTGGAACGTAAATAACTTACAATTCAAGAAAACATATTAATTATGGAGATATTAGAATGAAAGATATGTCAGTATAGCAGTTGACAAAAAATTTAATTAATTTTTAGGTAAATGTTTTAATTGACTTTTTTATATATTATATTATCGAGAACAAAATGTCTCAATACTAGTTTCCTTCCTTCCCTCTGCTGCCTACCCTGCTATATGCGGGATACAGCGTGAAACTAAAAAAAAGTTACGAAATTACTAAACATACCAAAACAAATCTTCACCTACCCTCCAAAGTAACACAAAAAAGATCTCTTAAAAAGACCAGCTCAAGTTGAACAACCTTTTCATTTCTCCTACAATATCCGCGCGTGAGAATACGAGGGAATTATCTAGATTACGCCGCCTACCGCGTTACAAAAGGATGCATAATGAGTTTCGCAATGCGTCGCAACTATTTAAAAGGACAAGGTGACAATGCGAAATGGCCGTATTATAGGCCTTACAATAGTAGAGATCTTTGATAGGTATTTTCTAAAGGCTCTTTTGGATTTAGCTTTATATTGTTTAATGTGTTTTCGGATTTGCTGGTCTATACTTTTTAGTTTTTATAAATATATATTGAGATTTTCAGATTAAAATTTGAGGAAAGACGTTGTTGAATTTACCATTTAATTTTTTTTTATCGAACGCTGTTTAAAGGAATCGAACTTACAACAGTTTCGTTTACAATCGTACGTTATGTCACTAGGGCGTCCTCAATAGGAATTAACGCTTTGACAAATCTATCACCGTTTACTAATATAAACTGACACAACTGGTTTTATATGACAGCAACTATTATATAATATAAAGTCTGGAGCGGAATTTTATAACCATATTGTTTTTGACTTGCCCCTAATTAACATAATTCTCAAATATAACATCTAAATATAATTATCAGATTCGAACCTACAAAAATCAGATGTAACCACAGCCACCAAGACACCAGTCACAAAACTAAATATATTAAATAAGTATCGTATCCCAGAATAGTTGTGTAACAACGACCCTTGTTAGATTTGCTAATTTCGAGATGATTCGATTAACTTTCCTTCGTCAACCGGCCGTATCTAACGTCTCTCCGGGGATTCCTGGCCAACAGGTGACTCAGTGTTGCCCCATTCGTTTGCGGTGATTGCGTGCAATCAACGTGCAGATGGCAACACCAATTTCACAGATAATTAACTGCGAATGACTTGTAAATTTAATGGTCGTTTCGAAGAATTTTATAGTAAACAAGGGCTTTTTTTGGTTGCGTGACGGCTTAAATAAGTTTGTAAATGGCAACTAAAATAATATGATGGGGTAATGATTCATAAATGTGCGTGATGGTAGACGGCTGGCGCTAGTTTTTTTTTATGTTTAGTCGTTGACATTTGATGGCATGGGATTTGACGAGGTCATTTCGATTTGATATAGCTACTTAGTAAAAATGTTTTAACACAATATTCAAATTAAGCCTTAAATGTGACAAGAAGTTAAGTAAACGCTAAAAATTAAAGGGAACCTGGAAACGTAGCGTTAAGATAGTGTTTCCATTAAAACACTTCCATTCCCCAGTTTCTACCAAATTCTATAGGCAATACGTGTTGAGTGGCGGAACTCAACGCCGCGTTTTATGTTGTTACCAGAATGAGGAACTGAACGTTATAAATATTTCACTCCTCCGAGCGGAGATCGAACCCATAATTGTCTCGTTTACAGTCTCTCGCTTTGCCACTGCGCGAGGTCCTCAATACGTCATTACTAGTTTATACATGAAAAAAAATTTAAGCTAATTTGAACCTACACTCACAACACCTTAATATCTACGACGGAATAACAACATTACATATTACCTGTATTAAAGTAACTACAATGTATATAACAAGCCAATAAATTAGATGGTGATATCATTTTTATGTCTCACCTCGTCAATGCCTCCGCAGTACATATTAGGTGGGCAATAAAAAATGGATAGATCATCGTTAAGAATATAATAAGATTTTAAATTTTTAAGTTCAAATGATTGACTCAGTCTTCAGTGTATTCAAATATTCTTTTATAGATTGCATTGCATGTTATTTAGAATTCTTAAAGAAAGAAATATCTTCTTTCTTTCCGAATTCTAGAAGCGTTGCGTGTTGTATTGCACGACAGCCTCGTTTTCTACGTTTTCTATCCTTAGTGTGAAATATAATTTTGCTAAATAAAAAAAAAATAAAGTAAATGTTGTTCACTGTTGGTTTGATTTATTTATGTCCTCAATCTGATAAAGAAGCACAAGCGCGGCGTTAAGTTCCACCACTCAACACGCAATGCTTTCAGAATCCGGCGGAAATCGCAAAACAGAAGTGTCATAGTTAACAAAAACAAGTGAAAATACGACAAATAACTATTAAAATGCGTTAATATCATATTATTATCAGAAATACCAACTTAAGTGACCATCAAAGCTAAAGATCTTGATAACTTATCCCATATAAATCCTGGTCAATTCCACCATCCCGGGATCTGGTGGGCAGGCGAGTAATGTCGTAACGCATAAATACTAGTATGGATAAGCAACGGCTTGATTAACTAAGCTGAGTGTTGTTCTTCTGTTTTGTTATGCACCCCTGGTACTTGCGGTTGGATTAGCTAGTTTGTGGTGTGTAAGTTTTGTTGGTGTAGCATTTTGTATAAAAATTATTATTAAAAATTAAAAAATTAAATTAACTTCACGCTGTATCCCGCACACAGCAGGGTAGGCAGAGGGAACCTAGTGTTAAGACACTCCGTTCCCCACTTCCTGCCGAATTCTGGAGGCATTGCGTGTTGAGTGGCAGAACTCAACGCCGCGCTTAACCTCGACACCAGAGCGAAGAAATGGAAATATAAATTTAAGTAAATATTTCATCTCCTCGAGTGGGGATCGAACCCACAACCAGTCGGTTTTGCAGTCACACCTCGTGCCGCTGCGCCACGACCGGCCTCAAAAAATTATTATTAGTTCATTAATAAACAAAAACAAGGTCAGTCCTGCGACTGTAAACGCAACAAGTTGTGGGTTCGATACTCGCTCGAGGAAGTTAAATATTTACGTAGTAATTTTAATTTTCTCGTTCTGACAACGAGACAAAACGCGGCGTTGAATTCCGCCACTCAATCGAAGAGATAACGTTATGCCTCCAGAATTCGGCGGAAGTCAGTGATCGGAATCGTCTTACTAAGAACCGAATGTCTTCAGATTAGGTTCCCCGATTCCCTCTGCCAATCATGTTACGTACGGGATACAGCGTGAAGCTAAAAAGTGTCACACTAAAATTATATAAACAATTTTTCTACTTCAAAACATTCAAAGGATGACGTAAGCAAAGTCACTGACAAAAGATAGTCATAACAAGTAAAAGTCCCCTTTATACGTCTCCATAACGTAATTGGTATTAGTGTCTCTTCATAATACCACCAACGGAAGTATGTAATCTGGTATACGGGCGGTTAATGGACGAATTAAACCAACGGGATGCTGAGGAAAGGAGATACGGAACGGTCGCACAGCTAATAAGATTTTATAATGATAGTGATGTATGTATCGTTGAGATTGCAGATTCTATGCTGGTCGATGCGTATTGATGTATTGTTTTTATTTTTTGATTGTAATTTACAAAGAGACTAACAAGTGTATTCAATCAAACGAGAATCGTTTGAAAATATGAAAGAAATTGAGTCTTGATAGATAAGATAAAATGCGGTGTTGAGTTCTGCCATCTAATAATACAAATCTCTTAAATAAAAAAAAGTAAAGTAGCGATAGGTCTACAAATAGGTTCAGCCGTGCAGAATATCTACAAAATATATAACAAAATACATCTAGATGTTTATTATAATAATCCAATTATACACGACACATGCTCTTAAAAGTGGTAATCGTGAAAATTTACATAATATAAGAGAATTTAATGCAATATATTTAAATTTAAAATATACACAGAGATGATGATGAAGGTTTTGTTTCGTACAAGTTGGTTATGATTTTTGTCCAAAGCCATATAATTGTAATAGAAAATATTTAAAAAAAAATTGATTGCTTTAAAAAAAATCAACGGAACATACATCCGTTCAATTGACTTGTAATTCTGCGAAGTATAGACTAAAAAAAATAACAGAAATATCTTAAAAGCATTTTCTCAGTAGAAAATTTGAATTACAAACATACTACATATCTAGTGTCTGGTAAAACAGCGGATGTAAAGCATTCCTATGGTACCTGGGAATCAAAACCAGGAAATGCGTCGCGGAATGCCGTTACATTGCATCACTATGCGTAACGGCACCTCAGAACATTCACATACAGACTCAATTATATCAGCAGGAACTAAGAAATTGCTTTAAGTCCCTAATTGTGGTCTACACAATGCATCGCAAGACCAAACCTACAAGAAACTAACTGTAGCTCACTTTACACTGGCCCAAATAGCCCAAGTCATCATTCATATTCTTTGCGGTGTCACGACGTGGCCTCAGGCTTAATCTAATTTAAAATTTAACCAGCCATTTCAAAAAGTCCGGCTAATTTAAGAGCGGCGGAGTGGTGTGGCGTGCCACTAAAACCCACCGGGTAGTGTCTTGAGAGCGTGAGGCCGCATTGGCCGCCCTATTTAAATATTCACTCTTTGAATTTATTTTTAGGGGCACCTTCGCTGCGACACGCCGCCTCTTTAATCACAAGCTTGCATAAAGTGCCGTCGGAAAACGCAATTAGCTATTCTTAATGTATGTAGCCGCTTCCTCATCTTCATTACCCTCGACTGGGTTATATTCGCGTCGTTTATACTCTTTTAACTATTTTTTTCGTGCAGAATAAAACGTTATTTAATCTCGTATTATGTTATTAAAGTCGCAATGTATGATAATTGAGGCCGTCGTGGCGCAGGGCTGTGACTGTAACGCGACGGTTGTGGGTTTGATCTTCACTCGAGGAAACGAAATATTTATTAAAATGTATATTTCCATCCCTTTCCTCTGATGCAAAGCGCAGCGGTGAGTTCCGACATTCAATAAGCAATGACTCCAGAATTTAGAGAAGAAGCGGGACGGAGTGTCTTAACACTAGGTTCCCTCTGCCTACCTGCTGTATGCGGAATACAACGTGAACCTGATTTCAGTTTTTAAATATGAAATATGCATATAGGTTACATCGAGTTTTCGATCGAAACGTTCAATTTAGTAGAAGGTTTAAACCTGGGCGCTACAGACATTGAATCCTTCCATAGATTTGGGCCGTGAACGTGATGAATGACGCGGAAAAATGTTTCGTCTCGTTTTGTTTCCGAACAGGTAGGCATCTCTCCGCATTAAACAGATTGATGTAGGCAAGCCCGAGGCGAACCCCCACTTATCGTAATTAAAAGCTTTAAAAGATTTACACAGTACGAACGAGCGTTCTCACCACAAATTTCACTTTGAAGGGAGGTTATCGGGGCTTAAGCCTTATTCTGATTCTCCAGATTCAAAATAAATGCTCGAATTGAGGCTCTGCCAAACCAAGAGCGGATCCAAACTGTTTTTTAATTAACACTGTATGGATTTTTCGGGTCGTATTACTTTTTGTTTTGTTTAGATCCAGCGGCCGAGGGAAAGAGGTCGTTTATTTTGTATCTAGTGTTTAACAAAGAGTAATTAATATTTTTGAGGTTTGTTTATGTGAGGCAAGCTCTGGAACGGGCAGGATGTTTTTTTTGGTTCACCTACTATGGCCACGTGATTGATGCGCAGGTGTGTGTTGGGATTATCATTTAGATGTAATAGCTATTCTTTTCGTAGTAATAGCAATGATTTTATGCATTTAAAATTTGTGGGAGTCAATCATAATCAGCTTCACGCTGTATCCCGCACACAGCAGGGTAGGCATAGAGAACCTCCGTTAAGACTCTCCGTTCCCCACTTTCTGCCGAATTCTGGATGCATTGCGTGTTGAGTGGCAGAACTCAACACCGCGCTTAACCTCGACACCAGAGCCAAAGAAATGGAAATATACATTGAAATAAATATATCATCTCCTCGAGTGGGGATCGAACACACAACCAGTCGGTTTTACAATCACACCTCGTGGTGCTGCGCCACGACTGGCCTCACTTCACTTGTTTGGCTTAACAGACCAGTGGAGAACATAAGACATTACGAAGTTGCGGGATATATAATTCTTTAAATAGAAAAACAATTTTGTAGGAATTTAAAAAATATACCTCGTACGCATTAATTAACGTTAGCCAGTTCTACTATTGATTACATATTATTAAAAAAAAAATCTTTCCACCGTAACTCCGTAACGAACGAGTTTTAATTACGGTAATTTTAAAAGCTTTTACAAATGTATAAACGGAAACAAAGAATTAAATAATCCAAGCCATTCACAGCTGCTATGCTGCCGTTGGGCCGTGGGCTACGGATGAGTAATGTTTCAAAACAAAAAGTTAAGAGGCAGCACGTTGAAACTACGAAATATTATTTATTATACCTTTATTTAAATAGAGTTGTATAGATTGTGTATTATGCAAGGTTTTTTTTCATAAATGATACCGATCAAGATTAGCCCAAGATCACAGGGCCACTAGACCCACGTCATTTCAACAAAGATGAAATTTTGAAGATTAATAGCCTAATATATAATTAAGCGGTATGCGTACTAACTTGAAAGTTCAGAGATAGCGCCACCCAAAGGTCATTAAAAAATATTTCTATCTGGGAGGATGATTGAACCTAGGACTAGTCTGGGTGCTTATAAGCGGTCTTGAATTAGTCCCATAAATAATATATATAAAATTGAGGCGTGCTCAAATGACGTAGGCCTGGGGACCCTGGGATCTCAGTCTATATGTTAATAATGTATTGTATTTGTAAATGGTGTGTGCATAGATTAATATTAATTCATTCGATTCAATGATACTGTGGCAGTGACCTTGGGGCGTGATTAAACGAGATGGTTGTAAGTTTTCTTTTTATAGGTTCACGCTTTATCCTGCATATAATAGAGGAGGCACAGTGAACCTAGTATTAAGATACTCTGTTCCATTTTCGAGATATTACGTGTATCATAGTGTTGAGTGGCGGAACTCAACAACGCGTTGTCTTGTTATAAGAGCGAGGCATTCAATAGTAGATATTAGAGCGAAACTCAACAATAAAATTCGAAAAGTGATCAACAGAAGTGTCTTAATGGTAACGGAGCCTATTAACACTAGGTTCCCAGGTAACCTCTCCCCACCCTGTTATATATGATGAAACATGAAACTAAAAAAAAAGTTAAATAAAGGCGAGGTGATAACTAAAGTATAATTTACAACATACCTACCTCGTGTCGTACAAATTTTCTATCCATTGTAGTGTAACTCGTAAATCGTAATGTTGATAATAAACAACATAAGAAAAAAAAATGTGATTCATTTAAATACATTTTCAAGCGCACACTGTGGTCTGATGATTTATTCAAGAACGTTGTGTAATATGCATTAATATTACATTTAATATGAGAAAAATTTGTAACGCCTCTCCTAACGTTGTGCCTTCATTGTGTACTAAACGAGTGTGATTAATTTTATTCGTAGTTATTCAGAAAACGTTTGGAAATTTCAACGTAGCGAGATTTGTAGTTGCGTTTTTTGAAAATTTTCCAATTCCAGTCTTGGACGGACAGTCAATCGAGACAGTCGCGGGTTCATATTCCGCTATGTTGAAATTTTTAAACGTTATCTAAGCAAGTATATTTTTTCTTAAGTATATAATAACACTTTAAATTGCATTTGATCAAATATTTAAATGGATTAATAAGACTATTCATCGAATTGGAATCGAACCCACGACCTACTTGTTAAGTAACAGAACGCTTTAACGAGATTTGTCCTACTCATGCTGTAAAATTAAAATAATTTAAATGATTACATATTTATTTCACAAAGTCGTTTTATTTTCGTCGTGGCACATGGACACAAGTGTTTGACTCTAAACGCGACGGCTGTGAGTTCGATTTCCTACTAAGGAAAATGAAGTAGGTAATATTTTCATTTCCTGGCACTGGTAATAAGACACAGCGGCGTTAATCTCCACCACTCAATACGCAATGCCTTGAGAATTCGGTGTCTTAATGGGAACGGAGTGTCTGAACAAGTTAACACTAGGTTTCTAGGATCCTGGAATACAGCGTGAAGCTAAAAATGAAACACTATTTATTTCCCTAGACAGGAAACGAATCCACAAACTCCCTATCATAGTCAAATTTCTCTCTCTTCTTTGACCTTAGATAAAATAAAAATATTATAAATGTATAATTTAAAAAGGAAGTTGTTACTTTTTAAATTACTGACACGTTCATGATTCCACGGCCGCTACTTTGACTAAAATATAACTTGTGGTTATTAGTAAGTAGGGTTGCGACACATGCGCGGCAAATGCTAACCATTTTTTATTCAAAGGTCATTGAAACAGTTTAGATTTTTTTTCTCATTTATTCAAATTTATAATGTTAATGGGCTAATGTATGGGAGATTTAGCTTTAGCATGCTAGATTTATAGCTTTTTGATTAAGAATATATATGTTTTACCTGAAAATATTAGCAGTATATAAATTGTTACTAAAATAACTAATTACTTTTGCTTCACAGTTTGACGCTGTATCCCGCATAGGGTAGGCACTAAGTCTATTGTCAAGACACTCCTTTATAGATTTTTATATAAATATACGTGAAATCTACTTTTACATTAATATATATGAAATCTTTCAACTGCTCAGCGTCTCCACAATTCGGCGGAAAATTTGGAACGGAAGTTCTTAGAGGGAATAGAGTGTCTCAATACTAACTTTCCCAGGTTTCTAGAACTAGGACTAGGAGGTCATCGTCGCAAAGTGGTACGCAAAATATAGTGTTGAGTTTTGCCACTGAACAACGTCAAACAACGTCAAAAAATTGTCGAAAAGCGGAGAATTGCCTTAACATTGTCTCTGCTCTATGCGAGATGAAGCGTGAAATTAAACTTGCTTGAAAAATATTAAAAAAAAATCGACAACTTTTATTAGAAACATCTTAAAACTTGCTCCGAAACTGTCTCCCAAGTTATCTATTAATTGTAACCCGTTCAATTACCGTTATTACGCTTCATAAAATAAGCTTTATTGATATTTTATGAAGAGTTAAACGGCTAACGGAGCAAAACAAAATCAAAGGTCAAACTTTATATTTATATAAAAGACGACGTACCATTTTCCTTAAAAAGGGTGAAATCAAGCCTATTCCTAAATCGGATATTCTGTCAATTAGCGAGTGGATTAATTACTTTGGAAATTTACGTAATTCCGTTCCTTCCTCTGGATCTTGGGATGAACAATTTGAGTAAAATCATTTATTATATTTATAATAGGTTTTTTGTCAGTCATTTCTAGAGTTGCGTGGAAAAATTCTGTTTTATCTAGGTAGAAAAAACACAATAACAATAAAAATAGCTTCCCGTTGGATCCAGCCTATAACAAGATCAGAGGGAACGTAGTGTTTAGATATTCCATCCTCCAATTTTCGGGACATCTAGTTGAGTTGAGAGTTGAGTGGCAGACTTCAACGCCGATATGTAAATTAGAACTTGAAAACGGAAAATCTATTATCTAAGGAAGTATTGTGAATATATTAAACCATATATGTATATATAGAAAATACAAAGATATTAAACAATAAAGATTACCAAAATCAGTTAAAATTAGCAAGAAATAAATATAAAGCAAGGATACTCACACACACACCCTATATAACTGAAAATAGAATATCATCCACCAGTTTAATCTTCAATTAATCCTAACAGAAAATTATTACAGCAATTTACTTGGATGCTCCCTGCTAATATATAATTAGACCTTATTATGTACGTCATAAAGTACACTTTCATTTGCAATTAACCTGGTATGGAGTAAAGTGGGGATTATATGACGTCATACTATCAACACCTAAAATTAAATGCTAAGATCCTTTTGGAATTGAAATAAGGTCACAATATAATCAAAATAGGGTATTTTTTGTATTGGTACATACATATACTCGTATGTATGGGTATCACATAAAAAACAAATCTCTGATGATGGTACTCGTGGTGCAGAGAGAACGGAGCGCCAAACGCTACGATCCCTGCATACCTCTTTCGCCTCGTCCACTGTCACAACCACTGTCAAATGTAATATTTCTATTTCCTTTCTCCGGTAACGAGGTAAAGCGCAGGGTTGACTTCCACCACGGCGGAAAGTTGAGAATGAGAGTGTCTTAACACTAAGTTCTCAGCGTCATTCTGCCTACCCGGCTAAATGCAGCGTGAAGCAAAAAAAATAAAAATTATGTTATATTGTCGTCATTCTCATATTTCAGTCAATTTATTTATTTGATTCCTTACAATTTTGCCATAACCAAGATGTTTTTGATCAAATGCGATGGTTGGAGATTGCACAGTCGTAATGGCTCGGTAACCTAAAGTTAAAAGTTTCATTTCCCCACACAGCCCAAATTTTAAAACATTGCAGGTTGAGTGGCGGAACTCAACGCCGGGCTTTCTTTTGTTGCCAGTGCAAGGAAATGAAATTAATTTATTGTCACTAATAAAAGACGACTCCATCACCGTCACATTTACGCTGTTTAGACGCTGTGCCGCTATGCATTCTTGCCTTATCATAAATGCAATATTTATTTGTTTAATTAAAGTAAGTTCACAATCCATAAATACGTTTTTAAAACTTGTATTTTATTTTAAATTAAAGTATTTACAAACCAGTTTCAATTTCCAAAATGGCCGTTTGAAAAATTGCTTTTAAGAAGGAAAACTTACGTTTTGTTATATCAAGACCATTCTTACTGTCGTCAGTGCCACAATACGGCTTCCTCTTGCCCTAAATGCTTTACAAACTTTGGGCTATCTGGGTCAAAATGGGGTCAAATACAATGACGATCATATTAAAAAAGTGTCTCAAAAGTAACGTCATGGTGATACAGATTTTTTAATAATTTTGAAAAGTGTTACTTTGTATATTTTTTAAAATTTTACTTTCCTTTGCTTTAGTAATTGGAATTGAAAGTTGCAGCTGCGTCTCTATTGTTGTGAAGTTGAAAATTGTTAAAAGTATATAAATTTTAAAATTAATTTAAATTAAAGTAAATTCAGATTTTTTTTATAAAACAAGATTTTTTAAATATCTGCTTTGTGAATACCATATCTTCTTTAACATTTTTTTATTTAGTTTCACGCAGTATCCTGGCAATAGCAAGCTAAGTAAAGCAAATCTAGTGATAACATACTATCATTCTTTCTCTTTTAGTGGGAATCGAATCCACAACTGTCACGTTTACAGTCACCTCTACGCCTCTATGTTAGCACTTGGATTTCTTTCAGATTTTATAATATTTTTTTAGTAGTTTTTACGACATGTGTAGCTGCAACACTCAAAATATACTTCTATATAATCGTTTCACAATCGCCGTTATCGTAATAAAAAAAATAATAGTAATAATGTATTTATTACATTAGAAGGGGTTATAATTTTTTTTACAGCTTCACGCTGTATCACGCACACAGGAGAGTAGGCAGGGGAAACCTAGTATTAAAACACTCCGTTCTCTAATATGTAATTGTATGTTGAGTGGCGGAACTCAACGCCGCGCAAATGTTATACATGTATTATATTCTAAAATCTAGATATATTACCAATCTAAGTATCTATCTTTATAATATAACCACAACGTATAACTTTTGTTGTTATTACAATATGAAAATCTAATTAACACGTTTTATAATTTAATTTAATATCGCTGCTTAAAATTGAATAATCAAGTATATTATCTCGTTAAAAGAATTCTCGTAAAGCCTCCTCCATACTTTGAGTAATTAAACTTTGACTTTTATGTATGTTGCTTGTAACTTGTAAGGAAGATGTCGCCGATTATGGAGAAGTCACTTTCATTTCTTGCTTTTTTTTAATTTTGCAAATACATATTTTACGTTTTTTTTTTCATGTTTTCCTTGAGATGTACTTATCTTTTCGCTCCTCTGTTACTTATCTTTTTTATCTAATTAGGTTTGAAACTTATCTAAGGGAAAAAAAATTAAAATCTCACTTAGAAAAAGTGTACTTACTACTCTATCAATATGTCTATACTAATGTTATAAAGCTAAAGTTTGTTTAGCTAGACGCCTTAATCTCAGGAACTACTGCTTTGATTTCAAAATTATTTTTCGTTTTGATAACCCATTTTTAACGTTTTTTTTATTATTTTAAAAGGAAGACTATTCATCGTATTACAACACGTTAATCGTTTTGTAACTGTCATAGTTACGTTGCGCATTTAAAATGTATTTATTATGTACTACACACTATTAGGCCTGTATTTATAAGTCGTTCTCAAATCTGAGATCGATCTTGAGATGCCGTATTGATTCACAGTTATACAATTAATTAATAATGAAAACGGCATCTCAAAATCCATATCAGAGTTGAAAGCGCTTTAAAAAAAATTAAATCAGCTTCACACTGTATTCCGCACACATCAGGGTAGGCAGAGGGAACCTAGTGTTAAGACACTCCGTTCCCCACTTTCTACCGAATTCTGGAGGCACTGCGTGTTCAGTGGCAGAATTCAACGCCGCGCTTAACCTCGATACCAGAGCGAAGAAATGGAAATATAAATTTAAATAAATATTTCATCTCCTCGAATGGGGATCGAACCCACAACCAGTCGGTTTTACAGTTACACCTCGTGCCGCTGCGCCACGACTGAACTCGATACGGGCTTTAGTTGTTTTAATTAGACTACGGCGAGCCTAACGCTAGTGATGTCACCCACGCAAGAGATGCGTGAAGCTGTATATAGTTAAGAGAACGCATTAAACGGATGTAGAGTTTCATCTAATATAGTTTAGATCTTTAGAGTTAATTCGTTATGACATGCATCCGCTTCAACCGTGCTAAGAACAAAGCACTTGGTCACCGTTGAGATGTCTTTGAATTACTTCAAAGGGAGGAAACTCTTAATTTTAAATACCTATCGGTGTTCAGGTTTGCTTAGTGTGAGATTATTTTTAATTTGGGTGTTTTTTTTTGGTTTCTTATTTGTTATTATGACTGACAGAGATATAGATGATACATGCATATTGGATAATTTTTAGTCCGTTCAACTTGAAAAAATATATATATATAAATTTTTCAGCGCTTTTTATTGCGCATTAGGTGGCGGAACTAAACGACGCGCTTTGTCTTCTTATCAAAGCGAAGAAGTTCAAGAAAGAGAAAGTTCAAGAAAGAAGAATGCCATGGAAGTCATGGCGCAAGGGTACAAAGTGTGACTTGTAAAATCGACTGGTAGTGGGTTCGATCCCCATACGAGGAAATGAAATATTTATTTATTATACATTTAGATTTTCATTTCTTCGCTCTGGTTTCGAGGCAAAGCGCTATGCATCCAAAACTCGGCGGAAAGTGGGGAACGGAGTGTCTTAACACTAGGTTCCCTCTGCCTACCCTGCAGTGTGCGGGACACAGCGTGAATCTGATTACAATGTCATTGCCATGCCAACCTTATCTAACTATACCTACTAAACAAAATATTAAATATTCCAAGCAATCAGAACTTCCCTCTACTTACCTATTAACTAGCGTTATGAGCAATAACTTAGTAGCTGACGTAAAATGTGGCGCTAGCCGGCCATTATAACTGCATTGTAACGAAGTTAATTTTCCTCTTTTAATTATCATTATTTTAAGACGCGAACGAAGGTAGTCTTAATCAATGTCGAGAATATAAAGTGGTTCAAACTTATTTTACTGGTTATACTGTAAAATATTTAGTTAGTTTAGTTATAATAGTTAAATAGAATATTACGTCGATATAAGGCCAGTCGTGGCGCAGGGGCACAGAGTGTGACTGTAAAATCGACTGGTTGTGGGTTCGATCCCCACTCGAGGGGATAAAATATTTACTTATATTTATATTTTCATTTCTACGCTCTGGTATCGAGGTAAAGCGCGGCGTTGAGTTCCGCCACTCAACACGCAATGCCTCCCTCCAGAACTCGGAGGAAAGTGGGGAACGCTGTGTCTTAACACTAGGTTCCCTCTGCTGATGAAACTGATTTGATTTAATTTATTTACTTTGATATATATTTTAGATATACTAGCATGGCAGCTCAGTGATAAAAATGTCTTTGATTAAAAAGATATATAAAGATAAGCTTTCCGAATGCAATGGGTTTAACTTTCGGCATGCTTAAAACAATTAAGTCTAATAGCAACTTATGTAAAAAAAATGCTATTAGATAATCTAAACGTAGAGAAACAAAAAAAAATGGCATATCAACTTAATTAATAGTATATTTTTTTAATATATATATTTTTTTACTTCACGCTGTATCCCGCACATGCCAGAGGAAACCTGGGAACCTACTGTTAACACATTCTGTTACTATTAAGACACTTTCGTTTCCACTTTCCGCCGAATTCTGAAGGCATTACGTGCAGAGTAGCCGAAATCAAAAGAGCGAGAAAATGAAAATATTAAATACTAGCGGCCCGCCCACGGCTTCGCCCGCTTAAAATACATGATTATTGATTTAAGCAGAATTGATTGACAACTATAATAAAATAAAATAAATAAATAAATCAGCTTCACGCTGTATCCCGCACACAGCAGGGTAGGCAGAGGGAACTTAGTGTTAAGACACTCCGTTCCCCACTTTCTGCCGAATTCTGGAGGCATTGCGTGTTGAGTGGCAGAACTCAACGCCGCGCTTAACCTCGACATCAGAGCGAAGAAATAGAAATATAAATTTAAGTAAATATTTCATCTCCTCGAGTGGGGATCGAACCCACAACCAGTCGGTTTTGCAGTCACACCTCGTGCCGCTGCGCCACGACTGGCCTCACACCCTATAATAGAATGACAAACAAATATAAAGACAACATACAACAACATATATAATATAAAGACAACTATAATGACTTCTAATATGATTTTTTGTTACTTTAATCTGTAATATTCTATTATGATTTTTTTTACGACATTATCGTAACTTCTGTAAGAATTTTTGATTGTTTCGAACTAAAAAATATGACCAATGTCGATATTTGATATTCATAAAATATACATAAAGCTAATTATTTATTAACATTACGTTCTTTTTACCTATGTTATGTTTTTTAAAGCTCTGTTAAATGTGCTGATGTCACTTAATAATTGTACTGCTTCAGAAACAGTCTTAAATGTAAAATTATTAATTTGGTTAAGGATTCATAATATTCTTTGTAAAATAACTGTAATGTTTGCATATTAACTCCTGTTTGCATATTATTAGATAAATGTATAATTGGTAAATATGTAGTTATTACAGAGTACACGTAGAAAGGATGTTTTTAGGCATTTTTATATAGATTTATTTCAAACGAACGAACGAACCAAAAAATCTATGTATTTACTTGATATTTCTTTGAAGATCAAATCGTTCTTTATCTCTGTGTTGAATTAATTACGATTTAAACTTTACTGTTACGATTTATGAAGGTAATCTCTACTAACAATTCAATTTTGTTTACTTAAAATAAATAAATCAGCTTCACGCTGTATCCCGCACATAGCAGGGTAGGCAGAGGGAACCTAGTGTTAAGGCACTCCGTTCCCCACTTTCTGCCGAATTCTGGAGGCATTGCTTGTTGAGTGGCAGAACTCAACGCCGCGCTTAACCTCGCCACCAGAACGAAGAAATGGAAATATAAATTTAAGTTAATATTTCATCTCCTCGAGTGGGGATCGAACCCACAACCAGTTGGTTTTACAGTCACACTTCTTGCCCCTGCGCCACGACTGGCATTGTTTACTTTATTGTATAAAATATTGTATAATAGTGCTTCAAAAATATATATTTTTATCAACAGTCATATAATCAAGACGTTTCGAATGTCATTCTTTAGCCAGGGTCATACCAGCGCGATTTTTATATAACATTCGCTGGCAAGCTAATGCCTTGAGTTCATTCAAATGACGATAACTTTTTTTTTAATGAACCGATTTTGATGAACCAAACTTTAGAACCTAAATTGAGTTAAAACAAAGCAATTGGTGAAATTTTCAAGTAAATCGGTTCAGTAGTTTCAGAGAAAAATGCGGACAACAATATGTCGACAGACAGACAGACAGACAGACAGACAGACAGACAGACAGACAGACAGACAAGAAATTCAAAAAAAATCTTTTTGCTTTCTATTAGTCTTTTTAAGTGTCCCTCTATCCATTTCAGTCAAAATTACTAAATGTACAGACAAAATATTTTTACTGTCTTATTATATATAGAGATTTCATTATCTTGAGTGGAAATCGAACCCACACAATCTGCCCAGTCGCTCGCACACATATGCCCTTGAGCCACGACTGGCCAATAATATGAGATAATTAAAAAATCTATATCCAGATATACATGGACGTAAGTTAAATTATTAATTAATAAAGAGAAGCTGTTATTCCTGTCTGTCGTCGGACGAGGCGCAGCGCGACGATGACACCGAGTCATTTTGTATGAAAAACATTCGTTAATAGCATTCCCTACAAAAATTTTACAAGCATATTGTAAATTAATAGTTATACTGTAGATTGTGAATATTTATATGAATTTTATACAAATCTTGTTATAATAATAATGTAGGTAGGTATGTTCGTCTGTAATTTTTTTTTACTTCACGTTTATACCAAAGACAGCAACCAAATATTAAGACATTTCGCTGTTCGCGTTTCATCTAAATTCAACTGCATGTTGAGTGGCGAAACTCAACGCCGCGCCGCACATTTTTTTTGTTTTCGGTGAGATGCAATTTGATCGCCTCAGATTATCATAAAATCAATTTGATAACCAATAAGACGACTTTAAATATTATAGGTTACTGAGGCTTGTCACCAAAGTTGATCTATCAAATTATTCATGAAACAAACGACCGCAACCACAATCAATCAGAGAAAACGTAAATGAGAGAAAACGTAAATACTCCCAAGGCAATGGCACAGGGACACAAGTGTATGTAAACGCGACAGCTGTGGGATAGATTTCCATTCGGAGGAATGAATTATTATTTTTAAATATAAAGAAATTAAATTTCTTCGTTCTGGTACCAAGACCAAGCACGGCGTTGAGCTACGCCATTCAAAACGCAATGCCTTTAAAATTCAGCGTCAAGTGGGAAACAGTGTCGTAATACTAGATACCCATCGTCTACTTTGCTATACGATTGCCTACTTCGCAGGAAACAGCGTGAACCTAAAAAAATACTCTATTAAAAAACCATATTAAAAAAAAACTACCTGCACTCCACACAACTACAGACTATACAACCGTAAATTTTTACCAACGATTTCGTTGCCAAAATAACAGTCATTAAATCGATTCCACACCGATTCCGATTCGGTCATCAAAATTGAAACGTTTTAAATAATCGATTGTGTTTGCCTTCGTGTTAGTTCATTTGTGCCCACTGATTGCGAAGTTAAATTGGATTACACAAATCATGGCCTGCTCTGCCGACGAGACGGTAATAATAAAACGAGATATATTCAAGAAGAAAGAGAAAATAGCTTGGTTGGTCTGTTTTGTGTTAACGTAGCATTGAGATAAGTTAAGATTGACTATTTTTTTTTAGGTAGATTACATTTTTTAAAAGAATATTTTTAATTATATACAAAAAATATAATTTTAGGTGAGCTGATGGCCTTTTTTAAGGATATATAAAAAATCATAAAAGTTTGGTACTGAACAACCAACTTATAATAAATAATGTAATAATTAATAAACAAATAATGTATAAAGCAATAAATATAAAGAATAATTATCATTACAACAAATATATCGACGAGAAACCTTAATAATACGAAACAAGGAGGCTTTTATTGAAAATCATTTATTCAATAAAAGAAATAAACGTTACATAAATAACACTAGCAGGTGGCGTCCTAGGCCAATCAAGATTGCCTCCTCGTTTCTATTTATTATTTCCAAGGCGGATATATATCAAAAACATTGTTTCTCCGTCCGAAATTAAGCCGAGCTATTATTTATATTCGATAGCAATTTTCCAAATTACAGATTTAATTTGCCTCTAGAAACTGATTGGGCAACCGCCCGCGGTACCACGTTTTGTTTGTATTAAACGCTATAAAGATATCTTATATTACACCCTCTTTGTGGTCTTCTTAATATTGGATGGAAATATGTTAATTTAAGACAAATTTATGGGTGTGGGAATTGGGTCTTTTTATATTAGAAGTCAGTAAGGTTAAGTTTAGCTCTACCATATTTTTAGTTAAAATGTGGAAGGAAGCCTTTAAAATCAATCAATTATGTACTGATGAGTTTCAAAGTTATTTCAAGAAATTATTTATAAAAAATTACAACAAAAAATTAGCGAGTTATTATTTATTAATATTTGCATTTTTTCGCACTGGAACTAATAAAATACACCCAGCGTTGAGTTCCGCTACACAAAAAATACAAAAATAAATCGAAAAGTGGAGAACGGAGTGTCTCAACACGCTGAACACAGCACGAAGCTGATCACACAACAAAAAAGGAGTCACCAAGTAAATCCAACTCTCGTCCACATTTCGAATACTTAACACGACCTCATCTCACGCAATCAGTTGTGTAAACGACTGTCGAACAACAAATAGAACGAATACGCCGAACGCGAATCCGCAGCGATCAAGCGCACAGCCCAATTAGGGACGCTGCGATAATGAGTTGTCAAAACAAGGATTCCATTAAACCACACCATAAATACCCACCAATCCACTTTTATGGTGGAGGAGTAAAGTTGAAATTCCCTTGAAACGGTTTTTTAAATAACTTTGCACATTTAATACCAAAGTTGAATTGTGAAAGTTCAGATGCTCGGATTTTAAAGTTTTACGCAAATCTGACAATTAGCGCGTATCCATGATTTTTGGTTGGTTTGGTGTTGTGGGTTTGTTTGGAGAAGGTCATATTAGTGGTTGGGATGGGTCCGAAGATAAATACGATTTAAATCTGCTTATTTCAAACTGCAAAGAAATTGTAAAAGCGGCGGCTGTGGGTTCGTACTCGAAGGAATTAATTATTTTTATTCCTTGCTCCGGTAACAAGACAAAGCGTGGCGTTAAATGCCGACATTCAATACGCAATGTCGGTAATAAGGCTATAAATCGAACGGCGTGTGTTTAACACTAGGTTCTCTTTGCCTATAAGCTAAAACAAAATACGCCATTTACTAATATCCCTTACAAAACAATAGGTATTTATGTTTTTGCTTATAATTTTAAGTCTTAGAACCATCTGTGAACATTAATTTAGCTTAAAGCAAAGTTAAAGCCGGAATACCTCAATTGGTACATTGGGCGCGATCGCGTTATTAATTAATCACTGTTATAATTTCTCTAATTGATGAAGACGAATCTTAAGACATTAAGGGTTAACGGTAACATTTTAACTTTTTAAGATTTATAATTTAACTTATGAAAATTACTTTTTCTTTTCTATCATCTACTATATTTTTTTTATAAAGCAAGTTTTTTGTTTAACTAAAAAGTCTAAATAACGTTGATATCAGTAGCATAATATCTTATTAATGGTTTCCTATAATTTCAAATATTGTATACAAGAATATTATATTTACTATAAATTCCACGCTTTTTGCCATACAAAACAGAATAGGCAGATAGAGCTTATTGTTAAGACACTCAGTTTTCCACTTTTACAAAAAATCTAAATACTGCTTTCTGATATAACTCAATGCCGCACTTTTACTTACTATAGCGGGAAAATGGTAATAAATCATTCCGTCGAGTAGGAATCGAACTCACAACCGTCGCGTTTAAAATCACAGCTGTGTCACTGCGTCACGATGGCCTCATATGTATAATACGCTGTGTAATAGTAATAAATAAAGCATATTATTTCGTATAAAGCGATTTAAGATATTCTCACAAAACTTTGAGCGTAAACCCTTGTTTGCTTTATATCATACATTCTCTGCGCTGTTCCTAAGAAATGTACATGTAATTGTCTGCCTTGAGCCTTTAAGTGATTTATACGACTACGAAATACAATGTTACTAGAATATTTTACTATAAACATTCGAGTTACGTACGACAGCTCTAAAATATTTAATGTTGTTTTTTTAAATGTGTAGGCTCGCTTGTGCAGTAGTGATCAATTGTAAGTTCGTGCTGTGTATTTCGATTTGCTAAATTTTAGCTGTAGAACGTAACTGGTGGTGAAGAAGAGTATCTTTTATATAGATTTTTTACATAAGTGTTTAATTTATTTAAAGTGTTATCGCAAGTTCATGAAAGAAAAATATATTAAAATATGTAGTGTGTGTATGTGAAACCGAGTGTGATTCCTACTTAAGGAAATCGCTCTGGTGTCAAGGCACAGCGCGGCCGCTCAACACCCAACTTCTCCAGAAAGTGGGGAGTGGAGTATCTTAACACTAGGCTCAATCTGTCTACCCTGTCACTTGCGGGATACAGCATCAAGCTAAAAACAAATGAATGTAGACTCGAACCCGCGCCTGTTGACCGAAACCGTCCACACTCATACCAATAAACCATACGTTGTTATCGACCAATATTTTTTTATTGTTCACTACCAAGTACATTACCAAAATTGTATGTTCTGATTTTCGCCGAATCTTAAATTTATTTACGAAAAACGAATGCAAATGTTAAATCGAACATTACATTACAAACGAAATAAGCAAAAATTTTAAAGTAGAATACTCACTGAAATGAAAATCAGATAACAAAACACCCACCTGCGAACGAATAAATATTTATACGTTAGTAGATGAAAGCAGTCTTCTCTTAGCGTTCCCTAAGTAGGTTTCCCATTGAATCCCATTTCTTTGTGCATGTCAAAAAAGTTGTAAAGCCTCCTCATTCGGAAGACGCCTTTCAATAATGCCACGTATGAATGTGCAAGGCCATGGACGACAAGCGCGAAGAGTGGATTTGCAAAAGAAAATTATATCGGATCGTGAATGGGGGAAACATGAGCCTTTAGTAGATGTACGCCGAATGTATTCATACGAGATACTGTTTTTTTTTTATTATAGATCCGTTTGAACAAATATTATTAAGCGTTTGTGAGGCCGTCGAGGAGCAGTCCTCAGCATTAGACTGAAATGAACTGAAGATTTATTTTAAATATGGCGGAATAGAACTTAATAAGCAATTGTCTTAAAAATTAGGAAAAGAGTGCCTTAACATTATATTCTCCCTACCTGTCGTGCTATGCAAGATGTGTCTAAGTGCATGTGATGGTAGTGAACCTACGTTTAGTTTGAAATCTAATTTTACAATATGCGAAGTTATTTCTGTCACTCTATATACGAGATATCCATACATTATGGAGTAAGAGATCATCAAAATTTTTCTATCGTAACTGATTCACTACCTAGCATTGGTACTTTAAAAATATGTGGAAAAAATAACAATATACTTTTTATTGAAGTTGACTTCTACACACACATTTTATAATAGGGTAACTTGTCTAAGTGCAAAGGGATCATTTCAGGCTTAGTAATGTTTAAATATATAAAACATAAATCTAATTCACATCATGTTAATAATGAAGACTTTTTGCCTAAAGAATTAAGTCGACGTCAACTATTTTGTTTACGGAAGCTGTTCCTTTTAACATAAAATTGAATAAAATGTGAGAAACTAAAAATAGGTCTACATTTAAATGATCCTCGACGTTCACAGGGCGAGGCTGGTGACGCTGGAACCTATTCAAATGCAACTTCAACGAGAACGGATTTTATAACGTCTCTTGCTCAAGAATACTGTTAAAATTTGTATGCTTCGACAATTAACTTAATTACATCTTTTGCGAGTATTGCTCTTCTGAAGTACCTATGAAATATGTATGAAATATCCTTAAAACAGAGCCAGCACGTTAGTCTTTTCATCAATTATTAATAGAAAAGGAATTGAGTCCGTGGAAATTCCCATGTTGATTTATTACTGTCCATTCACTGAAAATATCTTGACGGTCGTATATTCAAGTGCGGGCTATCAAACCGTCATAACTATCGATCTTCGGGTGCAGCTCAGACACGTCGCCACTCCACGTAATGGATAGCGGGTCGACACGGTGACAGCAGGTTAGCATATGCATGTACTGGATTGAGTGGACGAAATCCGTGTTCTTTAATAGTTGAGTAAAATTCAGAATTATCATAAAGAATTAAGAAAATTAAGAATTATATATCATATATCAGAATTGTGTTTTTAAATCTTCATTTCATTTGTTTTTATTACACTTCATGTATGTCGTGGCGCAGCGACACGAGGTGTAACTGTAAAACCGACTGGTTGTGGGTTCGATCCCCGCTTGAGGATATGAAATATTTACTTAAATTTACATTTCCGTTTCTTCGCTCTGGTGTGTCGCGAGACAAAGCGCGGCGTTGAATTTTGCCACTCAACACGCAATGTCTCTAGAATTCGGCAGAAAGTGGGGAACGGAGTGTCTTAAGACTAGGTTCCCTCCGCCTACCCTGGTGTGCGCGGGATACAGCGTGAAGCTGATTTTGATGTATGTATATATATTTACACGACTAAATAAAATCATACTTGAAAATAAATGATGAAACGAAATTGAGACCTTTATAATCACAACATTTGACTTTCCCATCAGTTAAAGATTGATGAATTTGACATTGTAACAAGATTTATTGGATACTAAAAGCGAAAAAATGGTTTCACTGTCCAAACTTTGGGACAGTGACATCGTTTAGTGACGTTTTTGTGGTATCAAGCCGTCATAACTATCAGCCTTAAGCTCAGCGCAGACATTCGCCACTCCAGCACATAATAGATACCAGAATCACGGCACAGGCATTGAAGTATGCAGGGGATTGACAATCTATTCCTGGGTTAAATCGGATTTACGGTAAAGCGGGCTATTTTTAGTTTTGTAAAATGTCGTCTCGAATTTTGCGAACACGATCCGATTAAATTGATAGAAGGCTTCAGTGACGTTGATAACGAAATTTTCTTTTCTTTTTTTCGATATGAACGCACTGTTGGGTTCCGCCACTCAATGCGTAATATCTCGCAACTTGTTTGAAGACACTTCCATTTTCAGCCTAACTGATTGAATATGTACCATATGTCCGATTTAGAGAATATTGTTTAATGTATATCTAATTAATTAGGTAGATTCCCAAATATTTAATATTTGAATTTATCAAAAAAAAAATATACAAAATTAATTGCTAATTTTTATTTGCTTTCGAAGCTTCAATACTTACTCATATCTATCCTTCAGTACCATTAATAATATTAGAAGCTCGTATAATATTATTATTGTAAATAACCGATGTCTATTTTCAAATGGAAAGTGGTTGTTTGTGTCACATATTTCGCGTAACATAATACAGGCTGGCTAGTCTGGAGACGGCGTCGTGGCGCCGGGCTCCGCTTTCACGACGCGCGTCGTATAGGGCAAAGAGTATGGTATGTTTAATTGAAAAATTTGCAAGTTTCTAATTTGACCATTGTTTTCAATAGAAGGGTAATGTACTTAACACCATTTTTGTATTTGATTAAAATGATAGGTTGAATCATGTTGGTATGTATGTATGTATGGGCTTGACAATAACGTTCAATTTTATAGTATCTTTTTTGTCTTCGTCGAAACAACGAATGTAATATGTAATTATTAGGTACATTTCTTTGTTAAAAACAATCAACAACATCTTAAAATCCATCTTTCATATTATAAAGCTATATATAATCGGCTTGCTATTAAACATAATAATCTATTTAATATATTAAAACGTAAAACCAAATTAAACTGCATTGCAATCTCTTACCATCTGCATTACACATCTCTGATAAGTGTAGTGTTACATTCACCACAGATTTCGTACGCTCGACGGACTTTTCCTCGAGACGCCGAGACGCAACTCCCTGCGTCAATACGAGGGCATCCGTGACTCGAATAAAAAATTTTCTCACTACTTTGTTGATAAATTCCAGTGATCTCCATAAGTGCTTGTAGCTTGCGCAAATTGAATGTGAACACATCCAGCATTAATGGCGACGGTGAAATTTAGATCGGAATATTGGAGTTTCGTTTGAAGCTAAATGCAGTTACGATTGACGATGAATTCGTTGATATACCTCGTGTCTACATACATGGTCGTGGTGTTCGTGTATTGCGATATTTTGTATGGTTTTGCAATGTATGTATGTATGTTAATGTATTTTTTTTAATGGACGTTGCATTTGGGTTTGATGGGAAATAGAAAAATGAATTGTAACACGGTTTTTTTTCCATTAAACACAAATAGCGCTTAAAGGTTTTTATAAATGGATGCTGTATCTAAAGGTTTTATTGACAAACGTAGGTACTTTTTATGTAATCACTTTTTAAAATTTTATCCATTTTCAGGCTGTATATAGCAGAATGGGTAGAAAAAACCTAGTAAGACTGCGCGATCCACTTTCTACCCGAATTCAAAACATTGCGTTTTGATACACATAATGTTTCGATCATAATATATCACCAAATAAATATTTTCATTATTGATACTGTCTATTTACTATAACGTGACTCACATGAATTACAAATGAGATTGAATACATTAAGTATTCAGCATACATCTGGAAGGAGCAAACGAGAGAAAAAATTGACGACAAATGTTACATTTTTATGATAAGAAATGACTGTTTCAACGTGAAGAATATTATGGAACAAGTATTTATACTTGTAAGAATAAGAAACTACAATTATACACTTAAAACGTATTATTAATGTTTTTTTAAGCTTTATGCTGTATCCTGCATATAGAAGGGTAAGCAGTGGGAACCCAGCACCGCCCAATTCAGTGGCGGATCTCAACGCCACAATTTACGTCTTTGTTAGGCTTTAAGCTATGGTAATCAGCATAGACCACAAAAATATATGAAAGTAAATATGTTGTGAGTTCGATTCCCATTCGAGAGGATGAATTATTTCCACTTCCTGCTCGTGAAACTAAAAAAGAAATACAACCATATTCTTCAAATCTAATTAACACATACAATCTCCCATACAAAACAAAACAAACAACCTTTAAAAAAAACGCCATAATATTATGTAGGTACATACATCTAAACATCAAAACGTCCCATAAAATATAATAATTTAGCTATGATTGTTGTGACTTCCCGTTTCATAGCTAAATGCCCTTCCAGACCGTGCGGGTCTTTGTTGGCATCAATGGCCACTATAAAACAATAAGTGGCCATTGTTCGGTGACGGCAATCGTCGTAAAGCGGTGGAACGCATCTGCGCTTACCTGCGCGACTTTTTTTTTTTTATATATTTTTATTGCATGTTAGATGTACTCTAAATGGAATAATAAGGGATTTAAAAGGTTGTAATGAAACCACAGGACGGGACCAATTGAGCTTGATGAAAGATGTCTGGTGAATGGATTGTTTTTCATGTTTTTTTTTATGCAAAATTAAATTTCGTTTAGATTTTAAAATAATATTAAGTTTATGAGAGAGAAGCTTCACGCTTTTTTACGCATAGCGATTTCCAGCCGTGTAGAGGGCAGAGGAAAATTAAATACTCGTTTCTCTCACACACTGTTCTCCATTCTCCGTGTTTTGTCTATTTTATATAGAAGTAAGAAAAAATAAAAATAAATTATATGGCATGAGGCCCTCGAGCTCTAATCGTTGATTCTAAAAAATATATTTAAATAAAAGTCAAATGAATGACGAATCATTGATCAACGACTAGTAGTTAAAAGAACAACTAATAAATAAGTTATAAGAATAAGAAAAATAAAAAAATTGTATTAAACAAGAATCTATTATAAATAAAAAGTCTACAACCAAACATTAGTTTCCATTACCAAAATTATTCACGTACACATCTTGGGGAACATAATTTACGATCGTCCCTAACTAAACACGCGTTTTCGTAACGAAATACACAATTTTTGTTTGCTACGACACGATACCATCTAAAGTGAACGGCACAATAAAGAACGTGGAAACACGTCCGCCGCTTTCCCTTTTAGCATAGTTTTCCCGATGAATAGATATAAATTATGGCAAAAATATGAGCTCAAATGAGATGGAAATTTCGCGAATTTGGTAGGTTACTTGTGAGTTGGTTGATTTATCTATTATTATGTAGTTGTTGGAGGAACTGGGACGCCATTGTTTTGATGTGTTTAATAGAACAAGGATAGTGGGTTCGATTTCCCACTCTAGTGAATTCATTATTTTCGTTTTCGTTCTGGTAACAATTTAAATCAATAAATACAATATGAGTATAAAATAAACAGAAATTGATAGGAGATATTTATATCATAAATTGCTGAACCAATTGTCATAAAATTTATATGGTACTAATTCTGGGGTAAACTCTAGCCAATGAAAAAATAAATATCAAAATAAAAAACTCAATAAGGAGAAGTTCGGGTTAAAACAATAAAAAAACATACATGTTGAATAGAGACCTCCTTTTGTTGTTTCGTCAATTCAAATTTAAATATAACGAAATCAAACAATTTAAATTTAAAAATCAAATCAGCTTCATGCTGTAGCCCACACACAGCAGGGTAGGCAGAGGGAACCTGGTCTTAAGACACTGCGTTCCCCACTTTCTGCCGAATTCTGGAGGAATTATGTGTTCAGTCGCAGAACTTCGACACCAGAGCGAAGAAACGGAAATATAAATTTAAGTAAATATTTCATCTCCTCGAGTGGGGATCGAACTCACAACCAGTCGGTTTTACAGTCACACCTCGTGTTGCCTCGCCACGACTGGCCTCAAACAATTTAATTTATCATTATTCATATTATTAATGAACTCCAAATCATTTTCCCACGGACTTATAACTAAAAGTCAATGATAAATCAAACGAATCCATTTAAATCGTAATTATTCCATAAAAGCGATACTAAAGTAGTACTTGCGTTATTAATACAATAATTGCTTCGAACAAGTAGTATTTTTTGTTAATCATTTGCTCACTCGAGGGTGAGACCGTATCGAAGTCAACTATTGAAAAAGCCATTTCGTCTCGTATTTATGTTTTAGATTTGTATCGAGTGAAGTATTATGACTTATAGTGAAGTAACTTGACTGTTACTGTTATTTTGAGTTCATTTAGTTTAACGGAAATACACTATTTTCATAATGAAATATATTACGCAAACATGTTGCTATAATACATGCTCGTATTTAAACAAAACTAATAACAACACTATATTAAACTGGTCCAATAGTTTTGTTATAAATACATAAAATATAATAATAAAAGCCAAAAGGGTTTTATGATTATGTTTGATATATTTAACTAATTAATCTATAAAGCAATACTTAGTCCATTTCATTTGTCATTATTTATAAATCTATAAATGCACGTTTTAAACATATAAAAACATATTAAATTTAATACAAACTTCTTACTACTAATTACGTAATTACGTATTTACAATAAACAATTTTAAGATTGAAACATATATATTTAATATTTTCATTTCTTCGCTATGGTGTCGAGGCAAAGCGCGGCGTTGAGTTCCACCAATCAACAAGCAATACCTCCAGAATTTTTCAGAATTTATTATTTTGATGAGAACGGAATGCCTTAACAGTTCTCTGCCTCTCTGAATACAGCTTAAAGCTGAGAAAGAAAAAAACAGATCCAGTCAAGGGACAGTACAGAACGATGAAATATAAATTTTATTAATGAATATTAATAAAATTTATATTTCATTAAGAGGCCGGTCGTGGCGCAGCGGCACGAGGTGTGACTGCAAAACCGACTGGTTCTGGGTTCGATTCCCACTCGAGGAGATGAAATATTTATTTAAATTTATATTTCCATTTCTTCGCTCTGGTGTCGAGGTTAAGCGCGGCGTTGAGTTCTGCCACTCAACACGCAATGCCTCCAGAATTCGGCAGAAAGTGGGGAACGGAGTGTCTTAACACTAGGTTCCCTCTGCCTACCCTGCTGTGTGCGGGATACAGCGTGAAGCTAATTTAATTTTTTAATTTAATTTAATTTTAATATTAATAACACATTTTAATTAACATAATATAATAATATAACTTTAAAAAACGGAAGGATAGATAAATAAATTATTTTTATAAACTAATGTCAAATCAAATATAAGCATAGGACAGAATCAATATATATATATATATATATATATATATATATATATATATATATATATATATATATATATATATATATATTTATTGATTCTGTCCTGTTACTGTATTTAAGCAAATATTTCATCTCCTCGAGTGGGGATCGAACCCACAACCAGTCGGTTTTGCAGTCACGTCACACCTCGTGCCGCTGCGCCACGACCGGCCTCAATATATATATATATATATATATATATATATATATATATATATATATATATATATATATATATATATATATATATATATATATATAATTTTTTTTTGACAATTACATGTTTTTGTTTTTAATGATGCTATTAAAAAACACATGGCAACATGTATCCAATTCACCTGCATTTTAATTATATTTACCAAAAATTTGTCAGTTCGAGCGAATGTAAACAACTCTTACAGTAATATTTTCCTTTGTTATTTACAAACAGGTTATTCTGGTATGGCAAACAGTAATAAATTATATTATAACAAAGTACGTAATGAAATCTAGATCTAAATGTAATTTTCCTGTAGCCTGAAATGTATTATTAGGATAGCAAACTTAGATTAGAATTGTAGGTGTAAGTTTTGAATGGGAATAGTAATGTTCATAATCTAAATAGAAATACAAGTACCTAAGTAAAATAAGAGTATGGTTAGTGAGTTATCATAATTTCTTAACTCTTATTCTGGAGAGCTGGAGAATATGGTCTTAGACTTTATATACAGTGTATCTTAATTTGTTTTATCTTTATGCTATATGAACGATAGACAGAGGGAACGTAGTGATAAGACACTCCGTTGTGACTTTCTGATCACTTTTCGTAACATTAAACGGACATTGTGATTTTCTGACCAGAGCGATGTATTGAAAATATTTGATTTTCCCTGACATGGAAGAATCGAACCCATAACCGTCGTATGTATATACGCTACCCTACAGCTCCACGAAAGCCTCAAATGGAGAACATAGTGTATTTATTATAACTAACTTAAAAATATTAAAACTAATTTTAAAATAGGAAAGTATGGTTAAACAAATGTTTATATTAACATAATCCGAATTTAAAACCCGATCGTACAGAGCACTCAAAGCAATAAGTTAACAATTTATTATGTAATAAAGATAACATAAAAAGTACATTGGTTAGATTTCTCCAATCAGTCGGTTTTCTATCAAATTAATAGCCCCATCGTCGACACAATCACAGGTGATTTAAAATAATGGAATAAAAGATACTGTACTAGTTTAATTATTGTAGTTTTGTGTAAGTTGAAAATAGGTAAAAAAAATAATGTTTCTTATTTGCGTTTACCTATTTCGTTTATGTATTGTATGTTTTTTTTAAAGACTATAAGCGCGACGATTGTGAGTTAGATTCCCACTCCTAGGAGTATAGTAAATATTTAATATTTTAATTTCCTCGCTCAGGTAACGAGGCAAAGCGCGGCGTTTAGGTCCACCACTCGACACTCAAGAGTGTCTTAATATACTAGGTTCTCAGGTTCAGGTTCTCATCCTTTGCAACTCTGCTATGTGTGTGATACAGCGTGATGCTAAAAAACATTCCTTTTTTTATATATAAGTAAGCTTTTTTGAAAATGGTGACTTTTGCAGTCACATTTAAGTAATGCTTATTAAACTATTCATATTTATATATTATTTCACTCTAGAGAAAAAATGATTGATTAAAGAATGACACAAAAGATTTATGAAGCAAGAGTAGCAGCGGAAGACATCACTTGATCTTCATGAGAACACAGTGCCAATGCTACTCCACAGAGACCCTGTTAAAAGAATGAGGAACTCCCAGGATGCCATGAATAAAGATTTTGCTGAGAGGCGAAGAGGCGAAAGAAAGAGGAGAGATCGTAGTGTTTGGCGGCCCGTACACTCTAGCTACCCCACAAGGTTAAAGCGTGAAGCTAAACATATAATATATTAATTTATTTAAGAAAAATAAATCTAATGTCCATTTTAAAACATATGAAAGATAAAAATACAGACCAAAAAAACAGACACGTTCCAGAGTCGCAATCATCGTGACTGTCATTGCATCTGTCAATTTATTACGTGACTTACGACTTTAATGGGGACCTTTGACACTACTTTGTTTAAAAAAAGATAAGTGATTAATTTTAGGTCAAGGAACAGTAATGATTATAATATGTTTATATACATATATGTTTTCTTTACTTAAGTTGTGGGTTCGATTCCCACTCGGGGGAATGAGTAATTTTCATTTCCGCGCTCTGATAACAGACAAAGCGCGGCGGCAGTTAAATTTTCCCTCTTAACAAACCATCTGACATGTCTCGAATATTGGTGCAGTGCGTTAGGAACATACAATCTTAACATTAGGTTCTCTTAACATTAGGTACCCTGCTACTTATTTAAGCCTACAACATTAAAACCACGAGACCATTTTATCATAATATTATTTAATTTAATAGATACATATACCTACGTATATTTACTACCCTATATTCCGCAATAGGAATAGCTATATCGTTATATAAACTTACTGAAGTCCATACATTGTCAAATTATAAAGTATTTTAATTAAAATGTTTCGGTTCCTCTACTTTAGTTACGGATAATTAATATTAAACTTACTTAGAAGCCTGACTAAGATGTATTAACCTAGTTCAGACTGTCTTGTATATAGAAATAACCTACTTTACTAAAACTACCTATAATAATATGATAGTATATACTTAAACTATAAAGAATATTATAAGAAAAACGCAACGGTTGTTATTCTCACTAGGGAAAACGAATTATTTTGTTTTCACTTCCACGCTGTGTTAAGAAGTTAAAGAGCGGCGTTGAGTTCCGCCATTTAACATTTAACGCCTCTACAACTCGAAAGTAGGGAACGGAGTGTCTACAACACTAGGTTCTCTTTGCCTATCGTGCTATATGTACATATATGCGAAATAAAGCGTACCTAAAACTTAAAAAAATATGACAAGAAAATACTCAGGCTGTATGTGGATTTTTTTTTCAAGAAATCGGTTTTTTAAAAAAATCATAAATTTCCAAATAAATGCTAAACCACTGAAAACCGCTAAACATACATGGGATTTAAATGGGTCACTGTTGATTCGTCGTTCGAATTACACCATATGCTTATTATATAAAACAAAACTGTTCCTCCAATTTTGCGAGAATCGAATCCACGACTATCAGCTTACTATTAACACTCACTCACTATACAATAGCTTACTATCTTTTAATAACAAACGTAGTAAATAACATCGTTGTTTACTGGTTTTCTACTTTATACATTTAGCAGTATATTTTTCCCAAAATAAACATTTATATTGAATTGGTTGGTGAAAAATGATTTATTTCTTATTAACTACTATTCTTAAGGTCTTTAAGATTCGAGAATGTCAAAGAATTAAATTCAATGAAGACTTACAATCTCAATACAAGCCTCATACAAGACAGATTCAATTACAATAGGTCCAGGGAATTAGGAAATGGTGGTACAATGAGTCGTTTAACTTTTGAGTTTAAATGTGTCTTGTCGTATGTGGGTTAACAGTTTCAAATTATTTTGATTATTATTTCTTATAATTTGAAAGGTATTATATATGAAAGATTTATATGGCATATACATAATTCACAAGTTGCAGCCTTCCCTCACATAGCTTTATTAAGAGAAGGAAATATGATCGTCGTTGTCAGTCCAACCGAAGTAGACGTGTGTCAAGTTTAAAAATGGAAATAAAAGGTTATCCGATTTTTTAAACAGAAAATTGTATATTATCAAATGAAATAGGCATACAGAGACGTCGATTCTCTTTTAACATTTTTTTTCACTTTCACGCTGTATCCCGCAAGTAGCGGGGTAGGCAGAGGGGGCTCCCTCTGCCTGCAGAGTATCTTAACACTGGGCTCAGTGTTAAGATACTCTGCTACCCACTTTTTGTTATAAGAGGAACACTACGACGCGCTTTTGCCCCGACAACGACACCAGCGCGAAGAAATGAAAAAATTAAATGAAATCATTTCCTCGAGTGGAAACCAAACCCACAACCTTTCACTTTTAAAGTCACATGCCTATATATGCCCCCGTGCCACGCCCTGGCCTCAAAAAAAGTATTTAATATCATTTAAATTTTAATTGACCGAATTCAATAACAATAATCTAATCCCCATAACATACAAAACAAATGTATATATTAACCAACACCAATTACAGTGCTAATGTATATTGAACGTAATTATCAAAACGTGCCTGTACAGTATCATTTGTAAGAGAATTAATAGTTAAAATTATTTGTAACCACTAGGGTTGTCCTACCCCCAACAACGGTTCAATAACGAAATTAACCGAACAACCTATATGGAAATGCGATCAGCTTTATTTTATATCCTATTATATTTAGAAAGCAAAAGATTGTCCTGAATCAATATTTATCATTTTATCATTTTTTTTAACTTCACGCTGTATCCCGCAGGATACGCAGAGGGAACCTGAGTAATGCTAAGACACTCCGGTCCTAATTGGGAAACTTCCATTAATCACTTTTCGCAAAATCCTTGAAGCGTTCCGTATTGAATGGCGCATGCGCCTTTGCCTCGTTACCAGAGCGAGAAAATGAAATTATTTTATCACCCCCTAGTGAGAATCGAATCCACAACCGTTGCGTTTAAAGTTGCACACTTGTGCCACGACGGCCTAATTATATCATGATTAAAACCCTAAATACTATTATTTTATGAAAAACACGCACAATGCAAAGAACCTAGTGTTAAAACACTCCGTTCGCCACTTTCCGATTAATTATATATACAGTTTAGTACTGTCGTCGTTACTTCTAACGTCAATATGATTCTACATAATTAAATTATTCATACCTACTCTTCAAGAATACACCACATACCTAATGTATATCATTTCTTCTTAATAAAAAGAAAGGAATTTAAAATTATAGCAAGGTCTGCTTTATAAAACCGTCTCGGAACACATTCAAACGACAGTCTTATTAACAATAAAGCACATGGTGCGCGAATGAATTATTTAACATGTGGATAAAATTCAAGCCATTTTTGCTCCTGTTCACGCAAAAAAAGATAATTTCTATGCGGGAGATATTTTTTATGCTATTTTAGTAGACTATACTCACGATCGTTGTGGGTTCGTTTCCCACTAAGCAATGAGCTATTTTTATTTCCTTGCTCTGTTAACAAGACAAAGCGCAGCGTTGAGTTCCGTCACTGAATACGCAATGTGTCGAAAATTTAGCGACACATTAGGAATGGACTGTCTTAAACGTTTCACTAGGTTCCCCTTGACCACTCCCCTACGATGTAACATACAGCGTAAGAGAAAATATATTAACAACTAAGATTATTTTTACCTTTCAGGATGTTTCATCTAGATTTTATTCTTAAGATAGTTAAAAATCTAAAATTTTAATTATTCAATAAAAACAAAACACAAAAATAAGATAATGGATCTCACTCTCAATGGACTCATTATTTATTTAGAAAAAATATATATAACGTGAAAAATAAGCAACAATTCTTTACGGGCAGCCCCTTGGGTGTGACCAGGCGGGCTTGGGGTCAATTTGTCAATCTGACTTCTAGAAGCTAACTGACAGGTATGTTGAAGTCTCTAGAGGTATCTATTGAAGATATTGTACTTGCTCCTCTTACGTAATCATATAATAACATTTTGGTTTCCGTTTTGGTATTTGATAGTGTACACTAAAATTAATAACTTTTGACTGATCCAAAAAGTTATATTTTAATATCGATATGTACCTATAACTAAGCAAAAGCAAAAGTAAATCGTTTTAAAATGTATTTGATAAATAATTTGTTGTTGTGATTTAAGTGCCTTGGGAGTTATCATAATAGATAAAGGTTTAAATATTACACATGGGAATTAATTAAAATAATTGGCTAGTTTATTAAGACAGAGAATATGATACACTAGATTTTGCTTACCACATGAATGTCTTTTGTATGCATTATGAGTGAGTTTTTCTTAATGATCTCAGTTTTCTTTACCTTCTTTACAATAAGTATAAGAGAAATACGGAGTGATTATAATAAAATTGACCAATTTACCCTATTTCTCATAGGTCTACTTTCAGGATAGGCTTCACATATAAGGTTTCTCCCAACGGAATTAGTTGCGGGAAACGGCTAAAATAGCCTTTGGTTGTTTCCAATTTACAATATATAGTTAGTTGGACCTCCGCATAACTTACATTTGGAATTCTGAACTAGATAGGAACTAATGATCTATTTTAACTAAATTTAGATTTTCAAATTTCATTCAATTTATATTTCCATTTCTTCGCTCTGGTGTCGAGGCAAAGCGCGGCGTTGAGTTCTGCCACATAACACGCAATGCCTCCAGAATTCGGCAGAAAGTTGGGAACGGAGTGTGGTGCACTAGGTTCCCTCTGCCTACCCTGCTGTGTGCGGGATACAGCGTGAAGCTAAAAAAAATAAAATAGATAATCATGTTCATTCCTTTTTCTTCTTATTTCACCCAGAATCACTTGTAGAATCGTGTTACGTTCTTAAAAATTAGAATACATTTTACCTCTATAAAACATAATTCACAATCCCAAATAAATCACAAAGATCTTAATTAAACTAATAGTATGAAACAGCATCAGATATTAACCCTTTAAAAGGTAAAATTTCTATGGAATCCGTCCTGAATATATATAAATGTTCTTATTTCACTTAAAGTATATATACACAATACATTTATTTTAGGTATGGTCCTAAATAAGCAACGGGCTACAACGATTTAAACGTACTTTCAAGAAAGTTTTAATTCTAAAATCCTTAAAGGAACAATCAAAAGTTGCCGAGCAATCGATGTTGTGTACATGTTAGCTGGAGTTATCGAGCTCAGAGATAAAGGTGTATACGATGGACTTAAAAGACTTTTTGTTTGTCGTAACAGGAACCTAGTTCTAGATTTTTGTGGAAACAACGGATTTATAGATAATATTATGTGATGTGCAGTGCTTTTAGTGAAAATTGATATGGGTCAGAGATATTACTTTAGAAAATGTGGCGTTGAATATCGCCACTTAACTAGGTAAATTTGGTGGTATGTGTAGAGTGTTTTAACATTAGATTTCATCTATCTACCATCCCATAAGCGGAATACAGCGTGAAATGAAAAAAAAATACATTTTTAACATTCTTTTTCATTAATCTAATTTTTATGGATCATAAAACAGGAGCAAGTACTTATTAGTAAGAACCAAATAACCTAAGATTTTAATAACAAAATCATTTCCAAAATAAAACGAAGAGTTTAATTAACACATAGCGTTATACTCATGTCGGATCTTGTACAGGCTATAAAGCCATGTTTACTCGAGATATCGAACAGTTTGTGATAAAGCCGTACTATAGGTACAGTACCTATACGTAGTGGCAGTTCTCACGTGAACCCTCAGTTACAATGGGGCACTGAAGGGACTTTGTTGAACAGGATACTGTGTTACAGGATGTTTAGCTTAA
>JAJHJA010000996.1:0-155610 GCA_021202915.1 Heliconius himera
TGGGAGAATGCCCTAAAACTCTCCTTAGACGATATTTCGCAAATGTTCAAAACTGTATCAAAAACGGCCGTTCAAAATTTATCACCATCTAAATGTAGAACACTGACGACACCAAATGAAACTGAGAGGGATTTAGATGATATGGATGTGATAAGTAATTATTCTGATGTCCAAGATGTCAGAAATGACGATATGAATGGCATAAGTAATGAAGAAATCAAAAATAATTATTCTGATATCCGAAATAATGATGATATAAATGGCTTAAATAATGAAGAAGCTAATAACGATGATAGTAATAAAACTAATGTTAATGATGAAAATTCAGAGGGTACATCGAAAAGCTATAAATTAGACTCCGTTAAAGATGACAGTTCAAAGTCTGATAAGTTTTCCGATCCGTTGCAAGAGTTCTCCGAAGTGGACCTATCATGATTTTGCGATAGTGTTTTTTGTAGTGTTCTAAAGGATTTTTAGTGGTTGTAGTTTTGTTTATCGTGAATGCTCTAAACCAGTGTTTCCCAACGTGGGGCCCACGCCCCACAGGGCGGCAATTTGATATTTAACGGCGATTTTATTTAAAGTTGTATCGAGATACAACTTTAACTTTGTCGCTTCAAATTTAACAAAAAAAGGCAAAATCTTAAATTTGAAATAAGTAAGTGTCCGTCAAAACTGTTGTAATAGTTCGTTGATTTAATATTCATATATATATTGTATAGATATAATTGATAGATATTTGATTTCATTTTTATAATAGGGGGGCATTAAAAAATTTTGAAAGGTTAATGTGGGGCATGGCATAAAAAAGATTGGGAAACACTGCTCTAAACCGTTATAAAAATCTATTAACCTCCTTATGTAAGTGACGACCCCATATTGAAATTAAAGGAGATTTATGTTATAAGTTATTAATTTGATATCCAAGATGTCACAAATTATGATATAAACGGCTTAATTAATGGGGAAATCAATAATAGTTATTCTGATATTAGAAATGATGATAATAATGATTAAACTAAAAGTAATGATTGTGACAAAAATAATGGTAATGATCAAAATTCAGTCAGTTCAAAATCTGATAAGTTAGTTCTTTGATCTGTGGCAAGAGATACCTGAAGTGGAATTATCATGATTTTGTGATATTGTTTTTTGTAGTGTCTTAAAGGATTTGTAGTGTATTGTAGTTTTACCTACATATGTTTAGTGTATAGTTAATACATTTTTTATTTTTGTTTTTTTCTGGTGTTTCAAACAATTGGTGTTTCGTTCAATCTCTCGTTTGGTTTGATTATTCGTGGAATTGTTTGTGCAATTTTTTTTTATCGACATTCACAGAAAAATATACATATTAATAGTTTTTACATATTTTATTGTATCAAGTATTTGTTGTTGTATATGTTTTTACTTTTTATATATTTCGTTTTTTTATGTTTTTATGTAAATAGGCAATATTTTCTAAGTTTATTTATAATGCTATTTCACGTTTTTTTTTCTGTGTAAAATTTAGATATACATGCATATATAACACATAACATTGTAATATATATAATATTTGTTACATAATTTGTATCAATATATTAATATTATAATTAATATTTATTTTTAAAATCGTTTACAATAATCATGTAACTGACTATACTTAGGAATGATAATTGTGGGTTCAACTCCCACTGAAGTATAAGTTTATATTTAAACGCGGTATTTTAGTTTCATACCAGAAAACGCAGGGTTGAGCTCCGCCAATGTCGCCTAACATTATTTTCTGCCTTCCTTTGAGTGAATACAATTGTATGTAATATATTTATGATCTGTAAACTTAAACAGATAGTATATTAAAACTAGCATTTAATATTTAAAATATTTTTAGTCTGTATTTAATTGTATAGTTGTTTAATTTAGAGCTCCCGGTTTTATAATATTAATTTTGAAACAAATGAAAAATGTGTCAAATTTAATGTAAATATATTAAATTAGTATTAAGTTTAGCGGTTTTTAAGTGATACATAATATAGACATTTTCAAATTTATAAGTAGAAAATTTTATAAAAAAAATAATGGTATTTCTTTGTCAGCAGTTTAAAGGTATAATATTTTGGTAGTATTACATTATATAATAATTATTTATACCAGCTTTAATCCGCGGCTTCGCCGGCGTTGTTAAATGGCAATAATTTTGCCGTTGGTGCAGTGCAAAATCTTAACGTGAGTTATATGGCCGCCTTCCTCGAGATATGGATTATCCAATATAAACAAGAGGCCGGTCGTGGCGCAGGGGTAGTGTGACTGTAAAATTGACTGATTGTGGATTCGATCCCTACTCGAGGAAATTATATATTTATTTACATTTGTATTTTCATTTGTGCGCTCTGGTATCAAGGCTTGAGTTCCGCTACTACTCCTACTCCTTCTACTCTGCTGTTTGCGGGATATAGCGTGAGAATGATGATGAATATAAATAAATTTCAATTCAAATAGTTCCTGAGAGTAGAGCGTTCAACTAATAGTTAACTAAACAAAATTTTCAGCATCATAATATAGACTCTTTTTTTGTTTTATATATGTTCACTTAAAGACCTTTAGGAAGTTTTCTAGTAAAGCTGTGACGGACGGACGGATAATATGGCATAATGTAGATATAATAAACTTATTTATATAAATAACAATACAAGTAAATAAATGGACTTAACTTCTTTGTTGTGGGTTCGATTCCTATTCGGGGAAATAATTGTTTTAGATTTTTTTTATTTCATCGTTCTAGTAGTGGCTTGAAGTGCGTTCTGTCTTTATCCTTCTATATGCGGAATAATGTGGTAAAATTAACAAATAATGATAAACATATCTCTGGTTTTTTAAATATTTTAGTGTAAAATTGTAAGTTTTTACATATTGTAAACTGATTATTATTTTTTTTTATCTGTGCAATAGTCTCATATGGCCTTATAAATTACTATTTGTTTCTTTTGCTTTGTTAATAACTAGTTTAGAAAATGATCAAATCAGATTGTGAAAATTTAGTTTTTTCTGACGCTATTGTAAGTTAATAAAGTTTGTATTTTTTTTCAAATGGTGCAGTAAAAAAATTGTCTGAACCATAATATTGAGTTCATATTCATGTAGTTCATTTCTTCGCTCTAATAAGACAAAGTGCGGCGTTAAATTCCGCCACTTAATACGATTTGAATTCAGACGAAAAGTAAAGAACAGAGTGTATTAACACTTATGTTCCCAGGTTCTCTTACAGTATGAAGTTAAAGGGCAAACCTTTAGCGTATGAAATGCAGAACATCTTTATTTTTATATAGAGGAGAAAGGAATATAGAAAACAGTAGCGTCAAGCTTATTTTAATTTATTTGCATATTCTTATTTTTTTTCTTTTGTAAAATGTTTCGTCCAGTGTTCATTAATTTATTTAGTACAAGTTTCTTTTTGTTTATATCATGTAAAATTATCTGTATATAATGACCTGGTCGGTAGGTATTCATGATGTAATGGAAATTGTAATATATATGATTCATATTTTTTGGTTTGTTTTATTTTTGACCAACCATCGCTTACTTTGCCACCGTGGTCTAGTAGAAACAACTACTTTTGGGTATGACACAGACTCATTGGGATTCTCCGTTCTGGCTTGACAAAGTGCAGTTTAAGGAGTTTTAAATAACATGTATCGGTTATATGTGGGAAGATGGGAATGGAGTGTCTAACACTGGGTCCTCTCTTCCTACTCTGTTTTGCGGTATAAAGCGTAGAAGAGGAATTAAAAATAATCCAATCCACCAGGTCAGGAGTCAACCTCGAACTGTAAATGACAGTCAAATTATAATAGAAGGATATAAAATAAATATTTCAATAAAACAAACGAAAACGAGGTAATCTTTTATTAACAATATTTTTTAAACTAAAACCTATATATATATATATATAAAAATAATTTACTTTTAAGGAAGATTTAAACTACAATGCCGGTCATGATAATATGGGATGGGAATCGAATCCATAACCGTCGCATTTACAGTCAGCTTATTGATATAAATACTAGCAACAAGTAAAATAACAAAAATATATTTGTGCTATATTTTATTTTCTTATGGACGTACATTATAAAATAGAATATTTTAAATAATCATTAAATGTAAAGGAAGACATTCTATCTTGAATTATATTTATTTCTTTAACAACTTCTTAAATTAAATAATAAAAATACATATAGTTTTTACAATAGTACAGTATTTATTATACATATAACTAACAATATGGTTGTCTGTAAAGTCGGTGTACGGACGGTAATTTTACGTGATAACGTCATAAGAAAACATTAATGAAAAATTGCATACTTCAGGAATCGAATTGGATTATTATCACTGAATTATCACACAGAGAAAGATTTAATTGGAAAAGTCGTTCGTGCCTCTATCGCTTGTACTGCTCTCTCGCTTGCACGCTCGCGAGAGGCGGAACGTGACAATGAGTTATGTTTTACGTGAGTGCAACCGGCGCTCGACGATTTAAAAGTATCACGGAAAAATAATATTCATACTATATTATAATCTCAAATTAAAGTAAAAACTAAAAGCGGATGATTGATAAAAGATAAACTAATTATTTGAAGAATAAAAATGTCATAATTCAAAAAGTTTCAGCTTCACCTGTATCCCGCAGGGTGGGCAGAGGGAACCTACTATCACACTTAGGAGTAGAACACTCAGTTTCCAACGCACTGTCCAATTTTCGAGACTCAGAGATCGAGATCGAGTGACAAAACTTAACGTCGCGATGTTCCTTTGGGGAGCAATTAAAATAACTTGAATTCAATTTCATCTAGTAGAATCGAACCCACAACGGGTCAACTCACGTTAACAATCAAATACTGTACCAATCTAAAAATTAGGAGTTAAGTCACTTTCATTTTACGAATGCGATACATATATGTTATATATAATATTTTTATTTTTTTAAATAAATACTATAGTTTATACGTTATTACATATATTAAAATATACATTTATATGAAAATATATTATTAAACATTTTTTTTCTTTGAATATGGACAGAAGTATTGGAAGGTTGCTATTATTTTTCAACTGATTAATTTAATCATTATTTTAAGTAGCTAATTAGTAATCGGTTTAAATTTAAAAATAGAATGTGGTTTAGTTAATTTTTTTTATATTTTTTTCTTAACTTGTGTTGTGTTTGCGACTAATGAAATAGATTTTTTATCTGTGACACTTTGAACATTTTGAACTTTATTTCAAAAACCTTTTTCCTTTAATGCATAAATAATAAAAAAAAATTCAAGAAAATAATATTTTTCGGTCAAAATATATAAGTAATATCACAATGAAATTTTCATTTAAATTAAATCACCTTCACGCTGTATCTCGCCCGTAGCAGGGTAGACAGAGGGAACCTTATGTTGAAACACTCCGTTCCCCACTTTTCGCAAAATTTTGGAGGCATTGCGTGTTGAGCGGCGGAACTCAACGTCGCGCTTTGCTTTTGACACCAGAGCGAAGAAATAAATATTTCATTTCCTCGTGTGGGGATCGAACAGTTCAAATTTACAGGAACATTGTGTGTCCCTGCGCCACGACTGGCTTCTAATTTTTAACCGACTTCCGTAAGAAGAGGCTATCAATTTAGCTGTATTTTTTTAAGTTTATTACCTCAAAACTTTTGAATAGTTATAAAAATATTTTTTAATGCGGAGACTAAATTGTTAAAATCTTTTTTAACCCTTTAATCACATAGAGTACACTAAAACCAACTCAAATTATTAAAAAAAAAAACTAAACTATACCAAAATTAACTTAGCCATTTAACCTAAAAAATATTTTTAACAACCATTACTATTGACCATTTAATGTTTTTTAGGCCACTAAACCTAAAGAATATACCTAAAATAATCAAAAACCTAGGACTTTACGTATAATTTGGATCTACCCGGAAACAGTTCCTCTAATATCGTGAAGGCATCAGTCCAGGGCACTATTTTAGCTTTTACTTGAGGACTTGATGAAGATAGGGTCTTCTTGATCATGTCATCCATTGGGTAACCTTTTCTTGGGAATACTGTAGACTGTATTAAAAGACACATTTTAAAAATTGGGCATACAAATGCATCTATATATTTTCACTGATTGATTAGGGTTATCTTCACGCTGTATCCCGATTATTGCAAGGCAAAAAGAGGGAACCTTGTGTTAAGATACTTCATCCTCAACTTTCCATCCGAATTCGTGACTGTAAGTATTGAGTAACCGAATTCAACGCCGCGCTTAGTTTTTTTTTCAGAGCAATGGAATGAAAATAATTAATTGCTCTGAGTGGGAATCGAACCCACAATTGTCGCGTTTAAGGTTAGACTCTGTGAATTCAAGGGCGAGTCACTTGCACAGGTTTGATGGGCCAAAGTAGACCTATAGATTTCGCGGCGAATTTTATACAAAAATATTGCAGAGTATTAGCAGAACGGAATATTTTTTAGGGAAAATTATTTCTTATAATAAAAAAATAACAGAAGGAGAGACAGACCGGATAGGTTTTTTTAAATCTTAGAAAAATAAGAAAAGAAGAAAACTCACACTAGGTGGCAAATTTGTGGCAGGACAATAGTCGTTCCTGCCGTCCCCACTGTACACCACTCTGTCGAACCTGCGACCGTCGCTCCACTGAGCCAGGGCGAGCGACTTGCACAGGTTTGATGGGCACCTTGGACACGAAGTTTGATTCATACACGGCTCTATGTAGAGGCGGTCGTTCTTCCAAAACGCACGATTCGTTATTACTGCTGTTATAGATTCCTGTTGACAAATTTCTTTTTTTGTTATTCCTATACATACAGCAGGGTAGGCAGAAAGAACTGGTGTTAAGAGACTCCTTTTCAAGCCGAATTCCATTTAAGTGCACGGGCGGGGGGATACTAAAATAATTCATACTCCCGAGAAGGAATTGAACCCACAACCATGACACTGATGACATCACTAATTACACTTTGCTTGAATGTGTATTTTTAGAAATTATGTATTAAATCATTACATTTAATCAATTAATCTATTTCAATATATCTAATACAACAGTCCATTAAATATCCTTTTTTCGTCTTATATACACAAAGAACATACTTTATAATGAAATGGTTCAAAATGGGTATCAAACTTACAACTCCCATTTCCTAAGATAATCTACTAGAGGACATCTGGCCCGTAGATACATTACACTATATATAATTTGATACAATTTCCTGTTGAATATTCACAGAAACAATATAATTGAGTTAGATCTGCGCAAGGTCTTCAATGACGCGTGTTTATATTATGTATGTAGGTACATACAAATTAATATCATGTGTACGTACGACTGCAATTATTTTATATAAAAAAAAACTTCGCCCCTTTTCGCTTCGCTCGTCAACCACCTCTCACTTCGCTTCTATTGATTTGATGGAACAATTTTCAATAACGATGTATTTTTTGTATACTATACTTTATGGCAATACTTTTTCATATGCGATATATTTTTCATTTCACAGAACTATAATATTTTGGCGGAACTCAACGCCGCATTTTGTCTACCAGACTGAGAAAATGGGATAAAAATAACAACCATCGGGTTGACAGTCTGGCGTAGTTCTATTTTTTTAAACTATTTACAAACGGGCTATATTCAAAATTTCTATACAAAATGTTATGAAACTAAAAATAATAATATACAAATTTCCACCTGCAATCCATGCACTTTAAACCAATGGTTAACGAAGACGCTGTTAGCATCAGTCAGGATCAGGACCTCCCAGCCCTCCTGCGCTAATGTGGTGATAAGCTCGATGATGCCAGGGTTCGGGCGCATCGAGGCGATGCTGTCCAAGATGTCCGATGGATGGAAACCAGCTGAGTACGCATGTTCAAATACCTGGAATTAGTATTAGATAATTTTTAATTCAATTTCACGGTGTATTCCGCATATAGCAGGATAGACAGAGGGAATCTAGAGTCAAGCGACTTTGTAAATGAAAATAATAATACATTCTCTCGAGTGGGAATCGAACACACCGTGCCACAACTATCACGTTTACAGTCGCACGCTTGTGCCCCTGCGCCACGACGGCCTCATAATATATTTTTAATTTAAATTTTCTTCACGCTTTATCCCGCACAAAAAGGGTAGGCAGAGGGAACCTAATGTTAAGTCACACCGTTCGAAACTTTTCCCCGAGTTCTGGAGGCATTGCGTGTTGAGTGGCGGCCGCGGTCTGCCTCGACACCAGAGCGAAGAAATGAAGTAAGTAAATATTTCATTTCCTCGAGTGGGGTCGAACCCACAACCAGTCGATTTTACAGTCACACTTTGTGCCCCTGCGCCACGACTGGCCTCAGATTTTTATTTATTTATTTTTTTACATTTTCTTTACACCCACTATTATTTCATTACCACATAGGGATGTCGAAATGTAACATCTAACACAGATAGGCAAATAAAAATTTGGCAAGATAATCTATTTTTACTAAAAACACGAGGTAATCTCAATCATCTCGATCTAAATGAAAAACCTCGAGTTATCTGGAGTTCCTCGTTTCTTGGCACGTTGTCAACAGCCTTGGCACTGAAAAGTGTATGGTAATGACCGTGCGACCTTCTTTTAAGTAATCAGCTAAATAGGAACATTTCTGATAGCGAGTCTTAGTTGAAATTTATGACAAAAACTATAAAATCAAATACAATATGATGCTACGAGAAGTAACGTGACCTTATTATATCAGTCTTATTATTTTTTGCCTTATTTCTCATTTAGCAGGGTAGGCAGAGAGAACAGAGAAAGAAAATGCAGTGTGCATGAATGGCCGCCGTTAACGCCGCACTTTCTTTTACCACAGCGGGGACTTTTTTTTACTTCACACTATATTATTCTATATTCTATATCACTATTCCGCATGTAGCAAGGTAGGCAGAGAGAACCTAGTGCTAAGACACTCCACTTCCACTATCCATCGAATTTTAGAAAAACCCACGTTCGGTAGACAGAGGCTTAAGATACTACGTTCCCTATTTTCCGCCGAATTCTTTAGGCATTTCGTATTGAGTGGCGGAACTCAACTTTCCTTGTAACACCAGAGCGAGGAAATGAAAATATTAAATATTTCAATCCGCCCAGTGGGAATAGAACCTAAAATCGTTGCGATTACAGTTACACGCTTGTGCTAGTGCACCACGACAGTCTCAACTTTAATTATCCTTTGCATAAAAAGATCAGTTTGAAAGTAAAATCAAGGAACCGCTCAGAAAATATCTAGATGTAGCCAATAATATCTCTAGATATATCCAATGATCATGGTACGACAAAACGTGGCGAAAAAAAACTTTCAAAGTGGAGAACGAACTACGTAGTGTCTTAACACTAGGAAGCCTGTCTGTCTGCCACATTAAAAAAGATTGTAATATGCGTGAAGATAATATATGCATCTATAATATCATATGATACTTATGTGTACATTTAAAATTAATTACAAACATCCATTGTTAGGATTTCCGACGGAGCAATCAATTAAAACAATAATTACATATAAGAATGTGGCTTCTCATTAATAGGTCTTGAAGCCTTGCTTTTATTATAACTGATCAGACATCTTCAGATATATCTTGATGGTGCAGATGTAGGTATAACATCCGAAAATCCGACTCCAGAGCAAAGACATAAAAGTACAGTACAGTCATTAAGTCCTGCCCGCTCTGAAGTTAAATGTTTTCAGATTTTATTTTAAATTTTTTCTCTCTTTCGGATATTTTTTTTCCGAGTAAACCATGCGCATTTTTGTTCAGAATACTTAACTTCAGGGCAGCTACTTGTACTTGACTTGTTGTCTGAATTAATTGATACACTAGCATGTTGATTGGCGAAACTTAACGACGCATTTTGTATTACCAGAGTGCTGAACTGATAATAATTTAAATATAATAATTTCTATTTTTCCTCTCTCTGATGTCAAGGCAAAATCGTGGCGTTGAGTTCCGCCACTTAACACAATGCCTCCGGAATTCGTCGGTTACTCGTTCGTCGGTTAATTCGTGGTGGATAGGGTGTCTTAGCACTAGGTTTCCTCTGCCTATCCTGCAATAACTTCTCCAAAAGAGGATCGAACTTCCAGCCATCGCGTCAGCGGTTCAAGAATCAGAAGCTGTCCATCTGCGCCACGGTGGTTATTAAATATTCATGAGAAATAAACTTATAATTTTGCTATAAAACTACGTGATCAAATGAATATAATATTATAAGTATAAGAAACTATGGAATAACTTGAAACTGACTCACTGGTTTTCCAGTTGTAAGGAAACTTCGTTAAATATTATAAAGCTAAAGAGTTTGATTGGTTGAATATTGTTAATGTCCTGAAGTAATTACTGGTTCAAATTGAAAGTAATATTTTTGTGTTGGATAATCCCTTAATCGAGGGAGGGTATAGGCTAATTGGAGTGGGCACAATTCTATGCTGGTGTGGGCACAAACCAAAATATTTTCCTATACTTAAGTCTTGCAGTAAAAAACAGCAGCTTCTCACGTGTACCCGCATGACACGGTAGGCAGAGCTCACTTTACACAGTTCAAGTTATTTTCAAAACATTTCATTGATTTTCGGGATAGAACACCACTAGAGCGAGGAAATGAAAATGAAACCCGACTGTATATCGAACCCACAAACACTGTGTCTACTGTGAAAGGCTGTCGCACTCAGCTACGATAGCCTAACGTCTCTGAAATTTCATATAAAATTTAAACAAGCAGTATTCAAACCAGTATTGGCCCCTTTAAAGTCCTCTTTGTAATTTATATAAGCTCCCATAGTATTAAAATACTTGGCTATACAATGATTTATTCCAATCAATTTTATCGTCTCAGAAAATGCAGATTTACTATTGATTTTCTGATAAGGGCATAGTAATGTTTATGCATAATCTATTCTACTTTAATATAAAAAAATAAATAAAAACTTTATGTTGTGTCACTAAAGTGGTTACTGTGCACAAAGGAGAATAGAGTGAATTAACAGTATACTCTCCATTATTTACATCAAATAAGTGTCAGAAAAGTATGGATTTATTGACATGGACCGTCAGGGGTTCTGCCACTAAGCACACAATGTCTTAAGAATATGGTACAATATTTAAATATATTGTTATATTATAATAAAAATATTGCTACTTCCACTTAATTTCTAAATTCCACTTAAGTTCCAAAACAAATATAATACATGTATCACCAGGAAAAAAGCAATATTTTATAAAACTAATTTTAAATAAAATATCTTGATGTTAAAATGATAAATTAAAAATCATTTATCTGATGTGAGCAAAAATTAATATATTATTTGCTTTTTTAAATATTTTTTTTATATATAATCTTTATATATGTTATATATTTATTGTCATATACATATGATACAAATTTATATTCCTTCACTGTATAGAAAATGAAATTATAATAAAAGCATGCATACAAATCATGTTGAGTTACATATGTATACAAACATTTTCCTTTTAAAATATTTAACCACAATAAACTGATTCTATAAAATTATTTTCCAGTCAGTTTATCACTTCACTTAGCATACTAGAATATTTTATAATTTTCCTGTCTTTACATTTTATTATAAACCACTAGTTAATAGCGATGATGTAATAAACTACCCAATTCTAAAACTTATACTAAATAAAAAAAATGAAACTTACATTGCTCATATAAGGGGTCCAGTCGTGATTCCCAGCCTCCCATTCAGGTGGTGGTTTCTTCTCACGTAATCTATTAATGATAGTCGCATCTGAATCATCATTTACTATCGTGCGATCAAAATCAAAAACTGCTAGAGAGGACATAATTTATATTTAAATATGCGCGCGCAGAGCGAGTGACGAGAATGTACTGCGGCACGGCTTTGAGATCGCGACAAGGGCAAGGCCGAGCTTCTATTAAAATAAGTTGTATGACACAGAAGCGATTTTGGCATTGTGGATTTTTTTGCACAATTTTCCCGCAAACATTGAAAGATTTGAATGTTTGACGTTCTGCAAAAATCGATGTCAGCTGTCAATTTGATTTCAGGAGAATCGTTCAAAAAATGTATGTAATAATGTGATAAAATAGTGTTATTACTTATTCGTTTTGTAAGAAATTTTGTGCTAAAAATATTTTTCCGTAATATGTTAAATCGTAAAGAATAGATTTTATTTATTTATTTAATTTTTATCACACACAACACTGCATGTGACGGTTTATCAAAATAAAAAAAAATAAATGACAGATAAAGAATTCGATTATAACCTCTTACGTGTAGTTCTGTAAATTTATTTTAAAAATTATAAATTAGTATAAATATGGCATCTTTAAAAGTGTATTCAGTGGGCAGACTAGCTAAATATGTTACGGATTCATCTTTAAGGACTTTACGGACTAATATCTATAGGTACGTTGCGCAACTTATTCCAACCTAAAAATGTACGTAAAAACTTTAACGAAAAAGAAATTTATTTCTTTGAATAATAAACGTAATGTAATCTATGTAATAAAAAACTACTATAATTTATTCAGTCAATTTTAGTATATTCATTATTTTTGTAAATCTCAGTAGTATTTCATCATTTCATACAAAATCGATTATTTTAAAGATAAATACTTTAATTAAGAAAATAAAGTCTATATTATATTAATACTATTGTTAAATTATAAAAATTTTGTAATTAAATAATTTATAAGACACTATTAATTTAATTTTTATGAGAATATCCAACAAAGTAATGTATTTACACAATTTCAGAACATCAGTTTATAAATATAGTACAGAAGAAAAAGCAGCAGTTTCAGATGATAAACAACCACCGTCATCTATAGAAGAATGTCAAAAACAAATAGAAAATTTGACAAATGAACTTGGTTCAGTTAAAGAGCAAATTAAAGATTATGATGTAAGATATTTACTTTATCAATCAATTATATAAGTAGTTTATTGTTTTATTTTTATATATATTCTGCATATAATAATAAATGTTAAGTCATTATGGTTGTGGGTTCAATCCCGAACTCAGGGGAACAAACTATATAATTTTTTCTGCTTTAGAATTAAGTGTGGTGTTAAGTTCCACCACTGAACATGCAGTGTCTTGAATTCAGGTGAAAACATAAGTGTACAGTACATACTGTATTTATTTTTTATTTTATTTTTGTAAGGGCAACATGAACCTTTCTCCTATAAACCTTGTCTTCTGATATACTTTGGCACCATCAATATACACACTGCACATCTAAAATTTTAGTTATACTGAAGAATAGTTTAATTTGGTTATTAGTTTACATATTTTAAAAATATACATGGAATTGAGTGTCTTAACACTAGGTTCCTTCAGCCTATCCTGCTGTGTGTATACCACAGTGTGAAGCTGCATATATTATTAGTAGTACTCTAGAACTGAATGGCATTTATGGAAATGGGGGCCCCCATTTCCATAAATGACCAGCCACCCAGCGCCTGCATGAGTTCAAAGATACCTAGATTTTTTGTTTATTTTTTTATAATATAATTTATTAATTTTATTTTATATAGGATAAATATAAAAGAGCATTAGCAGATGGAGAAAATGTTAGAAGACGGATGTTAAAACAAGTTGAAGATGCTAAATCATTTGCCATACAAAGTTTTTGCAAGGATTTATTAGATGTAAGTCAAATTTGAATATTTTTTTAAACTTATAACTTAGAACTAATATATTTATATAGAAGCATTTCTTATATTACCATAAGAAAATATTAAAATTTTTTATGTAGTACTTACACAGTACACACAAAAAAATAGGGAAACATATGTTTTTTAGCTTCACGCTGTATCCCGCACACAGCAGGGTAGGCAGAGGGAACCTAGTGTTAAGACACTCCGTTCCCCACTTTCTGCCGAATTCTGGAGGCATTGCGTGTTGAGTGGCAGAACTCAACGCCGTGCTTAACCTCGAGATACCAGAGCGAAGAAATGGAAATATAAATTTAAGTAAATATTTCATCTCCTCGAGTGAGAATCAAACTCACAACCAGTCCATTTTGCAGTCACACCTCGTGCCGCTGCGCCACGACCGGCCTCATATGTTTTTTAAAAAATAGAAATGTTACATAGCATGACCCAATGAAAAAAAAGTCTTAGGGCTATATATATAAATTTCTTTCAAGTCTGATTTTGATATTGAGATGCTGTTTTCTTTCATAGATTTATAATTTATAAATAAAAACGGCATCTCAAGGTTGATCTCAGACATAAAGGTGGAAACTTGACTCATAATAAACTTATATGTTATTTGTTATTTTTCCATTTTGAATAAAATGAACATATCTTTTATATGTATACTTTGTTATCAACAGGTAGCAGATACGTTGTCAGCGGCGGCGGAGAGCGTGCCGGAGGGTGTGGAGGGTGAGAATGCGCCCGCGGCCCTCCGCTCTCTGCGAGATGGACTGAATCTTACCAGAGCTCAGTTGCAACAGGTAATACATAATGCAGAGGCACAAGTATGCGATGCGACAGTTGTGGGTTCGATGAAGATTCAAAGCACGACGTTGAGCTCCGCCACTCACTGAGCTCTCCTTAAGTAGGGAACATAGTGACTTACAGTATGTTCTTTTGTTTCTTCTGCCCTGTTTTATGTAGAACGCAGTTAAAAAATGTATAAATAAATTGAGACTGTAATGTCATAGTGACTGATAGCCTAATGCATCAAATTAGTGAACTAGTGATTTTATTTAGTATTTATTACACAGTAACAGCTTCACATTTGTGGTTCAAATAATGAAGTACATTTGTCACTTCTTATTTTTGAATAAAAGTATTGATGTTGAATTTGTAAATACAAGGTTGCAGGTTCAATACACACTATATAAAAATAGAAAGCGCAGAAAAGAGTGAATATTTATTTCATAAATATATAATTAGCATATTGTAAAGGTATTTATTTTGTTATTATTTTCATTTTTAGGTGTTCAGTAGACACGGTCTGGTCGCGGTGTCGCCGTTGAGGGAAAAATTCGACCCCAACCTACATGAAGCGTTATTCCAACAAGTGAGTTACACTAAAATACATATTTGTATGTTTTATTTTAGGTATGAAAAAACAACAAAAAAATCGGCTAGTACACGTCTGGACGTTTGTGCACTCTAATCTCAGAAATTGCTAAACTGATTTAATTACAGTTTTCACTATTGTATTTTGGCAAGCCTCCCTTAATATTTAGTTTAATCGGTTTATCAAAAATCATAAGAATAAAATGTTATATCATTTTAAATAATGTTCGACAAATTTGCTATAAATAACTGTTATATTGAATTGGCTGAAACCTTACTTTTCAATATATATAGGTATACGAAACTAACGCACATTACCTAATTAATAATTATGTAGTTCAAGCGGGCGATACCTCTAGCGGGTTGCTAGTGTACACTAATAGTATAAAAATCTGGTTGTAAACGTGGGAGCTCTGAGATCTATCACCATGGTGAGGAATTTATTGTTTTAATAGAGGTAGAGCAGCGTTGAGTTCCGACACTCGACACAAATGTCTCGAATTTAGGCAGGGCTTAGGCAGGGCTTAGGCGACGGAATGTCTTTACGCTAGTGTGTCTTACACCTAGTACAAACGGAATCTAAAACCTCTATTTTCGGACGGTTTCCAAGCAGAAAATCACATTTTTTTCTATATTACAGGAAGTGGAAGGAGCTGAACCCGGCACAGTGGTCACAGTTAGCAAAGTCGGCTATAAATTACACGAGCGTTGCGTGAGACCAGCGCTGGTGGGAGTCGCCAAGGGATCATCCTAGTATAGAATAGAATAAAACTTGGTTAATTATACAACTATATTATGTATCTTTATAATAATATATATATTTTAGTTTTTATGTTAATTTGTTTTTTTTTGTGTTGCTAGATTGGAGTTTTTTTTGAGGTCTTAATGGTTATAGGGTGGGAATGTTATATAAATTCTAAATTATTCAAGCAACACTCATTGATTTAATGTATCAAAGTTAGTACTTCAGTACACCAAATAACGTGAACATTGTCATAATAATTGTTTACTTATTATGCAGATAAGAGGTGCAGGTTCAAAACCTGGTATTTAATATTACAGTATAACTAGCCTGTAGCTGTGTCTTAAAGTAATTAAATTTAAGTAATTTGACCATGCAGAAGCCACAGCTACTGTAACTCTGTACAATGAAACGATTAACGTAATGTATAGCCTTCCTCAATAAGTTGGCTATCCAATGCGAAAATATTTTTTCTATTCAAACTAACAGTTACTTAGATTAGCTCATTCAGCCAAATAAACTCTTGAGCTTTATAATATTAGTGCTATTATATTGCAATTACAACTAACTTTGAATTTTTTATCTTGCAACACTGTACTCTAATATTTTCTTTTGTTACTATAAAGATGCTTCTGTGCAGCGTTTTGAAAAAAAAGTGATAAGAAACAATGAATGTATAGTACATACATAAATTCATATATAAATAAATAAATGTTATATGTATATGTCACTATTAAAACCTCAAAACTATGGTAATATATAATTTTTTCCATAAAAACTTAATTGCAAACGTAATTGATATTAACAAATTGAAAGAAATATATTTGCTAATAATATCTTTACATTTTCCTCTTAATTGAAATTGAATTCTACTGTCTCAGCGAAGACATTACAATCAAATGCAAAGTTTTAAAAATTTTAGCATATGGAGATACATCCATATATAAAAAAAATCTAAATTATTATTTTTTTAAATAATCAAATATTTAGCACAAATTTAATAATACATTTTATTTTATATTTATTAATAATAATTCAACAAAGGCATTCTATATGGAAGATATTTTTTATTATATTTTTTGTAATTCCAAAAACTTAATTTGTAGTTTTAGAATAATGAATAGGTTTATTAGTTATGATTAAAATTACTTCTTAAATATAGTGTTTGAGGTCATCAACAAAGGCATTCTATATGGAAGATTCTATATTTTATACTTATAAAGCCTCCAGTTCAATTCTTTTGCAGGGGGAAAAGAGTTATTTTAAATTGCCGTCGTTCTACTTCCAACGCCTCCATTTTGAGAGGAAACAATGTTCTAATTCTCTCATACTCACATTGAGCATTTATTGTAAACTGTTTCGCCATTATCCATACATCACAGAGGTCCGAAAATTTTAATTGCTATTGACAATTAAATATTAACGACTAATCATTTGTTCAGGCCAGTCGTGGCGCAGGGGCACAAAGTGTGACTGTAAAATCGACTTGTTGTAGTTTCGATCCCCACTCGAGGAAAATAAATATTTATTTACATTTATATTTTCATTTCTTCGCTCTGGTGTCGAGGCAAAGCGCGACGTTGAGTGCCGCCACTCAACACGCAATGCCTCCAGATCTTGGCGGAAAGTGGGGAACGGAGTGTCTTAACACTAGGTTCCCTCTGCCTACCCTGCTGTGCGCGGGATTGATGCTGATTTTTGATCATTTGTTTATATCTGCATATCACAATTAACATTCAATTTAAATGAAATTGTATTGTAGCAATTAATGCATTTATTACTCGTTCATTGTGATTTTCGCACACAAAAATGAGTACTTTTTAATATTTAAAAATTTGCAATTAAAATTTTCCAATTTTCAAAATTTTTCTCTATATATTTTGTATATGCATTATTTTAGGGAAAAAATCATTTGCATCATTAGTGTCATTCAACAATCATTAATTATATTCTAGAAGTAATTTTCTTTATATTGTAGTATGTAGTATAGAATAGTTGTCTGTACGTGTGTATGGTATCTGTTGAATAAACACTTTAATTGTTGGTTATATTTTGTTTTAATTATACTCTATTCTCATGTAACTTGATACAAAAATCAAATTAAAAAAATACATAGTGAGAAACAAATATGCAACTCTTGAAAAAAAATATTTAACAAAAAAAACTTCAACCAGATCCAATAATCCTCAATTTAATGTTTCTAAACTGAAGGTAGGTCTTGGAAAGTATAAAACAATAAATTAATAATAAATCCTCTTCAAAGAACACTAAATCCAAAAAGGTAAATAATAATTAAAAAAAACTTCATTTCTTACATAATATTTAATCCACATACACTGCGCTATCACTTAGCTCCATACAAAATCTAGATATGACAGATCAAGTATGTATATTTTTTTGATACTATTGTTTGTGTTTCAAATTCCTTTACAGTTTATTATTATGCCATAAAATACAAGTATCTAATATACTTGGTTTTTCATTAAAAAAACTATAATAGGGAAATAATAGTAATAATTTTTTAACATAAAGCTATGAACTTAATATAAAATTCAATTATAAATGTTTAACACTTTATATTACTCTGACATACATATATTTTTTTCATTTTAATAATTATTTGTATTTTCTATCTTTCCGTTCCTTTTTTAATAGATTTGAAACAAAAAATCTTATTATTTCACTATTATAATAATTCCTTACACATACATATTTCACTATGTTTCATATAACAAACATTGTTTTACAATTTAAATAGAAACTAAAAAAACAAAACAATATGATTGCAAAAATAAAAAAAGTACAACCAAATCTATCACTATCTAGATTATCTGCACAAGTCTACATATAATTTAGATTTAGCCCAAAATCTAGGTATAACTGGTATCTTTACGTCATTTAATTATTAGTTTGTATTCTTTTATACAGGTGTTTAAAAATATATGAATAACTTTATAAATAAAGTTTGACAATATTAGAATTTGAAACCGCACCTCTAGAAACAAAAACAAGGCATATTATAATAAATAAAATTATTATAACAAACTTGACACATATTACTTCCTTTATATGAAAAATGCATCAATCTTCATAATAGTTTTAACTATTCAAAAATATGTCCATGTAACAAACAAATAAAAACAAAAAAAAATATATTTTTCATTATAGACCAAAAAAAAATACTGTGCGATCTATATACAATTTTATAGCAAATTCTTCAAATATCTTAGAATAAAAGTGGCATAGCTCAAAAACTCTCAAACCTCTATATTAGCTAAAAACTGATAATAAAAAAGCCTATACTAATAATCTATAGAAATATAATTACAAATTTTCGAATTATGTCACTTTCTCTGGTTACCTGTATAAATATTACATAGTTAAATAAGCGCGGCGTTAAGTTCCTGAACTGACGTCACGTCATTGTAGCCTATATATTATTATGTTGTATAAGCTATATTACTGTAAAGTTACATCAAAATCTGTTCTGTTAGTTTTCTGTCACAGTGAAACAAACAAACGTTCACAAGCTTTCACATTTATAATATTGTTAGCAAACTAGTGCAAAAGAGGGTAGTTGTAGATGGGAAAGTAAAATGTCCGAATAATTTAGAAAAATATAGATATATGATAGTGTCCTTCTTTTAGCTACATGCTGTATGTCACCCATACATAGCTGGGCAGGCAGAGAGAACCTGGGAAAGTATTAAGACACTGCGTTCCCATTACGACACTTTCAGCAATTCTCGAGACACTGCATTTAGTGTTACTATTTTTGATTTTAAAAAAGTTACTTACTCCACTTTTGGTTTCTAACAAAATTATTAGTACGAAATGAAAAAAAAACAGACAAAAGACCAGTTATACCTAGACCTAAACTGAAATCTAGACATTTTAAAAGCCTTCTTGATAAGCTTTTGAGTCTAGACGCGCCTGTAGCAGTTCCAATTGTCTTCGGGCCTCACACTGTGGGAAGTTGTTCAGTTCGTAGTATTGAGGGGCTATTTTGAGGAGCCATTCCGCTGTAAAATTAAAGATTACATATTATTTAAATATTAACATATAATTATAAGATCTCCTGTTTTTAAGATTTGTCAAAGTCCAAATAAAAATAATTGTAGAATCTTATTTCAATTCAAGGGAATATATATTAATATTTTTTGTTACTATAGGAAACTCCATATACGATGCCTTGACCGGCGATGCTTGGGGAAAGGAGTATGTTACCATTAGGAATAGTGTGAAACTAAAAAACAAGATGCGAATATTAATAAAAATCTACTCACGTTTAATATCAGTGACTGTCCTTATATAATTCTTGGTGGTCAATACAAATTCATTGTAAATGACCCAGTCTGGTTTGTGGTCAAGGCAGGTGGAGGGATGTAGCTGCACCACCTGGTTGTCCTTGACTGTTAGGTAGTGACCCGTTCTCTCTAAGTGTGCCACCTGGAATGTAGTGGGTTTGATTATTAATAATCATTACAGACTGAAATCCCAGTACCCCCAGACCTACGTCATTTCAGCGAAGCTGACATTTTTAAGACTAATAGTCTAATATGTAGTTAAGATGGTATACCTATTTACTAACTTGAAAGTGGGTCCCACTTTCAGAGGTAGCGCCAATTTTAATTTCAGCTTTGCTAAAATGACGTAAGTCTGGCGGCCCTAGGATCTTGAGTTATTAGTTTGAGGTACATTTATATTGGCAACATTATTATTTTCCATACCTGCATGAAGAATCCATTTACGAGTGCTTTCCTTATATTTATATAATAGTCTTTACTTGTAAACTCTGTACTTGTTCTTTTTAAATTAAATCTGAAACATAAAAACATTTGTTTGTATTTAAATAAGATATATTTTTTGCAAATTGAGGACGTTACGGCCCCTACGACTACCTAAGACGATTGTAAGCGCGGCGACTATACATATGTTCGATTCCAATTCGGGGAAATAAAATATGTAATACTGTTTTAATTTCCTCGTTCTGGTAAAGAAGCAAAGCGCAGCATTCATTTTCACCAAAGAACATGCAATGTTGTAATGTTTTTTTTTTTCACCTTCACCCTATATTCTGCATAGCAGGGTAAGCAGAGGAATCTAGTGTGAAATTACTCTGTTCCCCACTTTCTACTGAATTTTCGAGACATTGAGTGACTCAACGCCGTTGTTTGCCTTGGTACCACAGAGCCAAGAAATGAAAATATTAATAAATATTAATTCATTACACCGAGTAGGAATCGACCCGAGACCGTCGCGTTAAAGTCACACGCTTGTGCTCCTGGGCTACAACGACCTCAATGTTTCGTGAAGTTCGAGATATGAAATTATGAACACAGAATTTTTAAATATCGGTTCTCTTTTGTGACAAAGTCGGCCAAATCACCTATTTTTAAAATAAATTTCCCTTATTTAATTTTGTTAATCTTGCCACATAGTGTCTCCGTGTATCAAAATGGGCATAAAATATAAAACACAGTGACTGTACCGGCCACTAGCATTACTAACCTGTCCATAATCCTGCTGAGTTGCTGGCGAACATTATCTCCGGATTTTAGTGATCTGTAGTTAATAAAGTTGTCGTAGCACCAGTGCGGGTCCTCCATGTCTGAAATTATATATAGAAAATTATGTTAAATTTAAATTGAAGAAATCACTACTATTGTGATTTGTCCCGTCACTATTAGTGAGTCACCATAGATTTATATATATACTAAATAATAAAAACTAAAGATTCACACAATTCAATAAAACAGTTATTCTAATTAATTCTAACCAGTAATAGTTCTCATACAAGATCCATGTAAAAACAGCGATCAATTACAATTTTACTAAAAGTTTTGTATTGTTATGCTTTAACACCAAAAGCACTCAACCGATTGTCATGAAACTTTGTACTCATATTATTATTATTTTAATAAAATATTATACTTTCGCTATAATATAAAAATAAATTTTAGCGAGCGAAGCCACATTTGAGTAGTGAGTGGTGTTGTAGTATTTGCGTTACACTTTAACACAAGCTATTTTTACATATTATTAAGATTATAGTCAAGGACATAAAATATTTTTTTTATAGCTTAACTTTATATTCCGCATATTGCAATAACATGCCTCTCAAAAAGCATCTAAAAGTGTTATTCGACACTTAAGAATGGAAGTTTCGAATAACACTTTAAAATAGTATCTAAATTATTTAATTATAGTCCTGCCACTTAACACGCATTATGTCAAGAATTCAAAAGAATGTGGGGAACGCAAGTGTCTCGCTGAATAACGAACAGTTAACAACTTAACACTAGGTTGCAGCCCTCTGGCTATCCACCCTGCTCAGTGCGGGATGGCGCGTGAATAGGCTATAAAAAAGGAAAAAAAAATATATTTATTAAGTCAACAAACCATAAAGAAAATAATATAACTAACTCTGTTTAAAGGCGTGATAAACGTTCAACAAAGTAAGATGATCGCCGTCGATGTGTGCAAATCTCATTTTAGCTTCATCCGCAGCCTTTCTTGCTTCATTGGGACGCACGAAGCATTGTGGCACTGAAATTATTAAAAGTTAATTACATTTAAATTAAGTTTTTTATATTTGAATGTTGTAACAGAAGTGCCTTAATGGAAACAGGAAAGTAAGACAGAGGTCTTACTTTGTAGGTAACTAAAATTAAATATAAAAAAATTGAGCTTTATAATTTAACGAAAGTTAAGTACTATTTTATGCACCTTATTTACCTAATAATTGCCAAAGTAACCAACATTAAAATTTCATATTCCCTTATAATACTTATAAGTGTTTGGTTGTATGCAAAGAAACTTTCATGTTTTATAACATAACAAAGGCCTGTCAAGCAAAATAAAAAATGCGTGCCTTCTATGTGGGAAGCTGAATAAAATATACATACCACTCAACATGGCAGTGATGGACAATATCTCATTGGAACAGTTGTGGTTGCAGCTGGCTATCAACATCTTGGCCAGCTGAGGGTCGAGCGGAAATTCCGCCATGACAGCGCCCAAGTCCGTCAAGTTGCCGTCGTCGTCTGAAAAATTGGGAAAAAACAGTGTTAAATTTATGCTAGTTCTGGTAGTTATCATTATCAAAAATTGCGACGATTCAACTTTTATAATGCAAGTGCAAATAGCACAGCGATCGAATGTGATTTTTATTAGTTTTGCACACTACATTATTATCTTAATTTTGTTTATATAGTTTCACGCTGTATCCCGCAGATACAGCGTGAAACTATATAACACTTCAGTACATACCCAAGGCAGCCAAGTAATTCAGCAACTCCAACGCTCTCATCAAGGTCTCGGGCGCGGGCGGGTCCATGAAGTCAAAGTGCACCAGATCATCGATGCCCAGCTTTTTCAACTGCAAAACTACAGATCCTAAGTTTGATCTGCGAATGTGAAAGAAAAATGCGGTGGCCGTTAGATTTTGACGCTTCACGCAGCTTCAAGCTGTATCCCGCACATAGCAGGATAGGCAGAGCAAATAGTGTCAAGACACGGTTCACGCGTTCCCCACGGTTGAGTGTCAAAACTCAACGCTAGGCCTTGTCTTGTTTAAGAGGAGGAAACGATAACGATAATTTATTCGCCTGAGTGGAAATCGAAGCCACAACCGTCTTGTTAACAGTCATGTCAGACATGTCCCTTTGATAGATATGTTAATTTATTGTAACTTCACGCATTATTGAAATATAGTAGGGTAAACCAGCAAATAATCTAGCGTTAAGAAAAATTTAGACATTAATAATAGGTCGGGGTAAAATTATTTTCGTATTTTGAATATAATATTAGTAATCAAACTTCTTTGCTGTATGAATGTTACTGGCTGGTTTTAATACCACTAAAGGTGACATTCTGGAGATATGGCAATAAATATAAGAAAACTAGTTCCCACCATTTTTCTATTGTTTTTCATGCAAGCAAAATTGACGTATTCACATACGAAGAAATTCGGTACATTTTAAAGTTTTTTTTTTAAAAACGATAAAAATGCGACGAACGCCGCGAATAAAATTTGTGGGGTTTACCAATAAGGGTGGGTGTATCAATAAGAGTAGCACAAATGTGAACAAATGTGTGTTTTAGTGTGAAAGGGAAAAGTGAGGAAGAGGTTCGCTCTGGATGCCCTGTCACAGATAAAATCAGTGCCATCTTTAAGACAGTGGAGCAAGATCGACATATTAGTAGCTACGACGTTACTGAAGAACTGGATGTTGATCATAAAACAGTTTTACGTCAGTTACGAAAGTTTGGATACAAGAAAAACTTGATATTTGGGTACCACATGATCTCACTGAGAGAAACCTAATGCAACGTGTTTCCATTTGCGATTCTTTGTTGAAACGTAGCAATTCCGAACTATTTCTTAAACAGTTGATTACGGGTGATAAAAAGGGGGGACTTACAATAAAAATATGCGAAAAACATTATGTTCGAAGCATGGACAAGCCCCGCAGACCGTGGCAAAGCCCCAGACCGGCATGACTCGGAACAAAGTGATGCTATGTGTACAGTGAAATTGACAAGGAATCGTCCACTATAAGCTTTTGCCACCAGGTGAAACTATCGATTCTGACTTCTACTGTCAGCAACTGATGAGGTTTATTTATTTATTTAAAAAAGAAAAAAAGGTTAAAATAAGCTATTGAGAAAAACTGGCGGAAGCTGGTGAATAGGAAGGCCGTGGTGTTCCACCATGACTACGGCCGGACCGCACTCATCTATAGCAACGCAGCAAATATTGAGAGAGCTTGGCTGGGATGTGTTGATGCATCCTCTGTATAGCCCTGACCTTGCTCCATCAGATTTCCACCTATTTCGGCCATTGCAGAACTCTTTAGGAAGCATAAAGCTAACTACAAAAGAACACTGAGAACACTACTTGTAAAATTTTTAATCAAAACTGTCAAAATTTCTACAGGAATGGGATCATGGCACTACCTATAACATGGCAAGAAGTCAACGATCAAAACAGCACATACATATTATAAATAAATAAAAACATATACCTAAAAACAATAACAATATTTTCCTTTGTATGAACAATAAGAAAATACTTTTGCCCCAACCTTATATTATTTTAAAGTCTTGAATGTTTTAGTTTATGACCTAATGGTATTTAGCATAGTAATGCAGGTATTGAAGCTGTGACCATTGCTCATGTACATTGATACAAAAAAAATTGACAACAATTGAACAGAGTAATTTATCATCAGATTCTCTTTTTTATCCAAAAAAACTTAACATAATAAATAAGAAGAAAAAAAAATGTTGAACACCACTATGTCACCTCAAAATCTCAGGATATGTATTATCCTGCATTTCATTCTTGTACGCCTTTTCAGTATACAGCCTGAAGCACTTCCCTGGCCTTGTTCTTCCAGCTCTTCCAGCCCTTTGCTGGGCTGAAGCCTTACTTATTGGAGACACCAGCAATGATTCCACACGAATCCTTGGATTATACACTTTTTGTTTTGAAAATCCTGTATCTATTACAAACACTACACCATCTATTGTCAGGGAAGTCTCCGCTATGTTTGTTGAGACCACCACTTTACGTCCTATCGCCCCATTAGCTCGGTTTGGAGGTGCTGGTTCAAAGATTCTTTGTTGTAAATTTGGGGGTAATGTCGAATACAGTGGTATGCACTTCAATTCTCCCACATCTGGCCCCAAATTGTCAATCTCCCTTTTAATTCTCTTACAGGCATCCTCTATCTCTTCCTGTCCAGTCAAAAACAGAAGGATATCACCAGCTATCTCTTCACAAATGTGTATTTGTATCACAGTCCTGATCGCGGCCTCCAAATAGTCCCTCTCAGGTTGAGGAGTGTAGAATATTTCTACAGGATGTGTTCTTCCAGGAACATTCATCAAAGGAGCATTATCGAAATACTGCTGAAATTTCCCTGCATCTAATGTGGCAGACATAATAACTAATTTCAAATCTGTGCGTTGTTTTATAACTTCTTTTAGGACACCCATGAGAATATCTGTAGCTAACGTCCTTTCGTGGGCTTCGTCAAGTAAAATAACTCGGTACTGTTCCAACATGGGATCCGACATGGCTTCTCTCAGCAACATACCATCGGTCATATATTTGAGGACTGTTTGTGGTCCAGAGCAGTCTTCAAAACGGATGCTGTAACCAACTTGCTGTCCAAGGGCTACATCCATTTCTTCTGCCACTCTCTGTGCCACCGACATGGCGGCTACTCTTCTAGGTTGGGTACAGGCAACCCCTAAAGACTTCCCAGCTGTAACTGCTGCAAATTCGACACACCACTGTGGTATTTGCGTAGTTTTTCCTGAACCTGTTTCCCCGACTAGCACTACACACTGATGAGTGTTAAGGAGTCTCATAAAGTCATTTTTGTATTCCCATACCGGGAGGCCTAGACGACGTCGTAGCAATTCATGATAGCGAGGCGAGTGAGGAAGTCCTGGAAAAACAAAATTGTTATCAAATTATTAGCTTTTTAGCATCTTGCTCAGACTGGCATATAGCAGGAGGTAAAAGAAACCTAGTGTTAAGACATTGGTCAATTTTCAAGGCATTGTGTTTTAAGTAATTAAAGTCAATGCAGTGCCATGTCTCTTTATAATTGTTATTAAACTATGAAATGAAAATAATTTACTCTCCCTTGTGGGAAAATCATACCCACAACTGTATATTGATTTATTTTTTATAAAAAAAAAACCCACAACCAGTCAGTTTTAGTCACACTTTGTGCCGCTGTGCCACGACTGGCCTCTATATTCTATTTCTCTTCTATGCTTATAATCTTTATTTTTTATAATTAATTTATACACAAAATACATAGAAGTTATAAAATATTTTGAAATACACAAAATACATAGAAGTTATGAAATATTTTGAAACCATATTGACTAATACACTCACAAACAATTTCAAATAACAATATGTAATATTATGCAAAAATTCTTTTGCATTACTCAAAAATATCATTAGGCTGATTGTAAATGGACAAAGAGAAATAAAAAAAAATAAAAAAACTCAAAAATATCAATATACCTGTGTACTGATTAACACCAGGCATACTGGTTGCAGTTGGTGGTGGTGCATTGCCTAGGGTAGCTACAGCATCTGAGGCTTCCCCACTGCTGCCAGATTTAGCTGCCGCTGCTGCTTTTTCCTCTCTATAAAATAAATTAAGGGTATTTCATATAAATATTATATATCTAATTTAATATAATTATTGTTAAAAAATGTGACAAAACTTATCAAATTAGGCAGGGTAGGCAGAAAGAACCTGACAATTGTTGTCTACAATTGCATGTTAGGTGGTGGAACTCAAAACTGTGCTATGTCCATTTATATTGTACCAAAGCCAAGACATGAAAATAATTAAAATATAAGCATTTGGCTAATGAGCAATGTTGCGTAGATTAATCCCACAGCCATAGATTTAGTTTTATGTTATTTTAACTTCCATCAGTAGATAACAACTACAATCAGTTTGACTTGTTGTTTGGGTTTTAGAGGCCATTGTCTCAACTAAATCAATAGTATTCATCATGACACAATGTGCATGCACTTCAGACATCCTACAGTTCAGGTGTCACCGAATTTGGTAGCCAGGGAAATTAGATGGCTTGTTACACCTCGGCATAGGCAAAATAATAAAAATATAACCATTCCTCTGATGGGAGTGATAGAGGCAGAGAATGAACCAACAATATTAACAATAAGACATTGTATGATTATGACAGGATGATATAATGAACTGTAACTCATCACTTTCTGTATGTGGAAGATATATGAAAAAAATTATTATTAGCAGCATTTGCCAATATGCTAGAACCCAAAACAATGATTTTAAAGCTTTTGTCTGTTTGTTCAGTGTGTTTGTGCATACTTATTCATTTAAATGCAGTTGTTACTATTGTATTTTGGCTATCTTTCCTTAACATTTAGTATTTGTTTTAATTAAATTGGTTCATAAATTAAAAAGTTATGTAAATATAATGTATTGCATGTAACAATATTTCTACATATAAGTGTTTTATTAATTTGGCTGTAGCTTTTAGTTTTCAATGTATGTACATATATTATTTTTAATGTGATAATGTTATTAGATCACAAAAGTAATTCTGGTAAGAAAAAAATATTATTATCTTAGTAAATATTCACAGTTACAAAATATAATTTACTTTATAATTTGTAACTTATGTATTACAATGTTTTATATCTGTAAGTCAATATAATTTATGTTCCTAATCTGATAAACAATAGTATAACAAACTAAGTGTGAAGTTATGATAATTGGCTAGGTTAGAAACTGTAAACTGAGCTTTCATATGCATTTCATTCCTTTTAAAAATTATTATAATACATTTAGATTATTTTGACTTTATTGTTTTATGATTTTTCTATTCTAGAAATATCCAAACATAAAATAAATAAATGAACTGTTGTTTTGCGTGCGGCGTTGAATTCCGCTACTCAACAAGCAATTGTTTTGAAATTTGGGTGGAGCGTGGGAAACGGAGAAACGTGTACTATTTGGTTACCTCTACCTAGTCTTCTAGACGGGGAATACAGTATGAAGATAAAGAAAGAATAAATAAATGAACCCAATATACTTTATGGATAAAGGCGAGGCATTCTTAATGAATTAATAAATGCAAGTGCCGCACTAATCATATGTAACAAGATTTTGACTCGTTACAATTTGTTACTAATTTCTTAGTATAAATAATTTAATATTTCCTTGTAAATGCTGACAAATCATTTCATGCGGTTAAAAAAGAAGCACGTTTAACAAATGTTTTTAAAGTAATGCGAAAAACACGTTGTTAGCTAAATGTAAATAACGCACGCTTGAGTTTTATTTTTTTATGGTAAGAAGTATAAATGTATGACCAGTTATTGTGTACAATAGTTCACTTAAGATATTTTACTTTGGCTTAAAATGAAAAATGGAAAACAAAGGAAATATGATTGTTAATTTGGTATGTTTTCCAAAATTTACATAAAAGCATAATAAATGATCAGCGTACCTTTTTTTCTTAATAAACGGATCCATCACTTCAATCCTTCGTTTAGACATTATATCAACTAACACATATAACAACAAAATAATATAACACAAGAAAATGTCCCGAATTATCAATAAAACGAGGCAGCCAACAAAATGGCGACTGTGCGGTATACAATTTATGATACAGGTAACACATTACACAAATACACATGGCAGATAGAAATATTATGGGGAATACGGTACTACCGTACAGTAAAATATATTAAAAAAGAGGAATTTTGTACCTATTCTAATAGATAAAAACAATTTAATTAATATTTTTTTATTTCTTTTTATAATTTTTAATAAATTATAAAAATAAAGTCATAAATCAAAAAGTACTCAAGATTATTTTGATATATTTTTCAGACTTTCGTTTAATTTTATTTGAATATTAGGTTAGTTATGTATTTACAAAAAAATATTTTTGAAAGCTTTATTTATCTCATTTACGTAAATTATTAATATAAAAATACTTTGTTATACACTCAAATAAAGTACAGTTACCACGTTAAAATACGTACCGTAAAATGGAACGTTGATGAAATCTCAAACAGAAATGTCACCGACAAAGTAAATTGCGTATTATGGCTGCGTGCTATTTATTATTACATTGTGTAATTATTTGATGTAAATGTGTACATAATGTTTTGTTTAGTGTAGATAAATAATGTAAAATATTAAATACGACATTTTTGACTTCCTCTTCAGTGCTTTAAAGTGTTAATTGGAAATGAACGACAGATATAAATAATTGAACTGTGTTGTGTAATTATATCGAAAACGACTTTTACAGGAGTCAATTATAATAAGAAATAAGACGTAAGTAAAGTTATCTATTTATCGCTTTATCTCAAATCTCAATGGGTCTCATGGGTTATGGATGGATCATAGCCATTTCAAGATGGCTGCCATTGATTTTCTATGATTTGTTTATTTTCTTCTCAATATAATAATATATATTAAATTTTATTTATTTAGTGTTATTTAAATATTTATAAAATATAAATTAGTATATGACAAAATCATTTGAACTTGTTTAATATGATGTCATTTAAGGTTGTTGAACCTGTCAAAACATGTCCCAAATAGGTAAATGTGCTGCAATATTTTTTCTTGCTATAAAATAATCGTGATGATGATATTATAAAATATTTAAGTGCAATAAGTAGTTAGATTTTTCAATTGCTTATTCCACATTTCTTATGGCAACCTAGTTTAGTTTTGCTGTGATACATTTGTATTACTTTTAGATAGGAAATAGATAATTCTAATTTTGTTGAAAATATTGAGAATCTATAAAAATATTTTCTCAACATTTAAAAAATTAGCAAATTTTGAAATATATATACAAAGATATTAAAAAAAATGTGGTGACTAGTATCTAAAAATTAATAAAGTAAAAACAAAATAATGTAAAATAAATGTTGCTGATTGTACTTGTTTTCTAAGAAGTGCATGTTCAAGTTTCATATTCATATATTTTTTATGTTTTTCAGAATATTCCCTTTTTTTTAATGTTTGATTAACATGAAATAATGCAGTATATGTCAAAGTACCACTAAACTAAATTTTTACTTTTTGACAAAGTGTTTCTTACAAATTTATTTACAATTCTACTTTTTAATATCTTAACATATACCCATAGTAAAATATTTATAATATTATTTCCACTTGAGGGAATAAATTATTTTCAATTCCCCACTCAAAATATAATGTCTGAACTCATGCAAAAAGTGGAGAAAGAAATTTCTTGCATGTAGCTACATTATTTAATGATAATATTTATTCATATGGGATAAAGTTAACAAAATAAATCTACATAACTTTAATAAAATCTTAAAATTTTTGTTGGATAAATCCCCTTTGTATTTTTAATTCTGTTCAATCATGTGTTTCTGCAACAGTAACAGTTTGCATTTGACTCATCATACAGTTCAATGTAACTAATTAATTTGTTGCTAATTGATTCTAATTGTTCCAATTTAGGTCTCCGTCAGGCTGTAACCTATTTTTAGAGCATGTTGCAGGAAAATATCCTGTATAGATGTATGATTTTAGTTTTGTTTTAATAGACTAATGTTAACCAGCAGATTACCATCTGTGGTCATATGGAAATAACTGAGACAACACAAACTTAACTGCCTGAGATAATATTGATCACAGGAACAGTTGGTTATATTTATGTGATGTAATGTAGCTCTCCTTGATAAATAGATTAACTAATACAAAAATATTTTATCAATTCAAATTGATTCCTGGTATTAGTGCATTCAACCAAACACACACTTTAGCCTAATAATGATAGAATAGATTATGGTTATGGATATAGGATTTTGGATGATAACTATATTTTCTGTAGAATTCAGCATGTTTCATATTTTTCTTTTTATATCTTTGTTTTATTTTTTTTGGAATGAATAAGTCATTAGTCATGAATTGTTTCTTTATAAATCACTGCATTTATTTGCGTGTGTTCCATTATGTGTATAGTTGAAAATTTTGTTAGTATTTTTTTTATAATGTATAGCTAACTTTTTCTGTAAGTTTTACCCTGTCGTCATGCAAAAGACAGAGATAGCACAGTAAACCAAGTGTGATCAAATCCCACTCAGGATTCCCCTATATGGGAGTCAAACTAACAATTGTTGCATTTACAATCAAAATTAATTTAAATAAAAATTACTATATAATTAATTAAATTCATTTAAAATATATATAATATACAACTAATCTATATTTAAATAGGTATTTAATAGATACATATAATTCTAAATTATTTCCTTTAAAGGATGATTTTGTCTATAAATTGTTAATTAATTTATATAGGCAGGATAATATAATGTATTAGATATCTTCCCCTAAAGAATTACATCATATTTATATTTAGATTGAATACACATAATATGTGTGCTATTGTTAATCATCTCAAAATAGTGTCAGTTAATATTTAGTTACTTTTTGTTTAATTATGGATAAATCTCTTAGTTCTCTTTAAAAAGTTCTCCTTAAGCACTGTTTCTATTAGTGAAAACCACATTAATCTGTTGCATAGTTTGAGAGAGCTTAACCTAGCCTAGCCTACCTTTAAATTAAATGCGGTTTTAAAATAAATCCCAAATATGCATTTTCGCAAATCGCGGCGTTGAGTTCCGCCTACCAATATTCCATGCTTCGAATTCAAATGGAAATAAAAAAAGAACGAAATATTTAGATACTTAGTTCTCTGGCCTATCCTAAAACATATTTTACAAGAAAATGTTTCTCTGGTAGGAATAAATGTGTCACAAAACCATAGTCGTATCTAGATATATTTTCTGGGGGGTTTGGTGTAAACATTGTTTTATATACATTTCGGAACAAATTTTTTGAGTGAAATTTCTGGGGTACTGGGCACCACCAGACTATGCTGGGGTGGGCACGGCTCACCTAGCCCCTTTTATTATTACGCCCATGCACTAAACATGTTCTTGAGTTATTTTGTTGACTTGAAACTACATATATAACAAAATCTAAGAAACTTAATATGACCTACTTGTAATAATTGTTATCATTGTGCAACTTAGCAGTTATACGTAGCTGAGGTGAAAATACAATAATATGATATCATCAACCCTGTCTGAAGATGGAGTTAGCGCCTGAATAGTAGAATATTTTAATTAGTAAACTACTCAAGTTTAAGCTCATGTAGCTTTGCCACCAATACTTACGACTCGATTTCGTAATGAGGCCTACGCGGCGGTATCCTTTTGATGTATGTCGATCTTGACAAATGACATTTTATTTTACAACGATTATTTTATTATTTATTTTGTTTCAAAAAATAACTTTTTAATTTTTTGGAAAAAAAAAATAGTATTAGGCTTTTATAGAGTAGTTAAAACTGTGGTTTCATTTAAAGTGGTGCTGACAAAAACAACTCTGCATAGCACTTGTAGAAAATCGTATTTTATTAACTATATAATCATTAACTAACACGCAAAGTCTGTAAAATGGAAGAGAAGTGGAGAATGGAGTATCTTATTGTAAAACCATATGATAATGTTTTTTTTTCTTTGTTCTAGATGGTAGTTCGCTGGGCGAACCACGCATAGTTGGCAAGTAACAATAGAACAATGGGTCAACAAACATCAAGGAAAAGTAAGTACATTTTAAAAACTGACTGGAAACTGGCATAGTGGTTCAAAAATTTCTCGGAAATCTAGCAATGAGCTGTGCTAAAACTTGTTTCCTTCTATCTATATGCAGGAAACAGTGTAAAAAGTCGTGTCCCAGTGGAATAGAGTGTGACTGTAAACGCGATGGCTGTGAGTTCGATCCCACCCAGGGGAGTGAATGAATACCATCCCCTCCTTCTGGCAAGACAAAGTACAGCGTGTTAAAAATATCTATTAACTATTTTGAAACCAAACATGTATTTATCTTGTATGAGTATGACGCATTCATCATACGACGCATGTGCAACAAACAGATCAATGGAGGCCTATCCTAGATTATTTATAGGTATCCTAGGATTACACATCTCGATGCCTGCATGCAGGTACTGGAATAAGTGAATACGTATTACGATTTACGTTACATGTTCTTGGAGTCTTTGTACTATCGGCTGAGACGGGTTTTAATAAACATTATTAAAATTTTATATTATTTGCGTTCTTGTATGGTTATGTACATATGCATGTATTACATTGTGATCAGCGGAGGAGAGTGGATTCAAGTTCCATTTAGGTTTGGCACTTATTGTGCAGGTGTTACAAAAGGTTAGAAGTTAAAATTCGGAATTGAATTCTGCTTGCATTTTTAGTAAAAAAAAAATATATATGCCGACGATGAATGAATGAATGAATTCTTTTTAAATTACCGTCTTGTCGCAATAGGACAGTGTCCGACTGTGAATGAGACGGTCATGGGTTCGATGCCAACTCAAGGGAAAGACTTTAAATTGTAAGATAAAGTGCGTAAACATGAAAAAAAATTAAAACAAGAAACAGAAATCCAGATAAAAAATATTGCAATGTATTTAATATACTTGTTATCTGGATGTATGTATGTAATTTGTAGTGTTATTTGTAGCAGAGGCCAAGTGTCACAAGTGTATGACAAAAAACGCGACAGATTTTAGGTTCTATTTCCCCGCTTTGGTAACGATGCGCGGCATTGAGTTCCGGCACTCAACATGCAATGCCTCGACGACGCGGCACAAAATGGAAATTGGAAGTGTCTCTATGATAACGGAGAATCTTAAGACTAGGTTCCCAGGATCCCTTTGCCTACTCTGAAGTGAAGCTAAATTAAATTAATGAATCCACAACCGCTTAAAATCAGACGTAACGTACAATGCCAATACTGTTACACTGCTTATAATTGGGAGATTCTCTCTTTCTCTCTCTCTCTCTTTCTCGATAAAAATATTCTTTTTTATTGACATATAAACTCATCCAGCCTCCGCACATTCAGTTTCATTTAGTTGACGCATGTGCAACAAGTTGATCAATCGAGCTCGATCCTCGATCTATTTATAGCAGTGCACTTTCAGACAGGCTTTAGGGATCATTCTTGTTGGGAACATCTTCCTGAAACGACTTAAATTAAATTACTACCCACTTTTCTTTACTAAGAACCTAAACGATGTTGAGTCGTGTGATGCGTCGTTCAGAAGGTAGGTTTACAATTGTTAATTACTTAAGATATTTCCGCTCCCCACTTTACTGATGATTTTGGAGACATTGAGAATGACGAAACGAAATTAAAAACTATTATATATAAATTTTAGAAGCATTGTGACTATACGGTTATAGCGTTTTTTAGATTGTTAAGCACTCCCTGGGCGCTGAGATCGGGATTTTAAGTTTTATAGTTCACGTAAACGAAGTTTCGATGGGCCACTTGTATTATGTTTCCTAAACATTTACACAAATTGGTTACTCGTTCAATTAATCATGTTAGTTACGTTTGAAATACTCTAGAGGATTCTGCCTTAGTATATTTTTAATCTAATATTAACTTGATTGAGTCCAAGATTCAAAGAAACCAAAAATATAAGTGTCACATTCAAGAGCAATTTTAGTGACCTGTCACTATTTGTGTAGTCATATATTTATACAAATATTCCATTAAAAACATATATATTTTTTAGGCGGAGAGTGCACATGTGGGTGCGGCGCTTGGGAGAGGCGGAGATACGCAGAATCACCGAGTAGTGTCCATCGGTACGTCAGCGCTGTTACTGATAGGTGAGTTACTTGTGTTTGAAAGACTACCCCTGTCCAGCACTGGAAATAGGCTCCAATATATATATACTTATAAAACTCTTCCGTTGCAATGAAACTGCTGAACTGGCTGGAGAAACTAGAATTTTGACATGTAGGTGTTATAAAGAGTGTAGGGACTTAGAGAGGGAACGGGAAATATCCCGTTTTTCCTGTTCGGTATGTAATAAAAATAGGTCTGGATGGTTCGTGTAAAGGTTTTTTTTTCAGGCAGAAGGTATTTCATTAAGAAACTTCCATTTACCACTTCATGCTAATTCTGCGTCTGATTCTTTGCGTTTCAAGTGGCGAAACTCAACGCCTCACTTTGCCTCGTTTACATATTGAGGAAATGTAAATATTTCATTTCATCGAGTGGATATCGAACATACAACCTGTCGCGTTTCCAGTGACACACTTGCGCCATTGCACCACGACCGACCTTAGAGAGAAAATAGTGTTATACCACAAGTGTTCTCCGCCTACCGACAAGGAAGGACAAAAAAAATAATGTACCAAAATACATTACAACTCATCTTTTGTTATTTAATATTCCCATCGTTATTTAATATTCCTATTTATATATTGATTAAGGATAATTTGATATCATCTATACAATTGTTCATTGCTATTTTGTGGTGGACCTTATATTTTAGCAAACAGGAAACGTTTAATAACATTAAACACTACGGTCGATGAGTCGTGCCCGCCCTGCAATAATATCCTAAAATCAAATCTGTGCAACCATCTACATCTATCTTGACGTCCACGACTCTCAGACAGTACTGTAAACCGGATAAAAAGACTGTTCACTGTATATATATGAGGCAAGTCGTGGCGCAGGGGCAGGTTGTGGGTTCGATCCCCACTCGAGGAAATGAAAAATATATTTAAATTTATATTTCTATTTCGCTATGGTATCGAGGCAAAGTGCGGCGTTGAGTTCCGCCACTCAGCAATGCCTTCAGTGTCTTAATACTAGGTTCCCTCTGCCTACCCTGCGGTGTGCGAGATACAGCGTGAAGCTGATTTGATTTATTTTTTCACACTGTATATAACTTTTATACATTAAATTAAAAGTTGAAACCTAGTTCTCCCCTCTCATTTATATAATGTGACAGGCAATTAAGATATTAAATGTATGTATCGTATCTAAGAGATAAAGAGGTCAGATCGGGATCATTTTAATTAAAAAAACATTAATATGATTGTTTTATCACATATTTTATTTGAATTAAAACTATTTTGTTTTTAATAGGCATAATTAAAAAAATATTTACATACATTTATATATAATGATTATGGACATTCTCTTACGACTTATATTTATGTATATGACTAGTAAATATTCAGATGTGAAATGTAATTTTTTATGTTTAGGTACGTGGATGAATTTCAAGTGTGAGTTTGTAAAGTAAATTTCTTCTTAATTTACACTTTTCCCGCAAAGAAGGATAAGCAGAGTGAACCTAGTGTTGAGACACTCGTCCACTTTCTGCCGAATTCTAGAGACTGAATGTTGAGTGGCAAAACTCAACGCCGCGCTTTTCTTTGTTACCAGAACGAGAAAATGAAAATTTGAAATATATCATTCAAGTGAGCATCGAATCCATAACCTGTCGCGTTTCCAGTCTCACATGCGTGCACCTGTGCCACGACTATTTACATGGATAATAATAAAATATGTTTTGTTCCAGATGGAGTGGAAGAGAATGCGCGTGCAGAAGGCGTAGATGGCGCCGGCCCGCGTGCGTGTGCACGGCGTACAGGCGGGTCAGTGACGCGTGCCACGATGATAGGTATGATTAAAAGTATTTGTTTTTTTTTTTTAGTTTCACGCCATATCCCGCATATCTCAGGGTAAGCAGAAGGAAACTGGGGTTAAGACATTTCGTTCCCCATGCGTCGCCGAATTTTTGAGACATGCGTGTTAAGTTGCCGAACTCAGCGAGGGGTTTTGTCTTGCTACTTGATGATGTTAATAATAGAACTATATCATACCTAACAGGTAGTGGTTAAATTCCTATCACAATAGTTTTAATTTAACTTCCTCAATTAATTACAAATAGTTATTGGGAAATATAAATGGCTAACTTTAAACCGCAATAATGACTTTGCTATGTACATATGTGATTGTACAATACAGTTGACGAGTCGTGGCCGCCTTGATGTTAGCTGTAGATGGCAGCGCAGATTTGATTTAAGGATTTTTCTTACTTCAAGTGGAGCCACGACTCATCGATCGTATCTACTGTATATTGAATGTTTTTAATTTTAGTTCACTTGTTTTAGTACAAATGAAATTAAAACAAAAAAAATCTAATTAAAGTTGCGATTTTTTGTTTGGAACTTCCAAATTATGCAGTTGGATAATAGCTGCTGTAAACGCGACGGTTGTGAGTTCGATCCATTGCATTATTTTCAAGTGTGAGGATAAGTCACTCCGTTCTCACCGTTTTGTTTCGAAAATAATTTAAGAATATAAAAAAAATCATCACCCCCACCCTCTTTTCCTCTCCAGTAAAATTGGAGCTAGCTCCAAGTTTAGTCTGACATGTCTGATTTGTGCCACTATGATATTTAAAATTAAATGATCAATTTTTTTTATTTTCACTTGTCAACGGCATTTAGTGTGATAATTAGAGTTAGTGTAGAGACACTACTCATTATACTGATAGTCGGTTATTTCACTGTTTACTTTTTATTTTAGACTGGCAGCAGTCCTGACACTGGGCGCCAGTGATTTAAGGAGGGAATTAGACGCCATTGTCATCAACACTGGTAAGTTTATGTTTTCATTTAAAACTCTAACATCAGCAAGATTTCCTTGAGCCACACTTAGAGGTGACTTTTAGTGGTCAGCTTTTAATTGTAATTAAATTGGTAATATTATTAAAGAAGGATATAAAAGAAAATGCTTAATATCAGTTAAAGTGTTGGTTTGGAGTGTGGTAACGTTATTTGTTGAGCTTATGGTCTCTAAGCTGTATGTTACTTTTTAGTGTGAAAGGAAATATTTTTATGGTACATATTACGTGTTCGAGCAACATTTTAAAATAACACTCAAGTTTCAACTAAGACACTTCCCTTGCCCCCTTTCCTGTGAGTTTCCTGATTTTGGAGGCATTGTGTGTTTAGTAAAGGAACTCGACCCCGCGCTTTGCCTTGTCACCAGAGCGAAAAAATAAAAATATTAATTATTTAATTCCATTCAGTGGGAATCAAACCCAACTCTTCAGTGGGAATCAAACCCACAACCGTTGCGTTAACAATCGCACTCGTGCCTGCGCTACGACTGGCCTATATTATATTCATTAATTGAAAAAAAAAAAAGTTATTCAATGCTGCAATTATTAATTTTACTTTCTCAATTTTTGTTACTTTTTTAAACGAATCATAATTGTTTTCTTCTTTTCAGAAAGTGACAATAACAGAGAGAACGGTGAGCCCACGGCGGAGGTTTATGTGCTGTCAGTCGCTACTAGGAAGTAAGTGTAACTTTAGTGTGGCCACAACTCCGAGACCATACTGTAATTTTTTTTTATGTGATACTATGTATATATATTTTGTATTTATATATACATTTGAGGCCGTCGTGGCGCAACTGCTAATACTGTTATTTGTCGTTATGTACTCTTATTTTTATTCGAAACTGTTAAAAATAAATACAAAATCGACCTTTATCTTATTTTATATAGTAGAGAATATTCATCAATTTTCAAAACTGTAAAAGCTTTCTGATTATATACGTATGTATACTCTCTCTTGATAATTTGTTAAATAGCTGTTGTTGGCAGGTTTACGTTTTAAGCAGACGCTATTCTGAGTTAAATAACTCAAATATGTTAGTTATATCTCTAGACAATAAACAGTAGGACAGTAATGTCCTCCATAGAGCAATATCTGTAATCTAAATGTATTTTTTCTCATTTTCAGTGACGGCGAACCTTCTCAAGAAGGCCGGAGGACAGAATTGGCTCAAGCCAACGACCCCTCTATAAGACGATTTCAGGTTAGTTATACATATACATATATTTATATATAAATACCTTAATATATTTCTGTACTAATATTATAAAGCTGAAGACAGTGAACGACTGCTTGTTCGATCATTCTCTTACACCACAAACTACGTAACGGATTTAGATGTAACTTTACAGTTATTACTTTTAAATAACATAGGCTATATATAATTTATGTAGAGCTACCGGCAGGTCGCTACAAGTTAATAAATATTTTTGTTTACAGGTGGTCTGCGGCGGTGAGCTCCGCGCGTTGTTGTTCAGAACACCGCCGCTCGCACATCAGTCGATAACTCCACCCACCACTGTACATACGCAGGTAAGGGGTTCAAATTCTCTATTCTACTTGGGGTTCTACTGATTTTAGTTTTTTCACGAATTGTTGTGTTGTTCTTCTTATAAAATATTAGATATCTGACATGATTTTTTTATATCTAATTTGTATTTAAAGTCAAGTTAAACTTAAAAAAAATATTCTCCTTGCCCTTAAACCAGAGGAGAGAGCCTTGTCCTTCCTTTCGTTTTTGAAAAATTCATAAATCTTAATTTAAACTTTGTTCTTTTAGTAATATTATAGAACGGGTATTCAATTACAGTTTATAAAGTAAACCCAAAAAAGAAAAAAAAATCTAAGAGAGTGTAATCTGAAAGGTTTGTAAGCCCCTTTTTTATATATTAATTTATATTTAAAAATGTATGCATCATATATAAAACGTATTATTATTTATTATTCCAGGTGGACTACAAACATTGTCTAGTGCCAGATCTGCAAGAGATCACGGCATGCTCGTTCTACTGGGGCAAGATGGACAGATATGAGGCTGAAAGGCTATTGGATAATAAGCCCGAAGGTATTTCATTGTTTTTAATCTGTATTACAAGTACGTGTGTACATTGTTTTTTGTGTGATATACATATAATATCATAACTACCCTCAATAACGACAAAGCTAACTAGTTTCTGTCATAAGTACACAAAATACTAAGAAATCACCATTCAGTTTTAATTTTTTTTTATTATTTGCTTTGATTTTAACATTATTGTTTGATATATTTATACAATTGACAATGATAATAGCTATTTTTTTTCACTCACTCTATATAATGCTCTCTATACTCATGCTTTCTGAAGAGTTTAACACTGCAATCAATATTTTCTTCCATTCTTCAGGCACGTTCCTCCTCCGCGACTCTGCCCAGGAGGAGCACTTGTTCTCGGTGTCGTTCCGCAAGTACGGGCGCTCGCTCCACGCGCGCATAGAGCACTACCAGCACCGCTTCAGCTTCGATTCCCACGATCCTGCGGTCTTTGCTGCCAACACTGTCACGGGATTGATTGAACATTATAAGGTGGTTTTTCTTTTTTTTTCTTTATTTTTGCGCAGGGTAAGAAGGTATGCATTTTTTATATAAATTTTTTATATAAATTTTTTTTTTGCAAAAACACACACACAGGCAACCAAGTGTTAAGTAAGTTTTCCGTTATTAAGTTTGGTCAATCAACACACAGTGTTTTAAATACCGCAGTACAACATTGTCATCTGCTTTCATTAGGTTTCCTCAAACAGCCTGTAGTGATTACAGTGGCGTGCTTTGGCCCTGTGCACGACTGGACTCACACACAGTCGTTTAGTTTGTAAAATTTGTATGTGATATATGAGTATTCCCTGCAAATGGCCTAATGAAATAGTAAATAAACCAATAAAAAGTATCTGCCATACTCAGCCCGGAGGCTAATGTACTAATAAAAAGGATTACAGCATGTGTTTTCATTCTATTCATGCATACACGGAACGGAACGAGCTTGTTTCCCATAGAACCCACACCAACCCCCGCATAAACAAGAGCACAAATAACAAATTTGACCTTCCAGCAGGACCCCGCGTGCGTGATGTTCTTCGAGCCCATGCTGACCGCGCCGCTGCCGAGGACGGCCCCGTTCGGCTTGCAGCAGCTGGCTCGGGCGGTCATCGTGTCGCGCGTGAGCTATGATGGTGTGTATTTTGTATGTTGGCCTGCGGTGTTGAGTTACGCTTCTCAATTTGGGTCTCAAATGTAGGCAGAACGCAGAGAGTGGAATGCAAGTTGTAGCGATTACAGGCAAGATGTAGCGTGAAGCTAAATTTGATAAAACTAAACTTGGTGTTTAATTATACTATTTAACACACATTAATTCATGAGGAAATGAAAGAGCGTATCGTCATGTGCTCACATAGTCTTGTGCCTACTTCGGAAATTTTACTGACGAATATATCTAGATTTCCCATGCGAATCGTCTTGACATAGGTGTACTCTAGCAGGCATAACCTAGTGTTAAAAACTCCATTCTTTATTTTTGTCTTTAGCTTAAGAAATTATAGTTATTTAAATGTAATATTGCCCAGAGTGAAAATCAAACTCGCAACTATAGCGCTTAACGACACATTGCCCCGTTATGCCACGGTAGACTTAGTAATGTTATAAAATATATATACATACAGTACGGTCGACGAGTCGTGGTCACGGAGAGGTTAGCTGTAGATAGCTGCGCAATTTTAATTTTAGATTTTTTCTTACTTTCTATTAGTTTCTTGCCGAGATAAGTAATTGCGTAAAAAATCAGAAAACGTAATTTCAGGTTGACCACGATTTTTCAACCGTACTGTACCTAGGTTATATAAACAATTTTACATTATGTATAACTCTCAATAACCCCCTCAGGTGTAGAGCAACTACCGCTACCAGCGCGCCTTCGTGCCTACCTAAAGGAATACCACTACAGGCAGCGGGTTCGAGTCCGCCGCCTCGAACCGGACGCGTACGAACAGCAAATATAGCCAGCGATGTGGCGCGATTATGCGCTAACAATGATAATTATGTATCTTATACTGGCCTTCATTCGAGTGTACTTTGGTGGAAACGCGCCTTTACGTTCTGTTTGTGATGGTTGACAAGTGTGGTGAAGTGTTGACGGATGTGGCGAAGTGGTTGCCGATTCATTTGTTGATTTGGAAAATTGACTTTTTTGAAGCTTAGTTTTTGTTCTTTTGGTTTATTTTTCTTGGAGAAATTAAATTTATGAGCAGTAGCGCATTTTTGTATTTGTATTTTTATAGATTTTGGATGGATTCAAGCATTTATAGTACAGTGGAATGTCTTAATTTTTTGTTTTATTGGAAATTATATTAATAGTTAGTTCATCAATTATAATATAAAATGTCTTTAAAGTTTTTAACTAATAAATATTGACACAGACACGTTAAATATTGTTCTTTAATAAATAATCAATCTGGATTTAAAATAGAAAAATAAAGCAATTTGAAATTGAATCTGCAATCCTCGATTATTAATCTTTCTTTCAATAATAAGCTACATAAAGAGTACTAGTGCTTTTGATTCATTATTGTGTAAAGATTCACATTTACTTATGTAACTACTTAAATAAAAAAAAAATAAAAAAAAACAATATTGTAAAGGGTCAGTCTTGCAAACAAAACTACAATTTTTAACATAATAATCAATCAGAAAAGTCATTTAAATATTAAATGACTTGTAAATAACTAATTTATAATAAAAAATATTTTTTAATATATTCTAATAGTATTGTATCTGTTATAATATAATTTTATAAGTGATATTTTTTTTTATTAATTAGTGTATTTAAACAAAAATGGCGTCAGCCGATCTATTCTATTAAGAAGTAGTCTCAAACTGCTGTAAGTATTATTATTTATATTAAGTGTAAATGTTTGGCCAATATTGCCAATGTTTGTGAACAATTCAGTATACACATACATACATGTACATTGTACTAATATTGTTTGTCTATATTATACAGGTGGTTATTAAAGTGTAATTTTCGAAACATTGGATTTTGAGTGGCTCAATGTCCCTCTTTTGTCTTGCTACCAGTGCGAGGAAAGAAAATAATTCATTCCCCGAGTAGGAATCGAACTCACAACTATCGCTTTTACAGTCAGACAGCCTTAATATGCGAGTTTTAAATGTAATTGTATATTAAAAAAAATTTTTTTGATTGTATATATTAAAGGTTGTGATTTCTTCCTAGGACAATAATATATAATACTTAAATAACTTCCAATTGGCTTATAAGATGTCTTTTATCTGTGTTACTGTGTTGTGTCGTTTATTGTCTTAAATGTAAATTATCAAATACATTTTAATGAACACCATGTATATAAATATAATGGACAAAATATATAGCCCATTGGTGTATTGGCCAATATTGGTAATAAGTAGAAGAATATTCAATGTAAATACAAATATATACTGTAGGTAAAATTAATAATTGGTCAAATTAAAAAGTTAAAGCAATTTAACTGATAAAATGTTATTCTATACAAAATATAGAAAATTATTTTAGAAAGGATCATTAAGTAATGCAGGTTTTTGTCCCTCTACAAGTCTACATAAAAATTTATGTTTTTTTTTTTAATATTATTAATTTTATGGTCTTTACTAGAACGCACCCGCCATCTTGGTTTATTTCATATATAGAACATGGACTTATAATCTGTGCAGTGCAGTTTTTAAAATCTCCTTTTTAACTTGACCATTTATTTATTATTATTATTGTTAAATGTATATAGAATTAAATTATATTATATATTAACCTTAACATGTATATTATTAGTTTTTTTTTATTTAAAAATATTTTAGTTGTCTAAAAATATATGTGTTACGGTTGTGGGTTCGAGTCCCGGTGCGTACGGAATTAGTGTTGTAGTCGAAATTTTAATGTAATTTAGCCTAAATTGTAAATATTAAATATTTTTCTAATATTTTTTTCTGTGTTAAAAAAATCATCTATTTTTCGAAAGTATTAGGCGGTCTATATTTTTATTTATATTTATTATATTATTATATAAAAAATATTTGTCCTATTTTAAAGTAAGTATAAACACAGTGTTTTGGTCTGTTGTCTGTCACAAGTTTGATTCCTGAGTTTCAATGGTGCTTTCATTTAGTAAATTATTGTTTTTTTTTTCATTTATATACTATGTGTATTTATTTCAAATGGATTTAGAAATTTTGTATTTAGCTTAAAGTTTTTTTGTCTATAAACTGAAATGAACAATCATCTTGGGAATTACATTTTAAATAAGCTATTCATTTTTTTATTATAAGTGGAAAAAAAGCATTTTCTTTATTTTGGACTTATCGCCTTTTTGGCTTACCTTTGGATTTTTCATTTTAGATTAATCGTTTTTTTTAATGAAATTATCTATATACAATAATGTCCAAATGTTTTTGTCATCATGACTTTCCTTGAAACTAACTAGAAGATGTCCTAAAATATTAATATTCCATTATTATAATATATATTTATATTTTTTATATTATTGTTTTATATTTATATATAAATAAAGTATTATTATTCTACTTAATTGTAATATAAACATAAAAGTACTCAAATATGAAATAGAAATAAGATTATTGTATAATTCAATACGGCGTCAAATTAGTTGAAGTTAGCAATTTTTTTGACTATGATTTGAATCTACATTGCGGGGCAAAGAAAGAAGCTTCAAAATCGTTTTGCCGCCAATGTTGACAAATTTTATCAGTGAATTAGATTTTTGTGGAACTAATTGTAATTTTCATAAATATCTAGACTTTTTTTTCTAATTTATAGTTCAAATTGCTTGAACTATACAGGTTTATTCCCAAAATACATAATTTTATATATATAGTGTTAACTACCCCACTTTATTTATATCTTGAAATAACATGTAGTTGAAATATAGTAGAGATTCAAATAAATATAGTTTCTTCTAAACTACAGATAAGGAATTTATGTTTGTTCTTCATCTGTTCCATATTTTTTTATTTTGGGCCTATTGAATTGTATTATTCTAATTTACTTTTTTTAAAGGAAAATAAATAATTTGTATTTAACTGGACGTTTAGCTTGTTCTTTTTTAATATTCTTATTTTTTGTATAATTTTATTTTGAGAAATATTTATTATATTTATGATGTAAAGTGTTTCTTTCATTTGGTAGATACAGTCAGTTCAGTTCAAAGAGTGGAGTAATTGATCACTGATCTCTCTATGTTAAGGAGAGAACAAAATTGAACTTTGTTTATAGACTACTAATGAAAATGGATTTATAATACTAAAATTAAATTAAATAGCTTTCAATAGCGCTGTACGTCCAGTGGAAGATATTTTTGTGGTTGTTAAATTACTTTTGGGATAATTTGTATAACTGTAAGCCTTATCTTTTAGTATAATTATGGTTTTTTTTTGTATAATTTTGTATAATATGTGTACTATTTACTATATTAAGAGTGTAACCGCGCGAAGCGTACAAATTATATTGAAAAATCAATAAATAAATGTATTTTAAAATTATTATTTTTTTTTTTATTTCAACTAGTGGACCCTGTGCGGCTACGCCCGCTCGAAATATACGAAACGGGAAATACCTCATAGGTTTTGATGATGCAGTGAATAAAGTTAACAAACTTAAGTATGCGGGCGTATACACTTATTTAGTAAGTAAATAAATAAATAATAAATTTTTACATTTCGGAATTTATCTTTATTTGTATTGAATATAAATATAATAAGAAATCTAGTGCTAAGACACTGTTTGCCACACTTCCCGCGCAATTTTCGAGGCATTGCGTATTGAGCGGCAGAACGGTGGTCGTGTTGAACCACACTTTGCCATCAAAGTGAAGCAATGAAAATATTAAATCAAATCAAATCAGCTTCGCGGCACGGCAGGTTAGGCAACGGGAACCTAATGTTAACTCTGTTCCCAACTTTCCGCCAAATTCTGGAAGCATTGCGTATTGATTGGTGGAACTCAACGCAGTGCTTTGCCTCGACACGATAGAGAAGAAAACGGAAATATAAATTTAAATAAACAAAAACACAACCGCTGTCGGGTCACACAGTCACACTTTGTGCCTCGCGCCACGACTGGCCTCAAAATATTACTAAATTATAAGTCATTACACCGAGTAGGAACTGAACCCACAATTGTCGTGTTTAAAGTCATACGACTTGACTTGTACCACTGCGCCACGACGGCCTCATTAAGTAATTTAAGCCTTTTGGGGAATTTATTTGATCTTGTTTAGCTACAAATCACTGACGGTTTATTAAGCTACTATACGGTATTTAGGCAGATGGTAAGTACGCGTGCACCGCAAGCGCAAGTTTTCCCGCGTAAACTCCGGGCCCGATGCTAAAACTTTAAATATCTGTGTTTTGACTAATGTACAAATTAAAAACTAAAGATTCAGTCAATTCAGTAAAATAATTGTATAAAATAATTGTTATGGCAATTAGCAAATTTGTCGAAGTAAGTAGTTTAAATTGACATAACTTTTTTATTTATGATCTGATTGTAATAAAATAAACCATTGATGTTAACGGAAGCTTGCCAGAATCTAGATTTCCAAGTACAGACATCGACTCTCAACAATTTTATTGTTTTAACACTAGGTTCCCAGATTTTCTCTACCTATCCTGCTACGTGCGGGATACAACGTGAAGCGAGAAAAATAATCTTTATTTGAATAAACTTTTAAATACATTTTTTATTCTTTAAATTATGGTATATAAGGTATTGTTTTTATAGTTACAAAATTTAGAGAAAAGGAAAAGAAAGTAGAACATTGAAATATTATTACGAAATACTTTAATAACGAGAATTATTTTGTCAGTTTCAAGATATTATGTCATACATATTCATATAAGAATTATTTTCAGCCACCAATATTTTTACTATTGTACTTCTCTTTTTACATTTTATTCTCAGTTATTAAAGTAAAATTTAAAGGAAAGGTAAATAAAATACAAACTTTGTCTAACATCCTCTTTATTACATCAAATAAATTATAAATATTATAGACAATATTACTTTTTAATATTAATAAAAAGCGCATGCATCCGCCTTTACTCTGTAGCGACACGTACGAAACTTACATTATAACTTATTCTACGAGAAATTTTTATTCATAATTATAATCAAATAAAGGTGAATAAAACAAAAAAAAACTACTTTTGTTGTAACTATTGAATTTATTTAATTATGAATAACAGTTTCTCTTCTAAACAACAAAATTAATACTGAAAAAAAATGATGTCTACCATTTTGGTAGTTCTCACAAAAATCTACCATTTTGGTAGTTTATGGTAGAAAATAAATACGGAATGTTACTAAATGGTTTACTCACTTAACTTACTATCTAGTAATTTACAAAAGGCCTAAAAGCTACACATTAGCAACAAAACTGCAATAAATATAATAAATCTATTATTATTTATTATACATTACAAAAGAACTCTTCAGTCGAACGCTATTTTTTTACCTAAAAGATAAAATATAAATATATAATGGCAAAAAATACCGATATGTTGGTTTTTTTTTTATGGCAAGGTGAAGAAATAATAAGGTTCGGTTCATACTGCCTTGCTAATTAATCATCTTTATATAATAAAAAACTAAGCACCTTTCTTATGTTTGTTTCAAACTACGCAAAGGATTTTAATGGTGTTTTCACTAATAGAAAGTGCTTCAAGAGTACATATAAGAGTAAGGCCGATAATATCAACGATTTGTAATGTGATGCCACGCAAGAAAAAAGTATTAAGTTATAATAGTATAGACTGCGCGGGCGAAGCCGCAATGGAAACACTACTTCCTAATAACATTCAAATTATGTTTAAAATGGAGGTGAATTTTTTGGTGAATTAAGATTACATTACATTTCGGAGAACGGAATCTCTCATTGACAGCACGTTAGTTGTAAAATTTTGATGTTGACGCTTATTTTTATGCAAATTTATACAAATGCATTTTTTCTGTATTTCAAACAAATTGAAAAGAAAGAAAAAAGCCCGAAAGGAAGTTCACAATCAGCAAGTCAATGTGAACCAACTACAAATGCCTAATTTCTAATAAATTACATTATAATAATAATATCATTATAATTAAATGAACACAATAATTATATTATTTAAGATAATTTCATATGTAAATGGCAGTTTGCAATTAAGTCTGACGTTTGTCCGAAAAAAATAAAAAATAAATGTAATTAAAAAAAGAAGTAACTGTTGTTTTTCATCTTTTTTATAAGTTAAACAAAGTAGTGTGCATTTTTGTCCTTTTAAAATATTTCAAACAATTTTAAGTAAAGTTTTGTATGATATATGTACTATGTCTTCACATTTATCATCAATTACATCAATTACTTCTTTCATTATGCTTAAGTTACTTATTTTTATAAATGAACAACCTGTATATAAAAAATATGAATTACAAATAAAAATGAATATATTTGAACATTCATGTATAAAAAGCATTTTTACATTAAATCCATATTTTAATGATTTTTGAGTCAGTTTTAAGCACAGATAATAAATATTTAAATAATATAAAAACTAATACAGATTATAAAAGACAGAGTTAGCCTCCAGGGCTTAAATTTAACAGTAAATATTAACCTATTTGAGTATATTAAATAATCTAAATGGTTACAATATTAGATCTAAAGTACATACAAAATCTTATCAAAATCGGTAGTTTTAATTTTGAGAAGTAATCAGAATCAGTTCAAAGAAAAAAAAACTCATACTTATCTATTTCTTTCCTTTTAGTATAGAGAGAAAAGGATGAATGTACATAGATAAGAGAATGGTTAACAATTTGTATGACAGTTTTTTGTATTAAAGTTTGTTTATTATATATGTATATTAAATGTTTATATGTCACTTTTTGTGTAAATAAGTTCAAATAATTGTTAAAATAATAACAATTCATATATATTTTCTCCATTTCTTTAATTTAGGCCATATATAGGCAGAAGAGAACAGATTTAGACCTACACCTTTTGTGTTTCAGTAAAGATAAAAAAATAAACACTATTGACATTATTGTCTGTGGTTTTTCGTTGATTTGCTTCAAATGTAAAAAAAAAACTTCTTTATAAATAAATTATTAAAAATATAAAAATTAGTTAATTTTAAATGTCACATCACATTCAACTACAACAGTTGCTTTTATTAGTGCACTGATTGTTATTAATGTGTATAGATGTCTCACTCGCACATCAATTAATAGCCATATATTAGAGTGAGATGGCTAGATGAAACTTATTTTACATGTATTAAGAATAATACTACTATAAATACAAATGAAAGAGATAGCTATACGTTAGAGTGAGATAGTTTCTAGTTTGCATCTCTTTTTAGGGATGAAAATTGTAATTTTGTACGAAAACAATGTCACCAAGCAATAATGTCAAATGATAATCTGTAGAAGTTTTATAAAGCATATAGAATTTGTTTGGTCGACTGCGCTATCTCAGGAACATTCAGTCCATTTATCGACGAAGGCTATAGGCTATATTGTGGTAATAGCTTCGACGTAACCCACTGTATTTACGGTCATACTTACTCCGGACACAATTTAGTTCTTTGCATAAGAGGGAAAAGCAAATTAAAGGTATATATAGTGATATGGGCTTCACATAATAATGGAAAATATTACGTAATTAAATATTACATTATTTAATTTATTGCTTGGTGACAATTATTAACGATATTTATTTAAAAATGGTATACAGATTGGCTTCTAGTCTTTTGTTTTTGAAGTTGTTTAATTTTGACTCTATGTTTGTTTGTTTAGTGAAAAGGCGTGTTCTTAGAGCATTTCTTACCGCAAGCGCACTTGCGTACTATTTCAATGTCTTTGGTGTATCGCGTGCCGTCGGAGCAGACTAGGCGTATCTGGAAAATAAGCAATAATTATTGTACAAAAGAGGTAGCAGAAATTTTCCCCCCAAATTGAAAATAATATTAAAAAATATATACAGGGTAGAAGAGTTAGCACCACTTTAAATGAAACCACAATTTTAACTACTCTGTATAAAAGCCTAATGTAATTTAAAAAATGAAAAAGTTATTTTTTTAAATAAAATAAATAATAAAATTAATGTTGTAATATAAAAACCCAACACATAAATCTATCAAAGGGAAACCGCCGCATACGCCTCATTCCGAAATCGAGTCGTAGGTGTTGGCGATAAAGTTCAAAGTTGATTAACCTTTAGTAGTATTTTTGTAGTAGTATGTGTTTAAGTTATTGGTATCTATTGGTAACTGCGTCACAAGAAATACAGGTATGGATAAACATCGTGAAATGAAAAAAAATCCTACGTCTAAATTGTTGAGGTATCTTGATATTTTTTTTTTAGGTATGGGTTTAAAATATTTTATGTTATATGCTGTTCCTGTAAAAGGAGCGCTGACATTTCCACCCTGTATATTTACTCATAACAATGTAGTCGATAGGCAAGTAATGTTAACGACCGTTAAATATATAACATTATGTGCGTTTGTTGTAAATGATTGTCCTAAGCAAAAGAGATGGCGTTGACCGTTTCTGAATCGCGATATCATTTAATTCACGACGAACGTATATAACCATGCAAATTCTTAAATAAATTGAGATTTGATTGGATAGGTCACTGAAGTTGTTTTATTAAAATTCCCTATAAGTTCAGTGGTAATTTAGTTCAATAGATCGACGCTACTGTTAGTGTCAACAAGTAACTAGTAGGATCCACTAAATAACATTATAAAATATTATAAATTACTAGAGGGCGCGCGCGGCTTCGCCCGCTTAATAGGAGAGAATTCAAAAAAAACCACGAAACACGTGCTTAATAAAATATTTTTACCAGTCTAAATTTAAATTTTTATAAAAATCGGTGGCAATTTAAAGATTTTTCCATATAAACTTTCAATCCCTTATTTGAACCCATAGGGGGTGAATTCTTAAAAACCATGAAACATGTGTTCAATGAAATATTTTTAAGAGTCTGAATTTCAAATTTTATAAAAATCAGTACAGATTAATTTTTTTTTCCATACAAACTTTCAACCCCTATTTCATCCCTTTAGGGTTAAAATTTTTCAAATTCCCTTCTTAGTGGATGTCCAGAATATGAAAATAAACATCTGCCCAAATTTCACGTTTCTACCATCAGCGGTTACGGCTCTGCGCGCGTCTTACCTCAGTCAGTCAGCACAAGTCCTTTTATATATATAGATAAATACTTTCGACCCTTCCCCTTCTAAGTCTTTCTAATATACAACACCTTTTATTTAATATATTAATTATACGTACAGTCCGCGAGGTCTAAGCTAAGCTTTAAATTAGTGTGAATGTTCACAAAGCTTGTAGGAGTCGTTATTGACTACACATCAGATGGGAGTGAAAAATATGAGTATGCATTCATGTACAGTGTAGAAGAATTTATATTTTCTTAATATTTCAGCGTCACGCTGTATCCCGCATACAGCAGAGTAGGCAGAGGGAACCTAGTGTTAATAAGATACTCCGTTCCTTATAAAGTATTATTAAAAATCAATAATATTTTTTTTATTGATTTTTAATAATATTTTATTTTAATTCATCTAACGTAGTTTTTTAATCTACCCATGGGCGTAGGAAGAGGTCCGTGCCCATCGCCCCCCTACTCCCCTAGGAAATGTCTCTAGATACGCTAATGAACCTACCTTCCTTTTTTTAGTCTTCCTGGCGGCGCAACAAGTGTTCTTCCCGCAGGAGTTGGGCGCGCGCACGCTGCACTTAGCGCCGCGGACTGGTCGGCGACTGCGACACGACCCCTCCGTTATATAGTCGCGGGTTGCTTCCTGTGTAGGGTGGAAATTAATTAATTAATTTATTTAGATTCACCAATGGTGACAAAGTAAATTTTACAATAATAGTTTTCCTTTTTCTATATTTCTTATCACTAAATGCATTACCCTTCAAAAACACCTAGTTTTAGAACGACGCACTTCATTGCACCACTTAAATTCGCATTTAACATTGGTATAATGGACTCAAAATACTATAAAAATATTCATGTTTATTATTATTTTTATTATTTTTATTTATTTATTTATTTACCTTTCTACACGGTGTCTGTGCAGGGGGTTGCGCAGGCGCTTCGTCTGGATATTGCTTCTGGGCTGGTGCAGCTGTAACCAATATATTAATTTTATAATATGAAATATATATAAAAAAAATACAACTTTACGCTGTATCCCGCACAAAGCAGGGTAGGTGACGGGCTTTTGCCTTAATGCCAGAGTGAAGAAATGAAAATATTAATAAACAATAACTTGTTCCCTCGAGTGGGGATCGAACCCACAACCGTCGCATTACAGTCCTACATTCTTGTGTGTGTTTGTTAATGTAAAATATATATTATCATAATATTTACTACGTATTAAAAATGTGGATCATGAAAAAGCAAAAACATGCTTTATTTTCTAAAGTTATACATCTTATTTTATAAGTATTTTTGTCCAGCAAAATAAATTATTTTTTAGCTTCACGCTGAATTCCGCACGTAGCAGGGTAGGCCGAGGGAACCTGGGGACCTAGTCGAGACATTTCGTTCCTGTTAAGACACATTTCCCCATTTTCCTCCGAATTTTGGAGAAATTGCGTGGTGGAACTCCATGCCGATTGGGATCTATCTTTTTTTTTACTTTTTGATTTGTTTTTACCATATTGCACTGTAGAATAAGTTTTACCTACCTGGCGATGCTTGAACGTTGCTAATCACTTGTTTCCGAGGAGGTAACTTCGACTGAGTTATGACTGGAGCTCCTCCTATAACATAATTAAAAAAATGTTTAAAAATCTAGGTTTTTACCGACTTCCCTAAGGAGAAGGTTATCAATTCGACTGTTTTTTTTAATATTTTTACTGGGTGAACTGATTTTGATGATTTTTTTTTCATTTGAAAGCTAGTGCTTCCCGTGAGCTTTCATTTTATTTTGGTCTATTTCTGACAATGTAATCCATGAGAAAATCACAGAAATTTTAAATTTGCATTAAATATGTGCGCAATACATGGGCGAATAATTCAATATCACGCCAACGATTTCAATGAAGAATCATTTTTTGGAAAAGGATACACTTTAAGGTAGTAAGGCAGTTTGAGTTTGGTTAGGTTCTGATTGTGGGATTCGGCTGAAGTCGGTTATTTTGTTAAAAAATATTTCCTCGCTCTGGTAACAAATCTGGTAACAAAAAAGAGACTATGGAAGCAATAGGCAAAATTCTATGATTCTGCCGAGTCCTGGCCTAGTTTATATTCTAGGCCAGGCCGAGGTAATGTCTCACCGACGGAGGCGCGGAGCTCGCACTGCGCGCCCGCGGTGCCGGCGCGGCAGCGGCACGTGTAGTCGGAGCGCGACGCCGGCTCGCGCACGCAGCGCCCGCCGCGCGCGCACGGGTTCGGGATGCACGGGTCCTGCCGCAACGGACGAGGGAATAATACTTGTTGTACTCATTCACACACCTTACTCAAAAATCAAATACTGTTACACTATATATATTTTTATGATTCTATAATTATATTTTTATAAGTCTCACCGGTTCGTGGGCGCCGTCCTCTTGCAGTACGTGCGCGGCGGCGGTGATAGCGGGTTCATCTCCGCCGCAGCCGGCGCGCGTCCGGGAACTGCGGAGGGCGTTCACGAAGTCTACACGCTTGTGGTTGATCCATGCTTCTTTGAGGCAGCCTGGTGGAGGAAATTTAATTAAAATTTATACGTCATATTTACAGCAAAGCGTTAAATATAAATAGTAGGGTAAGAAGCTTAATGTGAACGTATGGCTTAGTAGTCAGAGTGCGCGGATGGTAAACAAAAGGTGACTTCGTAGGAAACAATTTTTCAAATGAATTATTTAATGAGCACGAAATATACGTATTTATTTGAGTGACATTTATCTCACAACCATCACCTACCTTATTCTCAAAGTAATTATTACTATTATTTAATTTAACCTAATCTAGCCTCACGCTGTATCCCTAGCGGGGCAATCAGAGAGAACGGAGCGCCAAACGCTATGGTTATTTTTATTTCAAATAATTAATATTTACATTAAAATAATTTGAATTGATATTTAATTAAATTTATTTAAAGTATTTACGACAAAATGTTTATTTTTCTGTTGTCTATTTGAATTCATAGACATTACAAATGATAACATATTTACAAAATTTGTAAATAGTGCTTTAAAATCAACCTAATATAAAACAAAACTAAGCTTACCTTTGAAACTAGTGATGTTCCTCAAATGCCACTTACTGAAGGCGTCCTTAGCAACATCCTGTGGTACTCCGCCCACGAACATCGGCCTTTCCAGACGTAAATACTCTTTGCTACCTGGAAAATTACGTAATTTTTTTTGAAAAATTTACTTTTTAATTTGTTATCATTAAAAACAGTCTCTGATACAAGAATAGATTCTGCAACTATGACATAAAAATATTTGGCAACTACAGTTACCATTGATTTATTGATTGAATTATTAATTGGCAATACAGTATCCATTGATTGGCAGTATAGTAACAATTCAAATACGTTCTTCGGCAAAATAGTACACTACTAAATTTCACAACCACTATCTTACCCTCATTAATAATAGACCTGGCGGGACCGTCGTCGACACGCAGAGTGAAATTCTTCTTTACAGCTATAAGTTCTGCTTTGTGGTAGTTGCCATCAGATACCATTTCGAAACTATAAAGTATTGGGAAAGCAACGGTCAAATTGGTCAGTGGACAATGGGTGTGCTAATTATAAATATAAGAAGGCTATATAATTTTGACAAGAAATTTAGCTATCGGATAACAAAAAGACACTATGAAGATTTGGAAGTCAGATCATTCAGTCAATTAAGATGTCGTAGTACTTGAGTAATTAAGAATTAAATAATATATATTTTTTATTTAAAAATAAAATAAATCATCCATTAAAATTTAAGTCAAGACAAGAGAAGAGAGGACAAAAACCAAACAAATCTTTATTAATATATGATTTAATTTAATATATAAATTAAATCATATATATTATATATTTTTAATCAACAAAGATTTCGCAAAAGTTTAATAATAATAAAATAGATTAAGATTTTACATTTTAGGCCGTCGTGACGCAACGGCACAGTCTGATTGTAAACGCGATGGTTGCGCGTTCGGTATTCACTTGGGGAAAGGTTTATTTTCTTTTTCTCGTCGTAGTAACAACATTAAACCCGATGTTGAGTGGCTTCGATACGAATATTTCGAAATTTCAGCGGTGTGGGATACGGAGTGTCGTATCACTAGGTTCCCACTATCCACTGCCTACTTCTGTTATACCTATGCGGGATACAATAAGACATAAGTTCATGATTATATACATTTTTCCCCTTTTTTTATCACTTACCTGTACATAGTGGAAGTGGGATGGTTGCCAACGTCGTAGCTAATACGTATCCTGCCGTTAAATAGTTCAACCGCGAGATGCTCGTTGTCTCCGAAATACATGAGAACACCGTGCAACTGCTTTGTGCTGAACACTGGGGGATGATATTTCAGTTTTAATTACTTATATAAAGAGTATAGTATAGTGAAGACGAAAGAATATCACTTTAATTTTGGACTATTTTATTTTTTTTGTCAATTTTTAAACACACAATCAGACTAAGAATTATCTCACGGAATGTAATTATTAAAAAAAATTGGAGATAAGAATAAAATTATAATTCATGTATTATTTTTTACCCAGTTTTTTTTTGTGACAAAATTCTGTTTTCCACTCAACCACTCCACTACAATATTTATTAAATTTTCATAGGTATTATACCAGATTCCAGAACAGTGAACAAAATTACCTAAAGCCAAAAACAGATGGGGAAAGACAAAATGGTTTTAAAAATAAACTTAGGCTTAGCAGATACAAGGTAGTGTAAAAGAATATTTTAAAGATTAATAAAAATATAAATGAATTAATAAAATTACCAAGAGTGACATTGGCCTGTGGAGCGGTGCGCAGCGGCTCCAACTCCACGAGCGAGTCGTTGTAGTTGAATGTGAGTGACGTGAGGTATTCGCAGAGGCGACCTGTAACGCAAAAATATAGAGGTAAGTATCTTTTATATGGTTTTAGGTATTGGGCATCTATCCCGAAATAGCAGGGTAGGTAGAGAAAACCTGAGAAATTCATTTTTCCTCCTAGTTGGATCCTGCGTGATATTTCCCATTGATTGGCGCAACTCAACGCCGTGATTTGTTTTGCTAGAGCGGGGAAATATTCATCACTTACAATATAATAATTGCTTAGAATAGCAATAGTGACGTTTACAGTCAAGATATAAATCTATTATATTGATGATTTTCGATTATACCAAAAAAAGAGTTAACACTCGAGCTTGAAGTTAGCCGCGCAAATTTTATGTGAATTTTTCCAAGTGAACATTGTTTAAGTAAAAATCCGGAAAGTCGAAAGTAAGTAGAAACCGATACAAAAAATATATCTTACTAATATTATAAATGTAAGGATGTTTGTTCCACTTTCACGCAAAAACTACGGAACGGGTTTAGAAAAAAAAATTATAGCTTACACATCAGAATAACATACAGACTACAATTTATGTAGGTAAACTTTTGTATAATTATGCTATAATATGAAATGAAGTTTAAGCGGTCGAAGCCGCGGCTGGGTCTTACCGGAGTAGCCCGGCGCACACTTGCACAGGTAGTCGGCGTGCGGGGCGAGCAGCGGGCGGTCCATCACGATGTCGTCCTGGAGACCAGGTACTGATATTTAATTACATACCCCTTTTATTTTTACGTCTTGGTTAATAAAGGTATTATTTTTTTAAATTAATTTTAAGAGCTGACACAATGTTCTTTTGGTAACAATGTTGCTCTAGTTAGTATTATAAATGATCTTAAAAATATTTTTAGTTTTACAATCACATATTATTAACGTTTGCTTACATTAAGTTTAACTTTACATCTATTTAGCTAAATCTGAAGTAGGAAAAGACTATTTTGTTTTGAAGTATTTAGTATTATAGGCAAAATAAATTTGTTGGTTTGTGAAGCCCAACTTAGCATTTTTTCCAATTTTTCCCTTATATTAGTGTAATTAAAATATTTAAGAAATAAATATTTTTTGTGTGAGTATTGAACACACTTCTCAATTCCATTACGTTAATATATTTGTTTATGTCTCTGGTAGGTTTTCCACCATGTATACGTGAACATAAAGTGAGTGGCTCACGTGCAGCGCGACGGCGGGCAGGTAGCACACGCCGTGCACGCAGTCGTGGTGCGCGCACGGCGACGTGCCCAGCGCGGCGTGCGGCGCCGCCTCGCAGTAGCGCCCCGCGTGCCCGTCGGCGCACGCGCACTTGTACTCGTCCAGCCCGTCGATGCACGTCGCGCCGTTCTGCGCAGTTCATTTCAAATATCAACTATGGTTCACTAAACTTACTGCTGAGGACAACCAGCGCAAGATGTTCTTTTATATTTTACATATTGGTCATTCCATTGACATATATATTGCAGCTTCACGATGTGTCCCGCATATAGAAGGGGAGGTAGAGGGGACTAAGTGTTAAGACAGTTCATAATAAAAACATTTATACAATAATATTTATGAAAATTAAAAAAAAAGTTGAAATAAATAACCATTTTGCAATAATTTACCACAAATTGACAATGAATCATCAATCAATACTTAATAAAACTAAGACATATCCTGCGAACTAACCTGGCACATATGGTTGATGCAATCGTCGGCGTTGACGGTGCAGTTCTGCCCGGAGAAGCCGCGCGGGCACGTGCACGCGTAGTGGCTCGTGTGGTCCACGCACAGCGCCCCGTTGGCGCACGGGTTGAAGTGTTCAGTGCAGAACGGAATTTTCTTCTCGCAGAATTCACCTGTTTTTGTTAAATGCGTAATTAATGTTTCTATTCAGGGTCACACTGTCTTCCATACATGTCAGGGTAGGCAGAGGGAATCTGGGAATCTAATGTTAAGACATTTCCGTTTTCCACATTCTGCCGAATTATAAAAGCATTGTGTTGAGTACTAGATTAAATCTGATTAATTTTATTAATTTACCAAGATTTAAAACAGTATAAATTTGAATTAAACAGTGGTTAGTTAATAAGCTACTACAAACTAGTCGATAGAGGGTATTTAATATTTAGATTTAAGACACCAAATATCTTGGTCTTCTAGAATGGTGAACAAAAGCAAATGAAATTAAACCATCAATTGAAAAAAATGAAGCAGCATATTTTTTATCATATAAATAAGTAATACAATACAAACCCATGAACCCAGGAGCGCATTTACAAGTGTACCCCTCGAGGTGGTCCACGCAGGTCGCGTTGTTCTGGCACCTGTGAGCCACACAGTCGTCGATGTTCACCTCACAGCGGACGCCGGTGTAGCCAGCGTGACACGCGCAACTAAAATATAAAAAATACTTATTTAGAAAACGTATAAAAAATTGAATGCAACGGGACTCGAACCCGCGCCTTGTGAAAACCGACCAGGCGCTCTTAGCGAGTCCCGCTGCGTTCAAATTTTTATACGTTTTCTAAATAAGTATTTTTCTTTCATAAGTGTGGATTAGCACTTTAAAAACGTTAAAATATAAAATATTATTTTAGAAAACGTATATATTTTACAAATCTGAACGTAATGGAACTTAAGCACTTTTTTAGTTTTGCATGTTGTGTGACGGAACTCATCGCAGCGCTTCACCTTGTTACCAAAGCGACGAAATGTAAATATTAAATTGAACTATGTACACAAAAAGTATATATTCGTATATATAATAGTCACTATATTAGTGATATGAAATTGTAGAAGATGACGTTATATCGCAATATTGATAGCTAAATGAAAAGTATGTCTGCAAATATCAAATATTTGCTTTTGCTGCGAGAAGCATTGTCTTGAGTAAGTGTGGAGAATATTTGGTGTTACTTATTGACTTTGAGGTGAGGCCAGTCGTTGCGCAGCGGCACGAAGTGTGACTGCAAAACCGACTGGTTGTGGGTTCGATCCCCACTCGAGGAGATGAAATATTTACTTAAATTTATATTTCCATTTCTTCGCTCTGGTGTCGAGGCAAAGCGCGGCGTTGAGTTCTGCCACTCAACACGCAATGCCTCCAAGAATTCGGCAGAAAGTGGGGAACGGAGTGTCTTAACATTAGGTTCCCTCTGCCTACCTTGCTGTGTGCGAATTATTTATTGATTTTGACGTATATTTGCTATTATAAAGTAACGGTGAGTACGTCCCAATCATTAAGTTCATTCAGTTCATCAGTTACAACAACAACAGTCGTAAACCCATATCCAAATACTTCATACAAAAAAATATAGAGAAAAATAGAGTCAACTCACTGAAACCGTCCTTCCTCCAGCAGCTCGCAGACGCCGAAGGCGCAGGGCGAGCCGTAGCAGGCGTCGATCTGGTGCTGGCACACGTCGCCGTGGTAGCCGCGCGCGCACGCGCACGTGAAGCCGCCGCTGGGGGTGGCGCTGCAGGCGCCGCGGTTGTGGCACGGGTTGCGGTAGCAGCGGTCGCACTTCGACACCACGTCAGCGGGCGGCGAGCCTGCTTGTGGATCTCAAATATTTATTTTTTAATTTTTAGGGTAAGTGAAAAGAATTTGTTTCTAGTGAAAAAAGCCCCGCCTTGTTTCACACACCAGCCCTTCTCAGGTCTGGAGCATTAACTTTAATTTGCGTGAGGACGGAGTGTCTTAACAGTAGATTCCCTCTGCCACCCCTGCTATATGCGGGACACAATGTGAAACCAAAAAAAAAAACTAAAGCATATAATACATACCTTTACAAACAAAAGAACTGGAACTAGTGCTCAGCACCAGCTTATCCCTCATTGGAGGTGGGTCGGCACATCTGGCTATACCTGCCTCCACGTACTCGCCCGCCACTTTCACCCACTCTGACAGCCAGCGGATGGAGCAATCGCAGTACAGTGGGTTCGAACCCAGCGCACTGGGGGAAACATATATAAAATAGTATATCCTACTATAATTATAAATGGGAAAGATTATGAAGATGGATGGATGGAAGTTTGTTCCTCTTTCACGTAACTACTAATCGAATTATATACAACTTTTTATACAATATTTTAATATAGTTCTTACATCAGAAGAAGATTACGTAAAGATTTTGAAGGCTAAAATATTGTTATTAAAATAAATCAGCTTCACGCTGTATCCCGCACACAGCAGGGTAGACAGAGGGAACCTAATGTTAAGACACTTTCTGCCGAATTCTGAAAGCGTTGCGTGTTGAGTGGCAGAACTCAACGCCGCGCTTTGCCTCGACACCAGAGCGAAGAAATGGAAATATAAATTTAAGTAAATATTTCATCTCCTCGAGTGGGGATCGAACCCACAACCAGTCGGTTTTACTGTCACACTTTGTGCCCCTGCGTCACGACTGGTCTCTATTGTTATTTTATTAGTAAATATATAAAATTTGTGTTAAAATTTATAAGTATGATATTATTAAACCTTGATGCTGTTAACAAAAAAAAATACATGTTAAAATTTGTAGGGGTGAGGGGGGTAGCTCAGAACATGCCCCTGTTCTAACGTGTCCCTTTTTGTCCTTTGAAAATATGTGTTAACAGAGCTATTTTAAAAAGAAATTTTGGTACATTTTTTTTTGAGTAGTGACATCACTAACCTGCAAACATGTCACTTGTCACCGCTCATATATGAGACCCAGCCGTTGAGTTACGAGGAGTGTTTGATTTTGAGTTAAAATTTTATGCATTTTTAAATAAACGCGTAAGGATCGCAAGTATCCAATTCAAGGTATGTGGTTTTATTTGTTTCTCTTTTAGTTAGAATGTTTCATATATCATGCAATAGACTACAGATTAATACAATTTTTTAACTTTTACTTGAAAAAAAAAACGTTTGTTACTTTTCTAATACCACTGAGGCAGCTTTGAACAAAATAAAGGGGGCAGGTTTGAATCTTGTATACTGAACTTTTCTTTATAAGAAACTGACTCAGAAATCCATTTAGAATCACAAGAGGAAGTGACAATTTACTGTGAAGAGAATGAAGATACTGATACCTATGCGTATGAAGACTACGAAATAAAATTGTACTACAACGTATTAAATATTGGAAACTTCATTTTAGCGTCATTGTTATTTGTAGGAAAAGTTGTAGAAAAAGATAGTCATGGTTTAACTGTTACATTTCTGAAATGGAAAGGTAGCTTGTATAAATTTTTCTTTCCTGAGAAAGATGATAGGTACTACGTTAGTTTTTCAGAAGTCTTACGTAGACTACCTCCCCCAATTTCAGTTGCTGGTACGTCACGTACTAATCCAAGTTTTCCTTTAAATTAATTTCTCTAAGTTCAAATTAGGGCTATAAGCTGTTTATTAAAAAAATATTTTGTATTATTTTCATAATGTTAGGTTTATTCTAGGATTTATCCCATAATGTTAATTACTTCTAAGAAGCCAAAGTTACTTTTTTGTTTGTATGTTTTTTAAAGTTTTTGATACTGAAACTAATGTTCTTTAACACTAGTACTAACTAGTGCAATCGCAATATAAAACTAGGTATTTTATATTTTTTAAGCTTTTACTTGGAACTGATATTTGCTCTCCATCGTTTTTAATGTTAAGTCTTTTAATAAAATTACTTAAAAGTTTAATAAGCCTTTTAATTTCATTGAATTTAATGATAATTCATAACTGCCCCACATATGTTCAAAGCTACCCCACATATGTTCAAAGCTACCCCGGAAGGGGAGCCGCCTTGAACATTTGACTACTGCTACTAAAATTGATATTGCACTTTTAACGTATATATTCTTCTACATATGATGCTATGATTTTGTGGCACAATAGTTGAACTAAACATTGTGAAATAGTAAAGAGGTTAAGAACTGTAGAATTTTTAGATATGACACAAAGTTTAAGCATCGTTATTATTTTAGCTTCCCACTGTATCTCGCACATAGCAGGGTAGGCAGAAGGAACCTGGAAACCTAGTGTTAAAACACTCCGTTCTCATTAAGAAACTTTCGTTCTCTACTTTCCACTGAATTCTCAAGGCATTGTATTTTGAAGGGCGGAACTCGACGCTGCATTTTTCCTTGTTACCAACGCCATAGTGGAATGAAAATATTAAACATTTCATTCCGCCGAGTGGAAATCAAACCTGCAACCATTGCGTTTACAGTCGCACGCCCCACGGCCACGACGGCCTGAAATTATTCCTTTGAATTAAAAACTTACACATGAGATATGGATTCCAAATCTCTGAACACTCCATCAGCTAGCATCGATATGTTGTTGCCGTGTAGAGACAGAACTCGAAGTTGTGTTAGACCTTTGAGGGCATCACGCTGAAATATTAAAGATTTTTTTTTACTGAAATAGGCTTGCGGCGGCAGATTTTACCAGTGTGGGGTAGTGATAAAAATCGAATATTTCGATCGATTTCGAATAATCGAACTCACAACTCTCAAATCTATAATAAAGCCACAAAGTTCTATATCCCGCAGGATAGGGGTAGAGGATAGAATCTCCGCTTATTTTTTAAGATATTGTTAGTGGGGCGGCGGAACTTAACGTCGCGCTCTAGCTTGCCACGAGAGCGAGAAAAAACAAAATAATGAATTCTCTCTCCCTCTCGTTGCAATGATATTCTGGACCATAGCGTTACAAGCGTTAATCCCCTGCGTCTATTATTGATCAAGTAAATAAAAACAAAACTTACCTGCACACATCTCAGCCTATTGTAACTGACAATCAGAGTCGACAGTTTTGTCAGTCCTTCAAATGTGTTATTAGATAGAACACTAATTTTGTTATTGGATAGGTCAAGGCGAGTCAGTTGTGTAAGGTGCCTTATTTGATCTGGTGAAATGCTTGTTATTTCGTTTGATTCTAAATATCTGAAAAAAAAAATGGTTAGTTGATAGGAGATTTAATACTTTGGTATATAATACAATATTTTTATAATATTTGACTATCAACTTAAAAAAAAATACACAACGCTTTGCCTTTTTACCAGAGGGTGGATATGTAAAATTTAAATATTTTATTTCTTCAAGCGGCAATTGAATCCACAATTTGTGGCGTCTACCTGCGCTCTGACTGGCCTCAGTCTAGAATATCTATTCATAAATACATATTTATAACAAATAGTTGTAAAACTCACAACTCCGTGGTATAAGGAGGTATCCGCGCCGGCATGGAGGCGAGGCGAGCGCGCGCGCAGCGCACGACGGTGCCGGCGCACGCGCAGCCCGCGGGGCAGTAGTCGTCCGGCAGGCAGCCTTTATCCTCCGCTAGACAAACAAAATTATCTTTTAGAACAACCTGTATAGTTTGACTTATGTATGGAAAATGTATGTTTGAGGTAGGGGTGCGATTCCCGTTAAAAAGTTGAAGTGAAGTTGGAAAAATTGGAAAGCCATAGCAGATATGTTACCTAAAATTTTATGTCTTGAGAGTGAGACAATGATTAAACAGTCCCATCTCTAAATCAAACTATGTTCTACATGTACCCAAACACAAGCACAAAACAAATATTTCTCTACTAATATACTCACATGTACACTTAAAATCAGCCAGCTCCAAATGATGCAACTCGGTACCCCTCAGCGAAGGTGGTTGGGAACAACTGGCTCCGGTGGACAGTCTTCTGGACCTCAGCCACACACTAACCCAGGATATGTGACAGGTGCAGTGGAACTGGTTGTTTGTTAGGGATCTGGAGGAGTAACATTTTATATATAGGTATTCTGTTTTATTACTACACTTCTATACTAATATTATAAAGTAAAGTTTACATCCTGTATGATACTTACAACGATGTCAGCAAGTTGAGATGGTCGAACGATCCCGGTGTGATGCATCTTATCTTGTTATCTGTTAACGATCTAATGAGAAAAATAAATATATATTATATTAAGACGCTTTTATAATATTTAGTATTTAAAAAAACGAATAATCGAAAGATGATTTCCAAAACTTTTTAATAATAACTAAAAAAAAGTACAATTTTACAAAAGTTAAGAGCGAGAGTTATTTATAATTATAATATAATTTACTTTGCCTAATCTTTTCTGCTCATTTCCAACAAAACTAAAATAAAGTGATTTGAATGAAAAAAAATCTTTAGCTACCCTCGAAAATATGGACTAAAATATGGACAACTTTCTGAATATATTTCTTTCTGTAGTTTTTATTAATGTCTTCATGTTATAGTTTAATTTTTTTGTATGAAATACTTACAGCGTAGTAAGACTGTGTAATCCGAAGAACATTTTATCAGTGACTGTTTGCAGTAAGTTGCCATCCAGCAATAGCTCTTGTACGGACGCGGCGCCGTCAAACGCGTTATCTTCTACCAATGTTATACCTAAAAAGAGGAATATTAGAATACTAAATACTATTTATTAGTATTTAAAATAGAGGCCAGTCGTGGCACAGGGGCACAAAGTGTGACTGTAAAATGGATTGGTTGTGGGTTCGAACCCCACTCGAGGAGATGAAATATTTATTTAAATTTATTTATATTTCTATTTCCTCGCTCTGGTGTCGAGGCAAAGCGCGGCGTTGAATTCTGCCACTCAACACGCAATGCCTCCAGAATTCGGCAAAAATTGTGGAACTAAGTGTCTTAACACTACTGGTTCCCTCTGCCTACTCTACTGTGTGCGGGTTACAGTGTGAAGCTGATTATGATTATTTATAAATAGTATTTTGATATGATTATTAATTCATGTATATCATGCGGGACAGTAAAGGTTGTGCTCCGCCATTTAAAATACAATCTCTCGAAAATTAAATGGTGTATAGGGAACGGTGTGTCTACACTCGTTTTATTCTCTGCCTACTCCACTATTAAGAAAAAATATTTTGTATTATTTCATGATTTATCACATATATAAATTATAAATAAAAGAAATTGTACATACCATTATTCCGTAAATCTAATTTTGTTAGATCTGGTAGTCTTCCAAATAAACCATCTGACTTGATCTGACCTAAATTATTGTCCGGCATAATTCTGAAATGAATATAAAATATAAATATAAATCTGACCGTGTTAAATATACCACAAATATGTTAAAAATGGGTAATAATTATGAGTTCTTTTTTTAAGAATTATAAATATATTTTTTATAATGTATAAAAATTTTAACGTAGCGGGACTCAAAGCCCTCGCTTTTCGGAACCCATCCAAGCATTTGACTGCTAAGCTTTACGCCCAAGAATTTTGACAATTTCGAAATAAGAAACGTATAAGAATTTCGTCGTAGCTTCATAAGAACGTATGGTTCATGGTCAGATCACTTAAAAGGTAAACAAGAAGTGTGAGTTCGAGCACCACAAGCTCTGAAGCTCTAAAATACTTTGCTATCTTTGTGTGTATTTCATTCTATCTTCTAAATAACATGCTCTTAATTGTTTTATAAAAGTATAATGTTTTATAAGCACTCACAAGGCGTAAGTGGTGATGGGCAGGTCCCTGGGCAGGTCGGGGAGCGCGGCGCGCGCGCAGGCCACGCGCACGCGGCCGGGCGGCGAGCGCGCGCACGCGCACGCGGCCGGGCACGGCGGCTCGTCGCCGCACGTGTCGGGCGCGTCCTCGCCCGCTGCGGGACAATGTAGACCAGAAATAAGTTTTGCATTTTCAAATTTAAAATTATTGAAGTATAGAGATTCTAAAGTAACAGACTAATTTCAGACAAATTTAAAAAACCGGTAAAATTAAAAACCAAAACTGACACCATCGGGGCGGAGCAGCACAGTGTTTATTAAGTGTGTTTAACGCAACGGCTGTGAGTCCGATTCCCAGTCGGGGGAATAAATTATTTTCATTTCCTTGCTCTGCTCACTTAATGTCTTGAAAATTAGACGAACATTGGGAATATCGCAACACTCGGGATCCACTACCAACTCTGCTATATGCGGGATACAACGTGAAACAACTTGAACACTCACGTTTACATTTAAAGTTCTCCTCTCGCAACGCATCGATTCGTTTCCTATTCATTCGTTTGGGTGAATCGCATTTCGCCCCAGAAGTTTCTATCGGGTTCTTTCTTAAATACGCCGCCAGCCATCTTAAGGAACAGTCGCAGGAAAACGGATTTCTGCCTAGATGTCTGAGAAAAGAAAAATATTAACTACTGTTTCAACAGTATTGTACACGTCGGGGATTTGTGATAAATTTATATTTTATGTATAAGTCATGTTATTTAATTTTATCCATGGTTTTAGGTTCGAACAAAACAAATTAAAAATTTTAACATGCTTGCTTTGGCTTTACTTACTTTTTATCTACCTATCAATGTACAAAAAAATTAGGAAGCCTAATTTGACTCCCTTCTTGTCGTCTGATTGCTTGAACTTTACTTTTTTCAATTGGGATCGCTTGTCCTCTGATTGACGACAGTGCAATATCGTCACAACATAAATTCTTTATGATAAATAAACCTCATAGAAGATAAATAAACAGTAAGTTCTGCTTTTCAGTTGGGTTATTTTATATACACTAAAAAATTGTTTAATAAATTTTATATTTTTTATGCAATTTTAGATGTTCTCTTTGCTGTGTAGTAGTGTTACTTACAACGTTTGTATGCCAGTGAGAGAGTCGAATGTGCCATTCTGCAGTGTCCTTATATTATTATCGTATAGAGACCTGAAGAAAGAAATAATGTTATAAAAGAGGATTTTTGCTACTACTACTAAAGTTATGGGTTCAAATTCGTATCGGGAAAAGTAAAATATTTTGATTTAAGTATAAGGGAGTTTCGACTTATGTTCGCTTTTCTTGCCGACTCCCGTACGCTTTGCTCGTTGTGATATATCAAAAATATTTGAAGGATAGCCAAGTATTTTTTTTACGGTGCTTCCTCTATATGACAAATATATTCCTCATTCCTTTTTTTCTTCAGTTTGAAATAAAATAACTCGCATAAATACTTTTTATACAGAAAGATTTAATCAATACTTTTACTGTTAGGTAAAAACAGCCTAATGCAACGCATTTTTTAAAAAATGCCTTTACTTTTTAAAGGTGTTGTGAATATTTGAGACAATTTGAAATAATACTTACAATAATTTTAAACTTTGCAAGTCCCTGAAAGTGTCTTTACGTACACAAGTGATTTCATTCGAATTTAATAACCTGAAAAAAAAAAAAATGAATTAATTGTCTTAAAAAATTACAGTTAAAAGTTAACACTTTATAAATTTTAACTTATATCTATCATTTAAAATTTACATAATTCAAATAAATTTGTATTATTATTTCATGGTAATTTGATTATTATTGAGGTTTTTTATGTAGGAAACTTACAAAAGCTGTAATGATGTTAGGCCGTGAAATATCCCAGATGGCAGATCTTTTATTTTATTTCCATAGAGAACCCTGTAAATTAAAAAGTTATAAAAAAAATTAAAATATCAGTATTGTATTTTTGTCGGGCTTTTGGATCGTATCTTAGTTATTACGTAAATGATAATTTTGAGTTCATGTTCCAGTTAGTTAAAAGTTTTAAGTCGCATAAACCTTAGATTAAAAATTATTTCTTAAGTCTGGTTAGACAAAAGGGGGCGTTAAACTCTGCCAATTAACACACAATGTCTCTGTGTGAATTATATTTAATTTAAATTTTATCTAATAATATTAGTAAGAAGGATAATGGAAAAAAAACAAAATACAGATTAGTCACCAAATAATAAATAATATGAAAAATATTTTATTAAAAATAAAAATACCGTGGTTAATATTATAGTATTAAAATAATAATAATTAATTAATTAAGAAGACATGTTATTTATTATAGTACAGATCAAAACTTACAAAGAAGTCAAATGTGTTAAACCGTTAAATGCATCGGCGGCCATTTTGACAATTTTATTATTTGACAGATCAATTCTGGCAACCCTCTTGACAGCTGAGAAAGCGCCTGCACCCACCTCCGTTATCTCGTTCTGTTCCAGGCGACTGGAAAGGGATAAAAGATTATATATGTAATAGTACGGTCGACGAGTCGTGGCCGCCCTGAAGCAAAGGTTTTCCAAACTATTGCGACAGACTGATAGATACACTCGAAATTAAAATAATCAAATGTAATAGCTAACTTCAGGGAGGAAAACTCAAGAGTCGATAATTGTAATGTAAATTTCAGCAAGAAATGTATTGAGATTTAGTATAAAAGCCATCTGTAAGAAGGGTGGTAATGGGTACAATTACCTGGAGGGGTGATTATATTTAAATTATTTTCACTACTCTACTCTGGTAAACCCGCAAAACGGTGAGTTCCGTTACTCAACACGCAATGTATTGAAAGTTGAGAGAAAAGTAGAGAATGAAGTGTTTTAGCACGATGTTACCTCTGTCTACTCTGCTTTATGCGTTAAGTTGAAAAAAATAGTATAAAATATTTCAACGTAGCAGTATTATAGAAAAAATGTTACGATTGAGCTCATTTCATATGTAAAAATGGCAAAAGTCAAAGATTTTATAAATATAACGCAAGCGGCAAAACTGAATCCACGACCTTTGTAGTAAACCTACCCAATAGTTAGTATCTCTAGTCGTCTCTCTCTAGTCACTCTATGTGGTAATCCCGCCAAGTTCCAATTTTATAAGTTTTTAAATAATAAATAATACATAATATAATTGAAAGAAAAATCAAATTTTCATTCCCAATAAACTGACAATCAAATAAAATAAACATACATGTTTACTCTGCACGAAACGGATCTGAAACCACCACTTTCACAGTACTTACATCTCAGTCGCCCTATGTGGAATAGTAGTGGGTAGTTCAGTAAGCAATTTCTCCCTACAGTCCACAGTACCGTCCGGAGAACATCTACAGGGTGGTGGACAGCGCGGTTCCGCTGAACACTCTGTAGTTATTGCTGTTGTGGGCCCTGCAAATAGATTTTTTTTTAGTTTCACCCTGTATTCCGCATACAGCAGGATAGGCAGAGAGAAACTTATTTTAAGTTAAGTTACCCCCGTTAAGTTTCGTTACCCATGCAAAGCCCAAATTTCAAAATATTGCGTATTAAGTGGCGGAACTTAATGTCGCATGTTATGTTTAATGTATGTGTGTTTATTTGAATGTTTGTGTTGTCACCAGAGCTAGGAAATGAAAGTAATTCATTTCACCAAGCGGGAATTGAACCCACAACCGTAGTGATTAGAGTCACACGATCTAACACTGTGCCACGTCGACCTCGCTGAAACACTCAATTTGTAAATTGATACATATTTAAATATTGATTTCAAGTATAGTTTTTTTTTAAATAGTGAATTAATTGAAATGTTACTTAAGACCATAGACAAGAAGGAGGTGAAGACTCGAATAAGGGTGGTATAAGATTTATAAATTAATAAGTTATATATATTTCACACTTGACTTTTAGTAATTAGTATAAATAGTAAGTAAAGATGTATTTAAACCTGTGCATGTTAATTCGTGTGCCTCTAGTTCCGTGAGTAGGGCACCTCTGAGTGTAGCGGGTGCTTGGCATCTGAAAGAAAATATAATTAGTTTCTTTTTTGCGTTCAGCTAGAGTAGCAATTTCACGCTTTTTCTCGCATAACAGGAAAAGCATAGGGAACTTAGTGTTAACGCACTCCGTTTCCCATTTTCTGCTCAATTTATGAGTTGTTGCCTGTTAAGTGGCCAAATTCTACACCTCGTTGTGTCTTGTTACTGGAGCAAAAAATTAATATGTCATTCCTTCGAGAAGAAATCGAATCCTCAATCGCGTTTTCTCACAGCCCCAAGAAAGAAAAGAATATTATAATAGAAGAAAGGAAGAAAGTCGTATCGTTAATATATGATGTTTGAATATAGAAATATTTATTTTGTGAAAGTATTCAATGGTTCACTAGTTGAAGCTCACCTTGCCCCAACACCCTGTATACCAGCCGCCCTTACAGCCGCAGACAGACGTGCGACACGACAGTCGCACACGACAGGATTGTCTGTCAGTCGCAATGTGTGTAGACGCGCGACTGATGCGGCTTCCAGGGACAGGTAGGTCAAGTTGTTGTTGTTTAATGTTCTGGAAAGGGATAAAAATATTTAAATTTAAATGAATTATTTGAATATTATTAATTAATAATTGTAGATATTTTGGTTTCACGCTATATTCCGTATATATCAAGGTAGGCAGCGAATCTAGTGTTAAGACACTGCTTTCCTCACTTCACATCCAATTTTTGAGATATTGCACGTTGAGTGGCAGAACTCAGCGCCGAGTTCTGTCTTGTTACCCGAGCAAGGAATTGAAAATAATTATTTCAACGCCGCATTTAAGTCAGACACTGTGCCCCGCTGCGGCACGACGGTTCCTACTATTTATTTGTTTTATACGTATAGTTGACTTACAAAACTTCCAAGCTTTTCAAGTTTTCCAAAGCTTTCTCGTCGATACATTTCAATTGATTCCCGTCCAAATGTAAACTTTTCAGTGCGGTCAGACCTCGAAATGTCCTTCGGCTGATCGCGGTAAGTTCGTTGCGGCTTAGGTCTCTGGAAATTAAAAATAAAATAAGCTGTTTCTTTCTTATGTTAACTTAGGATATATCTATCCTTGTAATAAGTCCTTATGGTTTTGTACGATCATCCAAAAAGGAAAACTAAATAAAACGTTTAAGGGATTTGTTATTTTTTTAAAAGAATGCAACTAAATATTAAAAAAAAATTCTAATGAAGGTAAAGTCCATTTTTAAATATAGAGATTTATTGCGAATTCAAATCCCATTTATTTAATGTTTATATTCATAATATAGACATTTGCTTAGACAAGCTATACAAAGTGCGGTGTTAAGTTCCGCCACCTACACTACCTTGAAACATAGTGGTTACGATTCATAATATACAAAAAATATATCTTCAATATTAAGTTACTTACAAATTGGTGTTAATAAGACCAGACGAGGGTACTAACTTGTTTCGAACAAGTTAACAACCCTCGAAAATATAATTTTGGGGGATTGAAATTAATTATTTTTTAACGTCCCTTAAGAACACATAAAAAAATATCTCTGCTTTACTAAAAAAAAAAGAATAGCTTCATATTTTATCTTTCATAGTGGGTAGACATGAGTCTACCCGTATAGTGGGTAGATATAAGCTAAAATAAAACACTTTTCGCCAGAATTCGGAACATTGTGAAAGGAGTGGGGAAGACAACGCCGCATTTTTCATACACGGCTTATTAGGGAAATAGGAAATTTAAAATTTACATAATTTACTCTTCCAGGCGGGAATAGAACCCGTAACCGTCAAGTTACAGATATGTATATGCTATACCACTGTCTCACGATTCATTACTCAACACGCAGTATGTCAAAATTTTTGCGTGTTTTGTCACTAGATTCCCTCTGTCCACCTCTGCCTCCGCCTGCCTACCTTAACTCTCATATTATTACCATATCTATCTATCTATCTATCTATATATAAAGATATATAAGTAGTTCGTACATTTCAGCTCGGGCCACGAAGCTCTTGGCACGCGATCGTTAAAATTTCACGAACTTCAAACTATGATGATAGTTTCAGTCAGATGGACAAGGCTTTTGAAATTTTAATGTTTATTTTTTATTTTTATGCGTTTTCTATTTTTTTTTTAGGGTTTCGTACCTTTTAAGGAAGATAGGAACCCTTATAAGATCACTTTGTTGTCCGTCTGTCTCTCTGTCTGTCTGTCTGTCAAGGGCCTTTATCTCAGGAGTGCTTGTAGATATCGAGTTGAAATTAAAACCACATACCAAGATCTACGGCCCCATGATTTCTTAAAAAAAATGTATTTCTACATATACTTAATAAAAAAATATGACCGTTTATATAGCAAAAACGCATATTTAGACACTTTAAAGGGAGTCAAAATTAATAGGCTACTTCTGGTTGTCATCTGTCGTTAAATCCCAAAAATAATAGCCTAAAAGGGGGATAAAAATTGGTATTAAAGCCGCTAGTTCAAGTAAGGTATCAGATGAAAGGGCTAAAATTTGAGCTACGCTTGAAGTTTATAAAAAGCTCGAGACGTCCAATTTTTGTATGGAACCCTCGGTGGGCGAGCCCAACTCGTGCTTGTTCGGTTTTTTATTTGGTGTTAAAACACTCTGTTGTGAAGTTAAAGCAAATTTAGACATATTACGTGTGTTTTCTACTTTCACGCTGTATCCTGCGTATACTAGGACTCGCCAAGAGTCTAAATTTAAGACTCTCCCGCTCACCTATGTCAACGTCCCAATTATCGAGAAGTTGCGTGTTGAGTGGCGGAGCTCAACACTGCGCCTTATATATCTTAACCAAGGCGGTGAAAGTTAAATGTAATCATTACCCGTAAAGAGGATCGTCTACTTCGCCACGTCAGCCTCATTAAATAATATCTATAATTCAAACAATCCAAGTTCCTAAGCAGAAGATAATAAGAAAATTAATATTAATTAAATCAAATCGTATCCATATTATTATAGCTTTTAGGGTATCTGTCGAAAATTGCTAGCTATCTGTTTCGTCTGAATAATTAATTGCGTTCCCGATTGGGCGGCGCTACTCTGTTGAGTGGGAAAATTGTGGATATGGCGTTTTGATTGTATGGAAATATGGAATTTATATGAAAATATGATGGTTTTCTATCATCTGTATAGATTCTCATTTTATCATTGTCTGATTGTAAACGCGACGGTTGTGGCTTCGATTCTTATTCGATTCTGAGGCCAGTCGTGGCGCAGCGGCACGAAGTGTGACTGTAAAACCGACTGGTTGTGGGTTCGAACTCTACGATCTCCTACTCGAGGAGATGAAATATTTACTTAAATTTATATTTCCGTTTCTTCGCTCTGTTGTCAAGGCTAAGCGCGGCGTTGAGTTCTGCCACCCAACACGCAATGCCTCCAGAATTCGGCAGAAAGTGGGGAACGGAGTGTCTTAACACTAGGTTTCCTCTGCCTACCCTGCTGTGTGCGGGTTTGATTTTGGAATATCGAATAGAATTTAGCGGAGATTGGGAAACGGAAGAGTCTTAATGGGAACGGAGTATCTTAACACTAGGTTCCCAGGTTCCCTGTGCCTATTCTGCTGTATGTGGGACACAGCGTGATTTTTTTTTAATAGGTTGAAATTGTACGATAACACATTATACCATCTCCACATATTTCAACTTCCTGTATCTTTCGCTAGCGAAAATCAATTACTCTATCGTTATATATTATTAATATTTGATGAAAATCGGAGGTCTTTTGTTCTTTAAGTGCAATACAAGGTTCAAACATTTGGATTTGTTTATTTTTTGAATCAATTAAAATTGTTAAATTATTTTGTAATTTAGCATATTTGTTTGAAGTATTTGTATTTGATTTGATTTAATTTACTTTTAATTTGTATATAAAGAGTAGTTGTTATCGACAGCTTTGCCCGTGTGGTCCATTGACAGTGTATGAGGTAATAGGATGCAGGTACAATGGAGTACATAGAAATGATATTGCTACTCAACGCGCATTTTGTTTAAAAACTAGGTGAAAGTAGTTGAACAGAGAGTTATAACATCGGTTTCTCTCCGCCCACCCTGCTACATGCAGGATACAGCTTGAAGTTAAAAGTATACGTGATTTCTCTAGTATTATTTTTTTTACATCAAAAGCTAGACCTCTGTAGTTACTGCAAGTGGTTAAAAGGAGTTGCACTTCTTTTTAGGCACAGTAGGTTAAGACTTGCCTCATTATAATGACACCTCTCGAGTGTTTTAAGCGGTTATTTACGCATATTCTAGAATGTGTGTTACCAGTATTAAGTATGTTTTTTTTTACCATCACATTGTATCCCGCAGGGTAGGCGGAGGGAACCAGGGAACTTAGTGTTGTACTCTGTTCCCCATTAATTCCGCTGAATTACGAAGTACATTAGTATGGTAATGTTCTTATATATAATTTTGATTTTTTTTTATAATTTTGAAAACACAGGAGGCACATGACATTTTTCACAAAAATATATTTCTTAATCACAATATGTTGCAGTATGAACGTTGAATTCGCCAGACCAGGTGAGAATTGAAAACTGCCCCGAAAGTCAGATGACAAAAGAGATTTTTAAGTAAAGCTATATTAGACTCTTTAAATTTTAAACTTTGGGCACCCTATACAAAAGAAATACGTTACGCGTTCTTGTTTTATAGTAAGATCACAATGTGCCGGCGTAGCTCGATGTAACCGATCCAAAGAGCTCCCCACGATGTTTATGTTTCTTTTTTTTATCCTATCCTGCATATACCAGGGTAGACAGAGGTAAGTTGGGTACATAGTGTTAAGACACTCCGTTTCCCACTTTCTGCCAAATTCTGTTGACCGTGTTGAGTGGCGGAGCTCAACGCCACGCGTTGTCTAGTTGAGGTTGTAGAGGGAGGAAATGAAAATACTAAATATTTCACTTCTTCGAGTGGGAATTGAATCCAAAAGCGTTGCACCCTGGTACCACTGCGTCACGACAGCCTCATCAATTTTTTTAAAGTGTAACTGTATAGAGAAAAAAATCTTGCATAAACTGAAGAAAGTGCCGCTTACGTTTTTAAATATAATTATGAAATTAGAAAAAATATATAAAAAATATAGATACTACTTCTCAGAAGAACATATACAAAAATAACTAAACCGCATATATGCCGCCATTTGCTTTCCACTTGAACAAGATGGCGGCACACAATGGCGTTAATGCATTTCAAGTTGGCGGGAAAACAAAGGAATCTTTGAAAATCGCAATTCGATGTGTTGGAGTGCTTACTATGTTTGAAGTGGGATTATTGTAGACACCAATATTATAATATTTTAAGTCGATGTGTCGCAGCTGCACAACGTCTAACTGCAAACGCCACGGTTAGTGCTACGATTCCCACTCGCGTGGTGAATTATTATCATTTATAAGACAATGTGCGGCGTTAAGCTTCACCCCTTAACACGCAGTACCTTTAAATTTCGGCTGTGGGGAGTGACAAGAGTCATAAGCATAAGACTAGGACCCCTTTGCCTCCTCTGTTACATGCGGAATAGGTACAGCGTGTAGCTAAAAAACATGATTTACCAACATTTCTTTTTATCAAGCACATTTTACTTACAGTAAGGTAGACAGAGCTAGAGGAATTCCTCAAGTGCTGAGGAAGGCTGGGAGACTGCAAAATGATATTTCAGTGTGACTCGAGTAAGATATTTCCGGAAATGTTCGTAATTAGTAATTAATACTGCGGCACTCCGCAAAGTGACTCTCGCTACTGCCATTAGATACTAATTGGGCAAGATGTATCAGACGACATAATTTTATATTATACTAGTGATTCAAACGCGGGTTTGCTCGCTTACACTTATTGTTATATTATGGAAAAATTATAGAAATCCTTAAATAGATCTTAGCCTATGTGTCATTCTGATGTAAGCTATATTATTGTAAGGTTTCATCTAAATTCGTTCAGTAGTTTTTTCGTGAAAATGGAAGAAACGTTCATCTTCACAATCTTTTAATTTTATAATATAAGGACGACCAGCTTTACTTTACTATGTACACGGTCGTCGTGACACAAGGGCACGGCGTCGGGCTGCAGCCGCAATGGTTGCGCGTTAGATTCCCACTTGGGGGAATGAATTGTTAAGAAATTAATATATTTCTGAAAATGTTAAGTATGTTAAGAAAAATATTAATGAGTTAATCAAAACCGGTGATGTATGTACGTAATATTAATACTAGAATTAGGCTTACGCGCCTCTAGGGAATGTTCTATGAATATCACAATTTAAAAGAGTTGTGAAAAGATGTTTATTATTTAAAGGTTATTACTAATTTATAATTTATAAATGATAGTACTCCTTTTTTAGGGTTCCGTACCTTTTAAGGAAAAAAGGAACCTTTATAAAGTCACTTTGTTGTTTGTCTGTCAATCTCAGGAACGCTTGTAGAAGTCGATTTGAAATTTAAACCATATATTCAAATCTACGGTCTCTTCATTTCCTGATGAAATCTTATTTCTACATTTACTTAAAAAAGATATGGATGTTTATGTCGCAAAAAACGATTATATTATTCGATAAAGGGAATCAACAATAATAGGGTACTTCCAATTGACCTAGAATTATGAAATTTGGCAGCTAGCATCCCTAAAAGGAGGCAAATTTTTATATTAAAGTTAAAGCACTAGTTCAAGTGAGGTATCAGATGAAAGGGCTCTGGCTAAGTTAAGCATGAATTTCAGAAAATCTCGACACCTCCAATTTTTGTACGGAACCCTCCGCGGGCGAACCTTAAACCTTAGTAATGTTCCAAATTCATAATAGCAGCCTCAATTTAACTGAAATAACGTTCCGCACGTCCGCACCGGAAGGTATTCAGACACAGACTGAGCGTGCCGGACGTGCCGCCATCTTGACTCCGGAAGTCGGTGCCCGTAATGAGCTCCTGTCTTTGAGTGTTTTCTTTTGTGATCTTTTGGTTTCATTGTAGTATGTACTTGTGGTGTATGTATGTAAATTTAAAATAATTATTTAATTTGTATTACAAAATTGTAAGTTATGACGCTAAAAAGTTATTGTTTATTCAGGGTCGTGCGATTTTAAGTTCGACAGGTTAGATTGACTCATTCGAAGGCAAACAATATTACTCAACACGCTGTCTTGAAAATTTGGCTGTGAGTGTGGAAAAAAATGTCTTAACACTAGGTTCCCACTGCCATGGAAGAAGCGTGGAGCTGAGATGTTGCAATTATTTATTTATAGTCGATTCGGGGCCTTATAGCGGGTCGGCAGCAATGTGCCCTTAGACTTAGACCAAAAGGCGGAATTAATTCTGCGTGACCCAAAAAGGATATTATTATTGCAAGCACGAGTAACATTAAACAATACAACATATTAATGCTGCTTATAAATAATAATTAGTATAAATATTTAAGTTAAATATGAAATTTCACTGTTCATTAAACAATTAAACACAAGCCGCCATATTTAATTGCAACTCAGCTTTCACCAGGAAGTTGCAACAATGTTTTGAACTTAAAATAATGACTTAGTTTAGTCCCTTGTCCAGTACAATATAGAAAATTGAATTGCCTGCAAGCAATGGTTGTAGGTTCAAATACGTATAAGGGATATTTATATTTTTTAATGATACCTGTCTAAATTGCTTTTTGTATTCACAATCTTTCAAAAAATGTTTTTTTTTATGGAAACAAGGCAAACGAGTGTTCGGGTCATCTGATGGTAAGTGATTACCGCCGCCCACGACTCCGTGCAACACCAGAGGAGCTACAGGTGCGTTGCCGATCGACAAGGTGGAGATAGACGCACTTTTTGAAGGTACCCATGTTATATCGACCTGGAAACATTGCCGCGGGTAGGCCATTCCACAATTTCGTGGCGCGTGGAAGGAAGCTCCTATGAAACCGCATAGTAGTGGATTGTCATGTATCCAGGTGGTGTGGATGATATTTTAGCTTGTGACGTACAGTGCGGTTAGAAAATTCCGCGGCAGGTAACAGGTCCAACAGTTCTTCAGAACACTCCCCATTATAAATGCGGTAGAGAACGCACAGCGAGTCGAGCGTCTCTACGCAAAGCCAAAATAGATTTTTTGAAAGATTGTGAATATACAATGCACACAGGGTGGGTTACTATAAGCCACTCCTTACATAAAAAATACCAATACAAAGATTTTACAGATTTTAAATAAATATATAATATAACAAAAATACGCCAATATTTCATATATATTTTTTTCAATATTTTAATTGGCTGTACAATACTGCTTACTACGTCAACTATAGGGAGTGATAAAAAAAGTAAAACGTCATAAAACACACATTTCAGAAAGCTATTGTTTTGGCGCGTAATCCGCCATTTTGGGCGGCCATGTTGGGGATTTGGAAATGCCAATTTACTTAGTAGAGGTAAGTTCACACGGCACATTCATTTTTTAACTCTTTTCAAAATTATAAAAACATAGCCTTAAATAAAGGAAATTTGCCTTCCACCTATCGTTAATTTTACTAAAAAATTTATTAATTATTTAATTATTTTTTTATCTTCAAGCACACAGCAGCACAGCGTCTGACTGACTGTCAAAGCGACATTTGTGGGATCGATTCTCACACGGGGATTTGAATTATTTATTTTTTTTCGGTTACGCTCGATATCAACACGCAATGTCACAAAATTTGAGCGGAGTGTGAGGAACGCAGTGCCTTAGTACCAGATTCAATCTGCTTACCCTGCTATATGCGAAATACAGCGTAAAGCTAAAAAAAGGCTAAAAAGACTATTACATTGACTTACAATTTATTTGGACATTTAAGTACAGCCCGTGTGAATATAGCCCAAGCATTATTACACTGTTTGTTTATGTCACTTCAGACACAAGAAACCTTTTTGGAGAACGAAGGGTGGTTATTATTTTATAACCGTCTTCTTTTATTTCCGTTCTAATAGAGCTTTATTGGACTACTGTTTAAAAAAGCTTGATGAAAGTTAGTTAAATTATCTATACTAATATTATAAAATTATTCAGCTATATCAAGGCGAGTCTAGAGGACTAGAGGAAATGAAATGTTTTATTTTAATTTATATCTTCATTTCTTCGCTCTGGAGTCGAGGCAAAGCGCGGCCTTAAGTTTTGCTGCTGAACACGCAATGCCTCTAGAATTCGGCGGAAAGTGTCATAACACTAGGTCCTCTCTGTCTACCCTGCTGTGTGCGGGATACAATGTGAAGCTGATTTTTTTTTAACTTTGTTTAGAAATATCTGTGTCGTATAGGTCATTTATCGAGGAAGCCTTATGATATATTAAATCACGTCAGAGGCTGTCGTGGCGCAGGGGCATCAGCGTGCGTATGTAAACGTGACGGTTGTGGGTGCGATTGCCGCTCTAGAAAATTTAATATTTGACAATTTCATTTCTTCACTCTGGTAAAGAGACAAAGCGTAGCGTTGAGTTCCGCCACTTAACACGCAAAGAATTGGCGAAAAGTGGGGAACTAAAGTGTCTTAATGGAAACAGAGTGTCTTAACATTAAGTTTCCAGATCCCATATGCCTACACTCATATGTGAGGGATACAGCGTGAAGCTAACAAATACTATTACATAAAGGTATTTATTTAGGATTTAAATTTACACATCGATTCAAAATAAAGCAATAAAAAACAACTCCTTGTACAAAATTGACAACTAAATTTAAAAAGCTCTTTTCAACGAACAAGTAATTTTGCATACGAATCTAATATTCACTGTATTTTATAAGGCCTCCATAGATATGTAAATTTTGAATATTTCACGAATACAAGGTCGGTCTTTTATCTATTTTATTTCACTTGATAACAAGGAAATGTTGAGCCCGTCGTGGCGCAGTGCCAGATTGTAAACACGACCATTGTGGGTTACATTCCCAATGTAATAAAATCGAAGAATATGAATTACTCGCATTTCTTCAATTATATATAAATTAGATAACAATACAATATTATAATACCATCAAGATGGTCTGATGATGAAAATAGAAGAAGGCTGATGGAACCTTGGACTGCCTTCTAGTAAACATATCGAGTTTACGTTCATTATATTTGTCTTATGTTTTGTTCTATCAAAAACTTGAAAATTGATTGGTATCTTCTCTCATCTACGCAAATACAAAATTACGCAAAAATAAAAAAATGTACTCAAAATTGCGTGTATAAGTTAGTTTACACAATTCTAGGGATGTCCCTGCCCTTTGCAAAATTAAATGCCCTTCTACCGGTCGTTGTATGAATTATCAATCTCCCCCCATACACTTTCCATCCCTTGTCCTATCCCTAGGGACTTCACTGAGGGTCTTTTCACGTTCTTTAGACCTTTTGATATTCTTTTGTGATAGTACTATCTCTTAGTGTGAGTTTGAAAAATTTGTTTTTTTTCTCTTAATAATATTATGAAGTAACCCTCTTTTATATAGATGTGGCTGTCACTGTTTTTAGTCAAATACACATTTAAAATTGTCAACATAAAAATATGGCCAAGTGTTCCGTACCATTATCTACAAAAGTGGCCGTTTGTTATATGGGAGTATATGAACTGGCTAACTATAAATGCTCATGAGAAACACCCTGGTCACACACGGACAGACAGATGGACGGCCAACGGAGTTTCAGTAATAGGGTCCCGTTTTACCCTTTTGGTAGAGAATCCTAAAAAGGCCACCATGGGTCAGTGGTACAGCGTTAAGTCGAAACATAGTGTTTCAGGGTTCGATCCTCGTTTGGGAATTAATTATTTTCATTTACCGGATTACGCGACATTAAGTCCTACTACTCAACGTGCAATGAACTCTTGAATTCCGGCAGGAAGGGGTAAACGGAGTATCTTAATACAAGTTCCGCTGCGCCTACCCCGCTATATGTGGGAGAAAATGGAAAGATCTAAAAGAATAAATATAATGTTGTTACCAAACCGTGGAAATGAAAATAACTCATTCCCCCGAATGGAAATCGAATCCACAACCGTCGCATTCCAGGTATGCGTTGCATTGTCAAAATGCTGTAGGTATAGTGATGATAAAATCTGCAAAGTTTCATCAAAATTCAATGACAAACAATGGTTTTCACTAGCCAAAGTATTTCCGGTTCCGCTGCGAGCTTCCGCCGTACATTATGTATGTCAGCGTATCGGCGTGGCCGCGCATAATGTGTAGTGTAAGCTTTAATAAGCCCTATTCTATGTTATTATAGCGAAATTAGAATAAAATTTTATTATATATAGAACGGTATATTTACGAGCAAGGATTACAGGTTCAATATTATTTGTATGTACGGCGTTGATTTCTGCCATTGAAAACTTTATCCCACGTATAGCACACTGGCAGGTGGACAGGTGGAGAACCTACTGCAAAGACGCTGTTTTTCACTTGCTCTTCTAAAGTGGACGGTTTCGAATAGTAGCCATTTCAAACCTAACTACATTTGAATACAAGCTTCACGCTGTGTTCGGCACATAGCAGGGTAGGCAAAGGGAACATTGGAACCTAGCGTTAAGATACTCCTTTCTCAATAAAACACTTTGCCACTTTTTGCCGATTTCTAGAAGCATTGCATGTTGATTGGCGGAACTCAACGACGCCCTTTGCATGGTTACCAGAGCCAGGAAATTAAAAATATTAAATATTTCTTTCCTCCGAGCGGAAATTGAATCCACAAACGTCGCGTTTACAGTCGCACTCTTCAAGTGAATACAAGAAATGTAAATATTTTAAGTAAAACTATTCCTTTAACACTAAATACAAAGGCGCGGTAAAGAAAAGCCGCGTCTGAATGCTAGCGAGCTGCTTTGTAGTAGCTCCTTTGAGAGTAGCTCGACCTCGCGAGCTACAGTGTATGCCAGAAATAAGAGCAATTATATGTATTTATTTTCTTTAAATTATTTTCAATATTTCTTTTTTTAATCCTTTCCACTTTTTTGTCTTTGTCTCTGAAAATATTATTGATATAATAATTATTGCTGGTTTTTTTTCTTGGATACACATATTATATTTTTTAAATAATTACCACCGATATTAAATTAGTAGGCCGTCATGGCGAAGGGAACCAAACGCAACTGTAAACGCGACAGTTGTGGGTTCGATTCCCATTAGGGGAAATAATTTATGTCATTCTTCACTCAGTGAACGAGGCAAACCGCGGCGCTAAGTTTCATCACTTGACACGCAATGGTTAAAAAAAACGGGAAGATAAAAAAAAACGATAGCATATAGAATTTTCTTGTCCTGCAATGTAAATTTTCATAAAGCGTACGCTTGTTGTTGCTCTTTCAGTGGTCTCTGAATAGACGATTATACATCACTATGGTATACTATTTACGCTTTTATATTGTTACTACACTATTTGTATTTATTAAAATTAAAAAAAAAATTAGTGCGGCGTAGCGCAGCGGCATAATGTAAGCTTGACGGTTGTGGACTTGATTCCCTCTCTAGGAGATTTTTTTATTTTTTTTATCTTTGATAACGAGAAAAAGTCCCGACTGTCATTTCACGAATGATATGAATCAAATCAATTGTCATTAAATATCAAATACAACATTATTCCAATATATCGTCCGCCTGTATAAGTCCGTTGTGGTTCAGTATGACAATAATAGCGAAGGTTATGGGTTCTGTTCTCGCTCTATTATGGGGATATTTTTTAGATATATATTCGGACCTCAACGTCGCGCTTTGCCTCATGATTACCAGAGCGATGAAATTAAAATGTTAAATGTTTAACTTAGAGTAGGAATCACGAAAAAACTGTCGGGTTTACAGTCGCGTGCTTGTTGTGCTCTTAATTTATTTTCACCCCGCTCTGGTAGACGAAGCCCGGCGTTTAGTGCCGCAAATCAATACGCAATAGCTTAACATTAGGTTTCCTTTGCTTACCCTGTTATGTGAGAAAAAACGTTTGAGTCCGACTGTGATACATTTAAGAGATGATTGACCTAAAACCTATGGCCCTTTGACTATCTACTAATAAATAGAGTGAGATAATAAAAAAGTGTATGTCCGTTCACATGAGCATATATCATGCTGTCACTAAAAGTTTCTTAAGTAGATTCGGTAGTCAGTGTTGTATGTTGGTTTTTATCGATATCGATGTTTCTAAAAAAATATCTATATATTTCCAGGGAGGGCCTTGCTTGGCTAGAGGTTTACATATAGTGGGAAATTTAAATATACTCACACTATAATTATATTTATAATGTTGGTTTTGATTGCAGATTAAATTATTAATCAAATTTATAAAAAAAAAAACCTAATTTTCTTGATTTTGTTATTTTTAAAATTTTTAACCCACTAGACTAATCTGGGGAAGGCAAAAGATTTCTATACATATCATTATTTCATTTATTTATCCTATCAGATATCTTAAAATAGAATTCATTGTTTATCTAGCTAAATGTATTAACAAGAGGTTCGAGTCCGACTATATTCAAATATTTTTATAAGTTTTCTAATTTCTTTTCATCCCTTAGTGCGGAATAACATTTTTAAAATGTTCCAACGTTTATAATAAGTTTATAATAATTTTTAAGTATCGTGGATATATTTTTTTATTTAATAGGAAATTGAGGCCAGTGAGAGAAGAAATTGAAAATAGTGGCGCAGGGGCACAAAGTGTGACTGTAACACCGACTAGTTGTGGGTTCTATTCGACTCGAGGAGATGAAATATTTACTTATTTAATATTAACTTATTTCCATTTCTTCGCTCTGGTGTCGAGGCAAAGCGCGGCGTTGAGTTTCGCCACTGAACACACATCATTAATTATTATGATGACCAACTACATGTATGTTGAATTGTATTTTTCTTATATTTGTGCAATAAAGTAATATATTATTATTATTTTGCCTTAAGTAAACTTTTGCGTTCATATCCAAAATTAAAAATAGAATAAACTTATTATACGAAGTCACAGTTTACAAAGATTCATTACATTAATTTCGTCAGCAATTGTTTCTTTAAACACGGTTTCAGTCTTTCTATACTGATTTATATTGTTTACGTATTATTGTTTTCTTTAAAGTTATTTCACTGGACGTCATTGTCGCGCAGCGGCATAGCATCTCACTGAAAGCGCAACGACTATGGGATCGATCTCCACTCGAAAGAATGAATTATTTATCGTCACTTTAGCAACAAGCCAAAACGTAGCTATTAGTTCCGCCCCTCAACACTCACAGTCTCGGAAATTGGGTGTAAAACGGGAAACTTAGCGTCTTAACATAAGTTTATCTTTGCCTACTTTGTTATATAGGGGAAGTAGCGTGAGGCTGAAAAAAAAATATTTTGTCCCACAAACCAGTCTTTGCCAGACACCGTGTCGATGGGCCTTGACAACGGCCTCATATATTTGTAATTATCATATATAACAACTTATTTTAAGTTCTATCATCATTAAATATTTATACCCACGTTTCTTTTAAATGGGCGAAAAGTTAGAATAGAGAGTGTTAACACGTTCCCACTCCCTAAAAAACTATACTCCCCAACATGTACAGTATGACAGAATTATAAATAATAAACATTTGTAAATATAAATAAAGTAAATTTTAATAAAACACCTAAGCCACAAAGAAATATAGCTAGCTCTAGCTCAACCTGTGACAAATTTCCTAAGTCGGGATTACGGTGGAACATCTGCTTGGTCTAATTAAATATAAACACGTGAGCTTTGCGGGGCTTTACATGATATGTAGCAATTTAGACCTTGAAATTATTATGTTTTTTGAGACTTTAGTAAAATGTAATCCTTACTTTATGTTAATAGTCGTGGATTCAAGTAAAATTCCTATTGTGATAATGTTAAAATTGCAATGTAGGGTTTTCTTATATATTCCACATAATATTTACATATGGAGTAAAAAGTTATCTACAATATCATTTAAAACTAGCATCACTCTGATTGCTCCAGAAAATGAGTGTGCAAGTGAAAAAACTTCCCACGCTTGGTCTCCCAAAAAGGAAATGGTATTCATTTAAATATTATTCTCTCAAGCGAGGTTTTAGCCAACACTCATCATGTATAAAGTCTAACAATATCAAGAAACAAAAGTAACATTGTTATATAAACCATTTTCAGAAATTAAATCAAGAAGAACAACAGAAAAACTGTTTAGACGCAAGGGATTTAAAAATGACTTTGGCAATTTCTTTTTTATCTTCGCATTTTCGTATGTAGCTGTAGGTAAGAAGACCAGACCTAGACCAGACATTCGATTCATACGTACAGAAATAAAAATGTCAAAAAAAAAAAGAAGTACGGAGAAATGTAAATGGTGCATGTTAGTTCTTTGGGAAGAATAAGTTAGCACTTAGTTAGGAACGGAAAAAAATATTTATTAACAAAACGTATAAAAATTTGAGCTTAGCAGGATTTGAACCGTCCAAGAAGAGGCGCGAATTCAAACCTCGCTACTGAACGTAGAATTTTTATACGTTTTCTTAATAAATATCTTTGTTTCTTAAGTGTGGAATAACACTTTAAAAATGTCAAAAAGGAAAAAATGTTACTTAGGAACAGAAAAAAAAAATTACGTTCTGTAACCATCACGAAGTTGCGAGTTACAACTCAGCTTAAGAGATTACTTGGTTAGTTAATACACTTCATTCTCAACCTTCTGTCGAATTTACGAGACATTTGAGGACACCGAGTCTAGAGGCGGAACTCGATGTCTATCAGAGTGAGAAAATGAAAATAAATAAACCAAACCTACAACCATCGTGTTTACAGTCAGTCAACTCATACTTTAATAAACACTATACAATAAATCAGAAGCAACACATGTATGTAATATGTATGTATAAGTACATATATTCATGATATTATAAAAAAATCACGTACACCATTCATTTATAAGAGGCTTATAAAAACATTTGTCTAACATACATTTTGTTTTATCGACAAAAGTAAATCTCCTCACTAGAGCGAATGTCACGTCCACTCTATTGTGGACTAATTTTATTATGCTATAGTACTTGCATCCGGTTCCAATGCGTTTTTGTCGTTATGTTGATATAATTAATTATTTTATTCTAGTTTTGTACTGTGACTTTACGTGAGATTTAAAGAAATTGAAATGCATTAAATTATGTCATTTCATAATATATAGCATAATTATACGTTACTAACTTTTCGATTGTGGCTTTACCCGCATGGTTTCGCATTTTGCTAAGAGATTTTGTTCGCTGTAACAAAGTACCTATAATCTACAAATAAGTAAATTAGGCACAATAATCTGATAATGATGAACGTCTTATAAATTCATATAAATATTATATTTTTGAAAAAACTATGTTGCCAAATAAAAAATCCGCCAAAAATCTCTCTAGGAAGATGGAACGTATAAGAACTTCAACGTTTGTAATACGTTCGATAAACATTTATTTTTCTTTCCAAACTGTGAAATACTTTATTTTTTTAAAATACGCACGATTTTTCACTTGTAAGGAAATTATTATTTATACGTTTTTGTTATTATGAGTAAAAAAAATTAGTTTCAAGTTTAAAGTTTTTCTTTTAGCTTCACTCTGTATCCTACGTATAGTAGGATAGACAGAGGGAACCCGGGAACCAAGTGTTTAGACACTTTGTTACAATTAAGACACTTCCATTCCAACAATCAAAATCAGGGGGTACAATTGAGCTTAACATATACATTCTAGCTTACCCTATTTTATTTACAAAACACAAAAAGCTTGTACCCTAGAGGGTGGTTTAGCACAACCTTGCACCGAAGAAAGCCCTTATGGGTTACCTAAAGGAAGAGTTAGAAGAAACTGATGAAATTATATTGTTTTGTGAATAAAATTATTTTTAAAAGTTATTTTATGCAGAAAATGACATACAAGTAAAAGTGAAGAACTAAAGTGGAGAACGACTTAAACGCCAATATTAGATTTTTTTCTGCCTACCCGTCAAAGAAGTGAAAAAAAATGAGCCCAGAACACATTTTCATCTAATGTAGATATTTAGTATTTTTTACTAATACATATTTTTTGTACTCGCATATAAAACGTACATATTACCAGTTACAATTTCATGAATATCTTTAACACTACTGCTATAATATCTGTATATATGATTTCGACACAAGTGGAAAATGAACTATTTTTAAATTAACTATAACATTTACCAACTACTAATCTATTTCTCTGATTCTAGAAATCTAAAATTTTACTTAGAAACTTTTTCGAGTCTGATATATGAATTAAGAAAAAAGATAAAATGGAACATGTTGTGAAATATTCAAACTAGTTTTTATATTAATTGGAGTTATAAAAAATTAATTGATCAAAAAATTATATTAACTACTCGTGTATTTTATATCATAAAAAAGATACTAATCTATAATTGCTGTAACACAATTCTTAAAAAATCTATTTGCTTTTTAAAAAAAAAGACTTCTTGTTAAGTATTTTTAAATTTTATTCACAAAACATTGGACTATTGATTGTATATCCATTAGGGAGGTAACGGAAAATTAATAACAGTGAGAATGGTACATTAATCGGAATAGAACCCGCACTAAGCGAGGGTATCTGCGAAGCGGGTTTCAGGTAAATGAGTCAAGCACCGGGGTACCTACAGATAGGGTAAATTCGAGCATCAAATTGAAAGGCACTGTAAAGAAGCACATATCTGTTTTCATGTATTTTTGTGGCCTTCTATTCTTATTTTTATTACAATTTTTTTTTATTGTTTTGGGAGTTTAATAATGGTTGATAGACTTTCCAAGTCTTTGACCAACCTGTATATTTTTCTAATTTGACACGAGAATTCACCCAAAAATACTAAAGATTGTCATTTTACTGGTGTATATTCATTATTTATAGATTGTAGACTTTCTCCAAAGGACAAAAACATTTAAAATATTTTTATATAAGGTTTTTTCTATTATATAATGAGAGAGATTTTTTCTCTAAAAATTCAAATGAAAAAGCCAAGTTATTTAAACATCACAGTAAAATACCAATCAAAAGTATCCCATTGGGTTAAGGGTACCACACCACGTCTGGGACACCCCATACCACTACTCACAAACGTTGGAGATGCCTCAATCTGACAAAAATGCCATCTGGCAAGTGCCCCAGTCGATTATTGCTCAGTTTCCTGAAATTTAAACACAGAAAATAAACTACACTACAAAGTTACCCCGTACAATGGTCACGAATAACACGCTAGGATTTGTCGAATTTGCATTTAACACTGCGATTATTGGCGACGGTATAACTTTGTATGGACGTTTTTTGTACTTACAAGCGTTCTAAAGTGTTGAGCTCCAAGAAGGCATCTCTCTCGATGGTGTGGATTTGGTTTTCTGATAGTTGTCTGAAACAAGATTGTTGTTCTTTAGTGTTTTTAAGTAAAAATATTTTTTTACTAATTACTAAAATAATTAAATAGATACGATGACATAGTGGCGCAGCGGCAGGGCGTTTGTCCGTAAAGTTAGAAATTTTACGGTTGCGGGTTCGATTCCCTAACGTTAGAATGACTTATTTTCATTTCTTTGCTCTGATAACAAGACAAATCGCGTTAGGTCGCCACTAGACACACAATGTCTTAAGCATTGGAGCCGTATTTAGGAACAAAGGGATTATAGGATGGCGCCTCCTGCACTGTCATTTAAAAAAAAGTTATAAATACTTACAAAATCTTCAATTCCTTCAAATTCTGGAAATCACTTTGGAAAATGATGCTTATGTTATTTCCTTGAAGGTCTCTGTAATAAATAAAAAATACATACATAAGTATTTAAAACCTAATAATAATAATACATTATTATTATCTTTTGCAAGACATCGTATCGCAGTACGACAATAATGGACTGGAAACAAATATTAAATCTATTTACTATTTATATTATTACACAAAATGCTTCAAAATTTGTGTGATAGACGGAGTAATGTTTATAAACAATATATTCTATCTGCCTGTATCGGTCTTCTATAGTAGTAATGATGAAGATGCTCGAAGAGCACGCACGAAGAGTTTAATGACAGTAGACGAGGCAGAAGAGGTACGCAGAGACAAAAGAGATATGCGGAGACTCTGGCTGCGCATACCTCTTTTGTCTCTGTTGTGTTTGTTTTTCTTTTACTTCAAAGTTTTTCTTTTACTGAAGTAAAAGAAAAATTAAATAACAGTTTTTAAGTAGCGGAATTTGAACCTGTGATACTACTGTAATTGGACGCACTCTGACTAACTTACAATACGTGTAATAGTTGCTACAGCGTAATTTTATACGGATATAACTTTTGTTTTCTTTATAGACCATTAAATGTATTTATAATACAAAACAAAGCGTGAGAACAACATATCTTATGTAAAGATATGCTTATTTTTTATAGACCTCTACGCTTCTTAGCAGGGTACACAGAAGTGACATAGTGTTAAGACACTCCTACTTATGCCCAAATTCGAGACATTGTATGCATTTGTAAATTGAGTGGAGGGGCTCTACGCCGTGGTTTGTGTACCACAACGGAGATATGAACATATTTTTTACTTGGACGAAAAGCATTTAATCTTCTACATTATAAGATAGTAAACTTTTCTTTTAATGATACGTTTATACAATTCTGTAGTAAAAGTGAGTAGTGTGTAGAACACTACAGTAATTTTAGTTTTATTTGATTTAATTTATTTGATGTTCCGTACAAAATACGATATGTATTAAGCGTTAAGTACTCAAAGTTATGCTCCGGGGCAGCCATATAGCTTCCCGGTTTGTCCAACGTTTTCCATCGAAACTTCGCTCTTATTGGTCATAGTGAGAAATAACATAGCCGGATAGCCCGCCTTCTATAAATTAACTACCAAATGAAAAAAAAACAGTAATTCCTGAGATTAAAGCGCTCAATCAAATAAACTCTTAAGTTTTATAATATTATAGAATAGATAAAGTAAATTTAATATTTTCTTTAATGTTTTTATATTTTGATGTTTAATTTTGTTTACCCAAAATCATTAGAACTAAAACATCTAATAACTATACCATCTGGTTTCTTAAAAAAAAATCCATCCATGGCCATGGGTGGTCGTTCCAAATGAGTAAATAGATATATTTTTTGTCTCCCTCTTAACTAGTTGCTTCTGGTGGAAGTCACGAATACTTCCATATATGGCGAAAACAAATGATCGATGGTTGGTTTAACTATTAACACCGGAGTGAGGTTTCGCATGTGGTTTTTTTGCTTTAATATTTTAACTTCTTGTGAGGTATAAAGGGAAATTAAATATGATATGTTTAGTTTCTCGCTGTATCCCGCAAACTGCAGGATAGGGAAGGAAACATTGTGTTAAGACACTCTGTTCCTAATTTTCCACCCCATTCTGGAGGCATTGCGTGTTGAGTGGCGAAACTCAACACCGCGCTCTGCCTTGTTACCAGAGCGGGGAAATGAAAATTGACATAAGATTCTACTTACCCTTTGCTTTAAATTGGAGAAGCGCATTATCAAAGATTTAAAGATACTTTGAAAGTAGGCCACAGTAGCTCTTGAGATGGTCATTTTGTTAGAGGAATTACCGTTGACTTGTAAAGGATTGGTATTAACAATATAATAGCGGCGTTTAGTGACCACTACCTGTGTTTAGCATTGTTAGCGGGTTCGGTTCTCATATGAATTTATGGATGTCTATAGCGTGTGACTGTAACCGCGAGGGTAAGGGATTCGATTTCCATTCGGGGGAATGGCTTATTTAATATTTTGCCTTTTCTTGTTCTCGTAAGTAACGCAAGCGCGGGGTTGATTTCCGCCAATTAACAGGTAATATCACGAAAATTCGAATTAAAGTAGGGAAAGAGTGACTCTAATTTCCGCCTATATTGTTAAAGGTATGCGGGATACAGAGTGAAATTGATGAAATTAAATGCGAATAAATCTTGTTTTTCATTTAAATATTTTCTTAATTAAGTATTTTTATTTTCATGCTCCGGTAAGACAAAGCGTGGCATTGAGTTCCGCCACTCAATCGCAGCGCAATATCTAGAAAAATTTTTAGTCCGTGAGTAACGGAGTATCTCAACACTAAGTCCCCTAGCTACCCTGCTAGGTGCGGAATACAGTGTGAAACTAAAGAAATACTAACCACTGAGCCATGATGGTTTGTAAGAAGAAATTATAACGAAATTATTCATATAATTGACAACCAAGGCACGTTCAAAACAGCACGACTCTAACTTGTATTTGTATTATCTTATAATGTAACACCTTAAGCTTAAGAATTCATTTTAAAATGCATAATGCATACCTTTGCATATATAAATGACAGTCGTGTGGGTAACAAGTTTGGTTCCCACTAGAGGACTTTTTGTTTGTATCTATAACATGTAGACAGAGAAATTAAATGAAAAATTAGTTGATTCTGCTTTTTCTGTTGCATTGTTTTTGTATAAATGTAATTTTTCAGTATCACGCTGTTTATAGTAGAACAGTATGTAGTAGACAGAGAAAATATTCTGTTAAGACACTCCGCTGATGAGTGACGGAATTCAACGCCGTGCTTTCGTTACCAGAACAAGAAAATGAAAATATTAAATATTTCATTTCCTCGAGTGGGAATCGAACCCACAATCTGTCTCGCTTACAGACACAGGCTTATGCACCTACGTCACGACTGAAATTTACTAGTTGCTATATATAGATATATACATGATTCTTCCCCTTGAAGTCTCCCATTCCCACAGTATTTTCCCCTTGAAGTCTCCCACCTATACCTGAGTGCTCTCCACCTAACTGCCAACGCAAGTTACTTAACAAACTCAATTAGCACTTTGATATCGTTATATTCACATATATGCATATATTTATATGGGACAGGTTGGCGTATTTAGTATTTTGAGTATACATATATTTAGGTACAATTACATACAAATAGTATTTTGGAACTTACTTTGTTTTACGTACCAATTACTTTTGTTAGCTTCACTCTGTATCCTGAAAACCTGGGAACCTAGTGTTAGGACACTCCTTTCCCACTAAGACACTTCCGGTCGCCACTTTCAGCCAAATTCTGGACGCATTGCGTGTTCAGTGGCGGAAATCAACGTCGCGCTTTGCTTCGTTGCCAGAGCGACAAAATAAAAATATTAAATATTTAATTTCTATAATAGCCTTATAGTAACAATAGAACAGATAAAAGAAGAAAATTGGTAATTTTGTAAGCCCGCATATGGCAGCGTAGCGGGGAGAAATTAATTATGAAACAGCATTTTCCATGTTTTGTCTGAATCCGAGGTGAATTTCCACACTGCGCACTATCTTATCACAGCTAGTAATAAAATATAATCTAAAAAAATCCTTCTAAGCGAGCGTCGAGTTTACAGTTACGCTGTCTGAAAATCAGCAATAATTTAAAGTATTTAAGTAGGCACATATTACTATAAAAATATCGCTTTAGGCCGTATGTTAATAAATTCAATATGAGTTTTTGGGACTAATTAGAATCGTCTATAGTTTTTTATATACGTTTCTCATTACTTACTTATGTTAAATGTAGGGTGACAAAAATATTATAGTACAAAATATTGAAGGTAGCATGCTGTGCCACATATAGCAGGTTGCGTACCCTAGTAGGGAATCTAGGAACCTGGGTGTAAAGATATTCCGTTCTTATTAAGATATTTCCGTTCCCCATTTTCCGCCGAATTCTGGAGGCATTGTTGAATTGCGGAACTTAACGCCGCGCGTTGCCTTGTTAATTGTTTTATTAACTGGTTAAATGAAATAATTTTATTCGAAAGGCAATTTTTATTTACTCAAATACAATTATTTTATTTGATTTATATATTGCGATGTATTTATAGTTAACACGCTGTTTTGAAAATTTAGGGGAAATATGGTCTAGTAACATCATGAAGCCATAAGAAAAGAAAACAAAAAATAATAAAAATATATATCTTAATTATGGTCACTCTACCGGATCTTAAATTAGGCAACGCCGTCTATTTGCTAGTGTTGTGTGTGATACTCATCGATAGAGAATATTTATTTTGTTTTTTTTTTTAAGTAACAACAGGCTAAACAGAGAGACCTAGTGTCAAAACATTTCGTTTCGCTCTCTGCCCGAACTCGAGACATCCCGAATTGAATGACGAAATTCATCGCCGCGATTTGTCTTGGCAGAGTGAGGAAATGGCAACAATTCATTTTCCCGTGTTGAGAGATGGAGCTTAACGCTTCGCTTACTGCCGCGCTACCAGAGCGAGGAAGTGAAAATTTATCATTTCCCCGAGTGGGGATCGTATCGATCGTATACGAAACATGCTAATTATATAGTAAGTTTAGAGAAAAATAATTTTTTTTTAATATTTACAATATTCTAAAGCAAGCATCATTTGAACTTTTAAAGTTATCCTCTATTTAGTATAAACAATTAAACGTAGCGGGATTTGAATCCGCGCTTCTTTTAAACCGTCCAAGCACTCTGGCTATTAAGTCATATGTTCTCATCAAGCTACGTCGAAATTCTTATACGCTTGTTACAACTTATTTAATAATATTTTTAAAAAATATAAAAATATATATTATTTATAATAACACTTAAAATATTTTTTAAGAATACATTTTTCATGGATTTCATGCTAGTATGCGGAAGTCAACGCTGCAGCTTATATATAACGATTTATACTATTAATAGATTTTTTCTCCCAAACTAGATTCGTACATATAAGCATTACGTTCATTCACATATCGATAATCGATATAAATATTTACAAGTCACTATATAATCTTATACCAGCTGGCACAATTGACGGTCAATCATAACTAATTTACTGTAATTGCGTTCAATAAATTATTATACAGTACGATTGAATTTGGTAATTATATGTATAGGTATGTATGTACCTACATAGAAATTGAGGCCGTCGTGTTACTATAAACACGACGGTTGCTGGTTCGATTCCCATTCAAGATGATTATTTATTTTCAATGTCTCGCTTTTCTAAGAAGACAAATCACGGATTTGAGTTCCGCTACCCAACACGTAACCTGTCTAAGATTGGCCTATTATAATAGAAAGGGAGGAATGGCGTATCGTAACAGTAGATTCCCCTTGTGAGGCCAGTCGTGGCCCAGGGGCACAGAGTGACTGTAAAATCGACTGGTTATGGGTTCGATCCCCACTCGAGGAGATAAAATATTTACTTACATTTATATTTTCATTTCTTCACTCTGGTGTCGAGGCAATGCGCGGCGTTGAGTTCCGCCACTCAACACGCAATGCCTCCAGAACTCGGCGGATAGTGGGGAACGGTGTATTTTAACACTAGGTTCCCTCTGCCTACATGCGTGAAGCTGATTTAATTTGATTTGAGATTCCCTTTCCCATAAGTAACATGGCAAGGGTCATTAAGTCCACATAAACCACGGTGTAGGCCGTAACTAGCATACCATATAAATAAATCATTCAATGAGAATAGAACCCGCAACCCAAAACATTCCCACTGATCCATTAGCATTATGAAATTATTTACTTAAGAAATTGTCACTAAAGGAGGCAATAACTAACGGTATCTTAGCTCGTTTACAGCTGATGTATTGACATACATTATAATATTACTACATACATATAACTATACTATTACTAATATTATAAAGTTTAAAAGTTTGTTTGAACAAGCTTAGGGTTCCGTTTTAGCCTTTGGGTCCGGATCCTTATAGTCACAATAAGGTGATGAAAATAAGGTAAGGACTTCTAGCGAGTTAAGAAAGAAAAAAATAAACAATTAACAATCAAAATAAAGTAAAACATTTTTACTCTTATCATCGTCAAATGATACCTAAGTTTACTATTTGTAAAATATTTTTTTAGTATCACACTATACCTCGTACATAGCAGTGTAGGCAGAGGGAACCTGAGATCCTGGGAACCTAGTGTTACATTTCGTTCCTATTAAGACACTTCTGGTCCCCACTTTCGCCGAATTCAGTAGCGTGTTGAGTGGCGAAATTCAACGCCACGGTTTGACTCTTCACCAGAGCGAGTAAATAAAAATATGGTACATCTGATTTCTTCAAATAGGAGTCGAACCCAAAACATTTGACGTTTAAAGTCGCACGCGCTAACTATTATCAAAAAAAAATCAGTTGTATTTCAGCCGCGATCGCTTCCTTAACAATGCCTTTCTATCTTATATCTGTGTTAAAGTGAACCTAGTGTTAATATTCTATTCCCCACTTTCCACCCAATTTTCGAGGCATTAACGCTTGTTGAGCTTGTAGCGAAACTTAACGCCGCGCTTAGTTCTGTTACCAGATCGATGAAAATGAAAATAATTCTATCCCTAGAGCGAGAATCGAATCCACAACGGCCACGTTTACAGTTACACAGCCTTATGTATAATATAATTTCTAGTTGAAATTTATACAGACACGTTTGTTAAGTGACGCGTGCCTTCGCATTAGCACCGCACATACTTGGTAAAGCAAATAGATATATTCTTAGAGCTTTTATTTTTGGCCAGTCGTGGCGCAGGGGCACAACGTGTGGCTGTGAAATTGACTGGTTGTGGGTTCGATCCCCACTCAAGGAAATGAAATAGTTATTTAAATGTATATTTTCATTTCTTTGCCCTGGAGTCAAGGCCAAGCGCGGCGTCGAATTCCGCCACTTAACATGCAATGCCACCGGAAAGTGGGGAACGCAGTGTCTTAACACTAGATTCCCTCTACCTACCCTGCTGTGCTGTGTTTTTTTATATTTTTTGAGCTTGTAAGTAGGTAGCGGTTTCAATCCTTCCTTATTTCGGTTAATGTCTTATTTCCTATTTATATTCTAATAGTGAAAGTTTGTCAGGACTGATGTTTGTTGTTACAGTATATAGTAGATAAAAAAAATAATAAATCAGCTTTACGCTGTATCCCGCACACAGCAGGGTAGGCAAGGGAATCTAGTGTTAAGACACTTCCTTCCCCACTTTCTGCCGAATTCCGGAGGCATTGCGTGCCAAGTGGCAGAACTCAACGCCGCGCTTTGCCTCGACACCAGAGCGAGAAAATGGAAATATAAATTTAAGTAAATATCTCATCTCCTCGAGTCGGGGATCAAGCCCACAATCAGTCGGTTTTACAGTCACACTTTGTGCTGCTGCGCCACGACTGGCCTCAGTATATAGTAAAATAGCTTATATATCAGAAGAACACATAGGCTACAATTTACGTAAACATTTTATATAATTTGGCTATTTTTAAGGTTCCGTACCTTTTAGGGAAAAAAGGAATCCTTATGAGATCCCTTTTTGTCCGTCTGTCTGTCTGTCTGTCAAGAGCCTTTATCTCAGAAACACTTGGAGATATCGAGTTGAAATTCAAACCATATACTCAGTTATACGGACGCTTAGTAGATATGACCGTTAATATAGCAAAAAACGCGTATTTCGACGCTACGAAGGAAATCAAAATTAATAGGATACTTTCGGTTGACCTAGAATTATGAAATTTGGACGCTAGCATCTACAGGTAGTACTAGTTCAGGGATAAAACTGAAAACTATACATTTGTGTTTAGAACAGTGTCTTAATATGAACGGCGTCTCTTAAAAGTAAGTTCACAGAATCTCTCTGTCCTGCCCTGCTATATGCGAGATACAGCGTAAAGGCAAAAGAAAAGTGATATAAAAAAATAAAAATCAGCTTCACACTGTACCTCGCACACAGCAGGGTAGGCAGAGGGAACCTAGTGTTAAAACACTCCGTTCCCCACTTTCTGCCGAATTCTGGAGGCATTGCGTCTTGAGTGGCAGAATTCAACGCCGCGCTTAACCTCGACACCAGAGCGAGGAAATGGAAATATAAATTTAAGTAAATATTTCATCTCCTCGAGTGGGGATCGAACCCACAACCAGTCGGTTTTACAGTCACACCTCGTGCCACTGCGCCACGACTGGCCTCAAAAATGATATGTTTTATATATAAATATATTTCGATTTTCCATATAAAGTAAGAAATTTCGTTATCTTTCTCAGACAGATTTAACTTTGATCAGTTATAATTAAAATCGGGGTAAGGCGCTCATTACGCTACGACCGCGAGAACGGTATACGCTCGTGTAGAGAAGTGCTTAAATTTTATATTTTAATTTTATGTATCTAAGGTAAATAAAATATTTGTTAGACAAAGGTAGGTCTTATGTGTAAAAGAATTTCGCCCAAAGAATTAATGGAAGTAACTGTCAAAAATGGAAAGAGAGTACAGAGTAATTGTAAAAAACAAGAAAAAGAAAAGAAGGTTCATCCGTCATGAGTCACATAAAGAAAAATGGAAACAATTCCAGTATATATAATCAATTCTCCGAGTGGATATCGAACACAAAACCACCGCGTTTAGAGTCAGACCACTATACCAAGATGTCATTTTTTATTATTTGCTTTAGCGCTTCTCTTATCGCCAGTACTACAGTAGACTGAAATTAATCACAACTTTGTAATAGCGAAATAGTTTGAAGTGCTTCCATTGAAATATAAATGTAAAATTGTGATTTTTTTATAAATCGAGTTCTTATGGCTGTAAACGCTGTGGTTATGGGTTCGATCCCTGCTCAGTGAAACTATTATTGTAGACAAAGCATGGCGTTAGGTTTCACCACTTAACATGTGATATTTCGAAATATGTAGGTTTGGAGAGTGGGAATAATTTTTCATTTTATGTTGCGTGGAAGAGCTAATACAGCGTTTTGTAGCCAGAGTAGTGAAATGAAAATATTAAATTACTCAGAGTAGGAGGAATCGAACCCATGATCACGTTTACAATCATACGTTGCCACTGCGCTACAATGGTCTCAAGCACTGGTTTAATACATTTTTATATCTGTATTTAATTATAATATAAAAATTTAAACGAATAAGGATTCGAAGTCGCGCCCCTTGGAAACTGTCCAAGTTTTTAACTAATATGTTATTTAACCAATTCTATATACGACTGTACTAAGTTAATTTAATAGCAAAACTTTCAAGCTTTAGGGTATCTTACGTAGTACGAGGTTTTAAATGTATCAAGTTGAGGCCGTCCTGGCGCAGTGGCATATCGTATGACTGTTTTGCTTCGATTCCCACTCGAAATAATAAGTTATTTTCATTTTCTCATCCTAGTAATAATAAAACGAAGTGTGGTGTTGAATCTCTAAATACTCTGTTACTGAGTAACTGACAAATAATGCAAAGCAATAACTAAGCAGTGTGGAAAGCTGAAATTCGCCATATATGTAGTTCCCATTAAGAAACTTCTGTTTCCCAGTTTCCGCTGAATTCGAGGCATTGCGTGTTGAAAGTCGGACCTCAACGCCGCGCTATGCTTCGTTACCAGGACGAGGCAATTAGGATATTAAATATTTATTTTTTTCGAATGGGAATTGGACCCACAACCTGTCGCGTTCTCCTGTCGTATATTCGCACGGTTGTGCCCCTACGCTACAACGGTCGTGACAAAGAGGCACAAGCTTTGACACATTTAATAAAACATTTAGTTCTCACGTAAAACATAAAACATATCATCAGCTTCACGCCGTAGGCAAAAGGAACCTTTCGAAATCACAAGGCATTGCGTATTGAGTGGCAGAACTCAACGCCGCTTCGACACCAGAGAAAAGAAATGAAAATATAAACTTAAATAAATATTTCATAACCTCGAGTGGGGTTCGAACCCACAACCAGTCGCGTTTATAGTCACACACTTGTGCTCCTGCACCACAGCCACAAATAAGTATTATAGCACATTCCCTTTCCTTTGATTAGGAATTACACGAAATTTCATCAAAATCGATTCAGCAGAATTATTGCTATAGGACCTCGAATAGTATGGGAGATGACTGCATTGCGCGCTGGCTGAACGCCAAAACTGCTCCTGGCTTGGAATGCCTTCCTACTACGAAGTACTGAAATTTTGATAAACTTATTTTTTAATAATAGTAGTAAAGAGAAAAAAGTATTGTGGCGTAGTGATGTTGTGTCCGAATGTAATTGGGATGGCTCTGAGTTCGATATTCACATGGAAGTATAATTTAACCGGTTTTTATTTAACCAGTCTGTCCAGACAACGCGGCTTAGCGTAATGCTCATATAAAGATTTTTTTATTTCTTTTTGTAGTTTTGGCTGTATTTCGCACAAAGGAGGGTAGGTTAAGACTGTAAAAATACTCTGTAGTAGTAGCGTAAAGACACTCCATTCTCATTAAGACAATTCCATTCTCCACGGAAGAGACGGACATCACCGCTGCGTAACCAGAGCGAGGAAATGAAGATATACAATATTTCATTCACCTGAGTAGTAATCTAACGAGCCTCGATGGAGCTTTTGACTTTCATCATATTTTGACGAAAGTCAAAAAATTAATTTTAAAGCAACAGGTTCTCTTAACCTATCCTGCGATATGTGAAAGATTCGTGAATATAGATTGAAATAAGAAAGAACATTTTCATGAACATTTTCTTACCAAAGTTAGAGCGAGGAAAAGAAAATTTTTCTCTGCTCCGAATGGGAATTAAACCCACAACTGTCGCGTTTACAGTCAGACGCTACGTCAAATAAGAAATAATATTTAAAAAAACAATTAATTAACATTAATGGATTGTCTTACAACTAGGTCCCCAGGTTCCCACTGCCTACCCGGATTTGTGCGGGATACAGCGTGAAGCTACAATTATTTTGCAAAAATTTCAAACTACTGCGTTATATGGCTATACCTAGTGTTTAAGTAATAGTCTAGACAAATAAACCCTAGGATTAGATGCGATTTTGTACTGTCGCGATAGTTTTATGGGTTTCAGGTGACATTTGTTTTTTTTTTAGTTTCACGCTGTATCCCACGTAGCTAAGACCTACCCAGGCAAAGAGAAACTACCGCTCAATTTTAGTGACGAGTCCCCACTCGTCGAACATCGGCTGCCTCTTACCTCAAAACTACAGATGATAAATGCGTTAAGATATTTTAAATTTGAATGAGGCCTTCGTAGCGCAGTGGTATGCGTCTGGTTAACGAGATAATTGTGGATTTGAATTCCACTGGGGACATATTTAAATTATTTTTATTTCCCCTGATAGACGAAGAGCGGCGTTGAGTCCAGTCACTTGAGAAAAATATCTGTAAAATTAAACGGAAAGCAGATAACTAATAATATATATTTTTTTATTACCAAAGAAAGTAACTACTACCAATAATATTATATGAAGGATACTTGTATAAGTAATATCCATATGGTAGGAAAAATCTGTAAAAATATATATATCTAATCTGCTATAAGCGGTATACATTGTGAAGCTTAAAAAATATATATTTTTCATTAAAATTTCCATACAATTATTAACATAAATTGGGTATAATAGTAAGACCTTCCCCTACAATAAATTTCGATAAAGCGCCTTATAGCAAACGAGGCAAGCTGGAAAGGTGCCAGCGTTGGCAGTGTTCCGTAGATAATTGAATTAACTAGATAATAATTTAGAAAAGCAATGAAATATGCTGTTTTTAAATGAATACGGTGTAATACCTTATGATTTAAGAATTGCGTCAACTTTGATTTCAAATTTATTGAAGCCCTGAGGCCAGTCGTGGGGTATGGGCACAAACGTGCAATTGTAAGCGGGAGAGGTTGTGGGTTCGATTCCTACTCGTGTAAAAATGTTAATATTTTCTCGCGTTAATACCAGTACAAGGCAACAACTTCAAAGAAATAATAGATATTGTAATTTCAAATAAGAACTATATATTTTTATTTATTTTCTTAGAAGACATTGTGTCGCAGGAGAAGAGTGTGTGGCATGTTTGACATGGTTGTAAGTTCGATGTTCATATACGGGAATAATTATATTTTAATTAGTCTCATATACCCGCATACAGAGGGAGGACAAAACGCGGCGTTAGGTTCCACTAACCAAGACACAACGTTTCGATAAGAGCCTTTAAAGGTTATCTCTACTTACGTTGCTTGTCTAGTGTATGGAAATAAATAAAGATAAAAAAAATACTACAAATGGAAACAGAACAGGTAATTATCAAAATCATCTATTTTAGTCATATTGCGTCACAACGGTGTCATGTGATAAAGACATTATGCCCCCCCTCAAATAATAAGGAACCCTAATCTGTTCAATTAATATTAATTTACGCTTAGAGTTGGTGCGATGGAGCGTTGAATTTCTAATATATGTTATGTATTTAATTATATTGTAGTGTTGGCAACACGATTCTTATTCATTCTACCCTACAACTTATTTATTAGCGATCGTATAAAAGACCGCACGGATATTGTACGGGCAGTCTTGGCTCTGGTGTGGCTCGGAGCACTACTCGTGCTCTGCCACTGACTAACCTCGACTATTCGGATAATTGATTATTTAGTTAATCGATTATTATCGTAATTATGAATGTGGTTAACACCTATTTGTAATTACATTGGGCTGGAGCAGTGAAGGCGAGTGTTTGTTACAGTAAAGGGTACCCTGAAGCCTACACCTGTGGTCGCAAGTCCCAGGCACTGCTCCGAGCTTCTGAGTGTTTGTACATGTGTCATGTGTTCACATATGATTAGAACCAAAGGCCAGGACATGGCCGAGGCTCTACTCGTTTATTATTTACGCCCACCGTCGACATCAGAAGTGGGATGGACCAAGCAGGTTCATCCTCTCACGCTGAAGGAAGAAACATACCAAGGAATTCGGAGACACTCTTGGCATTGGCTAATATTCTGGAGAGTGGAGACGCTGTCTAAGCAACAACAGGCCAGTATGCAAGTTAATCATGAGTTCCTTGCAGGTTTATTTAGTAATTCAACTACAACAACACAAAGACCAAGACTGAGTGATATTGCTTCATTCAATCCAGATCCAGACTGGTGTGATCAGGTTGACCAAGCAGAAAGAAACCACTGGAATTTAAGCGAGCCGTGATAAAATATACACTAAGAGTATAATCTGGAATATTGCTCAATAATTTTATAATATCATTTGAATATTGACATGTGGGCTCAAAGTTGATCTTGGTACTCTTAAGTGAGAAAAATACTCTTTAAGAGCAAGACGACTTTAACAACTTGGTACGCTTAAGTGAGTGAAATGCTCTTTAAGGCCAAGTTGTGTTGAGCTATGAGTCTGGGTTCCTAAGTGTGGCATAGTCCCTTTAGGTTTCCTAAGTGTTGCATAGTCCCTTTAGGTTTCCTAAGTGTGGCATAGTCCCTTTAGGGTTTCCTAAGTGCGGCATATTCCTTTTAAGTTGGGTCATGTTGTCGAGCTATTTCAGTGTAAAGAATGATAAAATGAGCAAAATTCCATTATGGGACTATTTTATGATACAGTATAATTTAGGCGCACGACCAACTGCTGTTTACTGTTACAGTGATTTATCCCGACTCGTGGGGTGCCCGGGGCGGGCACCATGCAGGATGGCCGTGTTGGCAACACGATTCTTATTCATTCTACCCTACAACTTATTTATTAGCGATCGTATAAAAGACCGCACGGATATTGTACGGGCAGTCTTGGCTCTGGTGTGGCTCGGAGCACTACTCGTGCTCTGCCACTGACTAACCTCGACTATTCGGATAATTGATTATTTAGTTAATCGATTATTATCGTAATTATGAATGTGGTTAACACCTATTTGTAATTACATTGGGCTGGAGCAGTGAAGGCGAGTGTTTGTTACAGTAAAGGGTACCCTGAAGCCTACACCTGTGGTCGCAAGTCCCAGGCACTGCTCCGAGCTTCTGAGTGTTTGTACATGTGTCATGTGTTCACATATGATTAGAACCAAAGGCCAGGACATGGCCGAGGCTCTACTCGTTTATTATTTACGCCCACCGTCGACAGTAGTTAGATTTAGATTGGTGTGGGTTCGATTCCAATTCGAGTGAATGAATTATTTTCATTTTCTTGCTCTGGTAACACACAGCGCGGCGTTAAAACGCGACTCAATGTCTTGAAAACTGAGTGGAAAGTGTGTCCTAATACTAGGCAATTTTATAAACATCGCGAGTTGAGTAGCTAGATTCATTACTGCGCTTCGTCTAATAAAGCGAGGAAATAAAAATAAATCAATTATAATTTTTCCCCTGAGTCGAATCAAACCTACAACCAATTGTGTCTCTAGTCAGCCAAAGTCCCACTACCTAGCAAAACGGTAAACTATTAAATTACTATAATGGTGTAGTCTATCTGGGCGACGCCGCGGGTTGAACACTAGTTTTACATATAATATTTTTTTTTATTTGAAACTATTTATTTACATAAGCTTTAATATTCTAAAACTCCACAACAGGTAGTAAGTATAAGAAAAAGAAGCAAAATCTTCCTTCCATACATTTTGTCGTGAACTACTCAATAGATAGCACTCGCCGCGGGGTTAGACGTTAAAAGTGGTTTAGGGTGGCATAGAAAATGGTTATTATGGGATATGTCTAATATATTATTAATATAACAATTTATTATACACGTCAAACAAAAGATAAGAAAACATAAGAAACATACATTTGATTTGGTCGTGGCGCACGTGAAAGGTTGTGGGTTCGATTCCTACTAGAGAAAATTAAATATTTAATATTTTCATTTCCTTTTCTAGCTTTAATAATATGGAAAAGTGCGGCATTGAGTTCTGCCCCTCAACACGCAATGCTACTAGAATTTGGCGGCAAGTGAGTGTTTTAACCCTACTTAACCACGTCTGTCTGCTCTGCTATGTGCAATGAAAAATTACAATTACAAAGAAAAATTACAATGTGAGTTTCGTAAAAAAATTTTTTCTTAATACACTCCGTTCCCCAATTGCCGCCGAATTTTGGAGGCATTGCCTGTTGAGTGGCGGAACTTAACGCTGCGATATATCTCGACACCAGCGCGAAGAAATGAAAATATTTAATAATGCATTACCTCGAGTGGAAATCGAACCCAACACCTGTCGCATCTAGTCACACGCTTATACCCCTGCGCCTCGACCGGCTGCCTGGAGCTTTATACAGAATGTTTTTGGCAGCACCATTTTAAATGAAACCACAGGTTTAACTACTCTATAAAATGAAAAAGTGTTTTTTTCAAAAAAAATAAATAAAAGTGGTGCTGAAATAAAACACTCTGTATATAGAGATTACCATTACATGGTCACCCTATTTCGTCTCAGTTTCATGTTACAAAGGCAGTCTTTCCGGTCAATCTATCTAGCCTTCAGGCATTATGTAGGTACACTATTTTCTATTTTTTTTTATTATTTTATATTAAGGAATGTTGTTATGATGTTCAAAGGCAAAAGTTACTTTAGATATCGATTCTCTTCTTTTTGTTACTATGCTCTATTTATTTTTGAGAATGTTGATGTGAACACTTCTCCTTCACAGCATTCACTTTTAGTATAGTACGGTAGATGAGTCATGGCCGCCCCGAAGTTAGAATTTGTGAATTTTACGCATTGTACGCTAGGAAAGAATATAATTAAATGTAAAAAAATGGCTAGAAAAGAGGCTAGTCGTGGTGCAGGGGCACAAAGTGTGACTGTAAAATTGACTGGTTGTGGGTTCAATACCCATTCGAGGAAATATAATATTTATTTACATTTATATTTTCATTTCTTCGCTTTGGCGTTGAGGCAAAGGGCGGCGTTGAGTTCCGCTACTCAACACGCAATGCTTCCAGAACTCGGCGGAAAATAGGGAACCGAGTGTGTTTACACTAGGTTCCCTGGCTTGCCTGCTGTGTGAGGGATACATCGTGAAGCTAAAAAATATATATAAATCAAATCCACACAGCCTATCTGTGAGTTCGATTGCCAATCATGGGAATAAATTATTTCGACTTCCCCGCTCTTAAGTAAAACAAAAAGCAGTGTTAATTTCAGCCGCTCAACATTCAAAATATAGAATTCGGACAGCAAGCGTAATATTTTCACAGGTTTCTCTATGCCTGCAAAATAGGGATAAAGCGTGAAAGTTAAAAAAAAACAACAAAGACATAAATACGATGAGACTCTTATTACTAATATTACAAATATTTTATTAAAAATTTTGTGAAGATGTTTGTTTCACTTTCACGCAAAAAATACTAAACAAATTTAGATGAAACTTTACAGTATATATAGCTTATAATTAGTTAACACATAGGCTACAAACCATATTAAGTTTTTGTGTACAACGTAACAATATTTTTAAGCGGACGAAGCCGCATTTGTGTCACTAGTAAAATATGTATATGACATGTCAAAATTCACAAGAGAACCGAACCCACGACCCAGTAACCGTAATTATGCAACCAAAACAGAGCTTTTAAGCTCCCAATGACACAGTAATACAATTTGAAAGCTATCTTTGAAAGTACACGTAAAATTTAATAACGCATCGCATATAGAGGGAGTAATAATTTGCATTTACATAGAGTATATTGTTGTAGAGACTGTAATTGTTATTTTTAATAATTTTAAAGTAATAAAAAAATCAAATAAGCTCCACGCTTTATCCCGCACACAGCAGGGTAGGCAGAGGGAATCTAGTATTAAGACACTCCGTTCCCCACTTAACGCCGAATTTTGGAGGCATTGCGTGTTGAGTGGCGGAACTCTACGCTGCACATTGCCTAAACACCAGAGCAAAGAAATGAAAATATTTTTTTAATTTTCTCGAGTGGGGATCGAATCCACAATCAGTAGATATTAGAGTTATGCCCCTGCGCCACGACTGGCCATAACATATTTTTTCAAGAATCTGAGCTAAATTTGAACCCGCGCGTCTTCTTTACTGTCCAAGCGCTCTGACCATTAAGCTATACGTTCTTATCATGCTACGACGTAATTCTTAAGCACTTGTCACAACTTGTTAGAACGTGGTGTATATAATGAAAATAATTTATTTCCCCGAATAGGAATCGAACTCACAACCGTAGCGTTTGGAGTGAGACTCTGTACTTTTCATAGAATGCCTCTGAATTGGTAAATATTGAATCCACAAGATAATACCAGTATATCGTAGAGTTAAATTTCTTTGATCTTAATAAACATTCACTAAAGTGAGAATCAAACCCATAACCATATGGAAAGTAAAAGTCACAATTGAGATACTTTTTGCCTGTCATATCCATTTATTTGTCTGTATGTCACTTACTCTGAACAAATACGACACAAAGATTTAAATAGTCTCTCGCAAGGAACTACAATTTAAATGTATTCGAGATTTCTTTGAAAATAATAAATCATTGTTTTTATATGCATTTGTTTTACTTGAACCCACTGCTTTAGGTGCGATTAATATAGTTGTACGTATTTGTATATTTTTAGCTTCACGTTGTACCTCACACATAGCAGCGTAGACAGAGGGAACATGGGAACCTAGTGTTAACACATTCCTTTCCCATAAAATCCTTCCATTCCCCACATTCCGCCGAGTTCGGAAGGCATTGCATGTTAAGTGGCGAAACTTAACATCGCGCTTTGCCACCAGACCGAGGAAATGAAAATATTAAATGTTTCATGTCCTCCAGTAGGAATCGAACTCGCAACCTGTCGCGTTTACAGTCACACGCTTGTGTCTCTAAGCCACAACGGCCTCAAATATATGTGTATTGTGCTATTGTTTAAATTTTTTAGCATCACGCTGTATCCCGCATGTAGTAGGGTAAGCAAAACCTAGTGTTAAGTCAGACATCGAACCCATAACCGTCGCAATCGAGCACTAGCAATAACCAAAAGTAAAATCGAAATATACAGTATATTGTTACATTTCAACTTAAATAAGATTTCCATACATTATTACTATATTGATACACCCACAGACGTTTGTGTAAGGCTATATTGGGTACAGTCAGTTATCAACAATCTTAAATGGAATATAAAAATAGCTTATAAATTTTGATACTGTTTTCTGTAAATGTGTCTATTGTCTGCCTCATCCATCAATTCAAGATCATGGAAAGGTATCAAAAAATTATATAAAATATTTTGGTTTACAGCCACTTAGAGCACTGGAATATTAAGCTTTTACATCAATTTAATCAAAATTTACCAGCATTTATGCATCATTTTTTTGTATTTTATAAGAAATTAGTCCGCCGTTTAATCACAACCCTGTAGTGGAGATCGAATCCACAAGGCCAGTCATGTATCCAATCTGACAGCGTCATACAGTGGCATTATGGCCTCATTATTTTTCAATTTAAATAATGAAACTTACAAAAAGAAAGAGCTAATAAGCTTCCTGCATAGACAGAGGGAACATAGTGTCAAGTTATTCCGTGCCTAATCCACCGCCCAATTTTCAAGATTTAGCGACATTACAAAAAAAAATGTATATTTTTTTTAGTATAATTATAATAACACTTTTGTTCCCGAATGTGCGAAGTTATTGCGTACAGTGTATTACACGCCCCTAGTTTATTGAGTATAGACTCGACTGAGACGCACAGAGTAGTTTTGATACAGACGTGTATATTATACATATTAATATACTATATACTATTATTATTATAAAACTGAAGAGTTTGTTTGGTCGAACGCTAATCTCAGTAACTACCGATACGAATTGAAACATATTTTGTGTTAAATAATTTATTTATAGATAAGGGCTATAGCCTATTTCTTTAACTTCACTCCGTATCACGCACGTAGTATGGTAGGAGAGGGAACCAGGGAACCTAGTGTTCACTTCATTTCCATTAAGATGCGTTCTCCACTTTCAAATTCTGGAGGCTTTGGGCTATATTATATCATATTAATCGTTTCGATATAACCCATTGCACCTGTGGTCAGAGTTTCTTCGGACACTTATAATGTGGCATATATACATAGCTTTTAGTAATTTCTATATGACAACGAAGATATAATATAATTATATAACATATATGTATAAAGAAAAATGTAAATATTATTTAAAACAAGTAGTCTATGTCTATTCTACACTCGCCCCATAACGTAATATGCTCGCTATAAGCAGTCAGCAATGTTCCCCTACCAAAAGCATATATTGACTCATTTTACAAAATTACCTATTTTACCGATAGTTTTCTTTTACTCGATCGGCCGGAGAAGTTAGTCACTCAACCAAGTTCCATTTCGTTTTTTCAGCTTTAAAGTTATTGCGATATTTTTTGGCTTCACGCTGTATCCCGCCTATAGTAGGGAAGGCAAAGTACCTGGGAACTTAGTGTTAAGACATTCTGGTCCCCAGTAAGACACTTCCGTTTTCCAGCTGCCGCCGAATTCTTACGGCATTGCGTATTGAGTGGCGGAACTCAAAGCTACACTTAGCCTCGTTACCAGAGCGAATTAATTCAAAAATTTAATTATTTCGTACCCGTGAGTAGGAATCGAATCCCACAAACGTCGCGTTACAGTCGTCCGCGTGTGACCCTGCGCGTCCACTAGCCTCTATTTAAACTGCTGACCAATATAGAACAATATCTAAAACTCACGGTGGTACGGTATTCAATTTATTGAGAAGCCATAGACATTCCATAAGGGACTTTCCCATTTATATTTATCGCGTATTATGGTTGGGGTTGGAAAGGTTAACGCGAGGGTTAAAATTTGTGGTAAACTAAAGGAAACTTTTGTAAATGGCAATCAATTTGCTAGGGAAAGATACTTTTTAAAATATGGCATCAGTATTGAAGTTATTTTATGTAGTGTTAGGTCACTACGCGTTAAATCTGGCAACATGCTAACAAAAATTTGTTCCTGACATGTCACTTAACGGAATGATGTGAATTTTTATTTAGCATAATGCCGTACCTAACGCATATAAAAGGACAGCCCAGTGTTAAGACACTCCGTTCTCCACGCTTCGCCCAATGTTCTAAACGTTGCATGTTGAGTGGTGAAACTAAAAGCCACCTTTGGTTTTGTTAATAGAGTGAGGAAATGAAAATACTTCATTCTATCGAGTAAGAATCAAACCCATAATATCTATATATATAAAAGGACTTGTGCTGACTGACTGAGGTAAGACGCACGCAGAGCCGTAACCGCTGATGGTTGAAACGTGAAATTTGGGCAGAAGTTTATTTTCATATTCTGGACATCCACTAAGAAGGGAATTTGAAAAATTTTAACCCTAAAGGGATGAAATAATGGTTGAAAGTTTGTATAGAAAAAGATTTTAATCTGTACCGATTTTTATAAAATTTGAAATTCAGACTCTTAAAAATATTTCATTGAACACGTGTTTCATGGTAAAAGGCTAAGGGTTCAAATAAGGGGTTGAAAGTTTATATGGAAAAATCTTTAAATTGCCACCGATTTTTATAAAAAATTAAATTCAGACTGTTAAAAATATTTTATTGAACACATGTTTCGTGGTTTTTTTAGAATTCACTCCTAATAAGCGGGCGAAGCCGCGCGCGCCCTCTAGTCTCTGAATATATCGAATCCAATCCAATATAATGTTCATATATGTATTTCTAATATAATGATCATTTTTTTGCTCGCCTTCCGGCATCATGAGGAAATTTAAGCCGCGGTTCATTTTTTTAGCTTCACGCTGAATCCCGCTAACAGGGAAGGCAGAGGGACATTATATTTATGGTCAATAATCAGTTTACTCTTAAGCATTTACCTTTTTAGTATACTTTCCAACTATTCTAAAATGGCTGTAATATAGTAGACGACTTGTCAGTTTCACGCCCTTTCACGCAGAACAAACACAAATAACCTAGTGTCAGCGTACCCTATATGGCGTATCCACCGCCTTCTGCCCGAATTGAAGCCATGACGAGTTAAGTAACGCAACTTAACCACGCTAGATATCTTATATACTAATATATTCAATTCTCTACTCACAATCGATGGGCGTCAATAGGTAATCTTCTCGGGGCGTGTAAAAGCGCTCTGTGGGCACAGTCCGCGGCGTTGGGCCGACACGAGCACGCCCATGGGCAGGCGACCGCGGCCGCCACCAGCAGCAACACTAGGAGGATGGCTCGACGCATGACTGTCGGAGCTAAGTCATCTGCAACAAGAAAATAGAGTTACTATACTGTAAGGATGGATGAATTATTTTCATTTCCTCGTTTTGATATCAAGACAAAGTACGGCGCTGAGTTCCCCATTCAACGCGTATTGTATTTAAAATTGGGTGGAAAACAGTGAATGGACTGTCTTAACACTGGGTTTCCTCTACCTTCTCCGCTGTCTACGGAAAATAATCGTAAAGCAAAACAACAATCCACCACTAAACACGCAATGTCTCTTAAAATCGGCGGAAAGTGAGGAACGAAAATGTCGGGACGAAAATGGGAACAGAGTACCTTAACTCTCCGTTCCCAGGCTTAGTACTTAACACTAGGTCCCCCTGTATGTATGTATACATATAGCATCAATACATATTACAAATATAATACCGCAAAAAGCTAAAAAAGGAACATAGTCTATAACTATTTATAATTAGATTTAAAGCTCAAATTAAAGTTAAAATAGCAGTTAATTTTAACTGCAACAGTAATATCAAAAGCACTCTACTAAAAGCCAGTAAGTATTCAATAACCAACACATTTCCGTTCCATATATAATTGTGCCACAGACCGTGCAAAGTAACAGCTAGTTCACTAATTTTATGATTAAAAGATCATCATATAAGTTTTTTAGTTTCATACTGTATTCCGATCATAGCAGGGTAGGCAGAAGGAACCTGGGAGCCTAGGAATAATTTTAAGATAGTAGTGTACTACTGTAGTGTTTAAAGTCGCACGCTTGTGCCCCTGAGCCACAACTGGCCACAAGTTTTATAAGTTCTTTTTGAGCTACACGCTTTTCACGCATAGCAGATGTTACGTTACACATCTCGTTTCCCACTTTGAAACAATGCGTGTTGAGTAATAAAGCTCAACGCCGCGTTTGTCTTGTTACCAAAGCGAGGAAATCCAAATAATTCTCCCGAACACTGACTTTTTGAAGCTAAGTTCAGGGCGGTTTCGATTTATCGTTTGTATTTTTGGAACACATCAAAAATTAGATTTAATCCAGCTGGTCTTAAGTTATGGCACAAGTCGATTATGATAAAGTACAGAAACATCTTAGATAACGCACTTACAGGTTATCGCTCCTTAATGTATCTGAATGGGATTTTTATGATTTATTAAACAAGGTTACCAGTTCGATTTCGGGTTGATATATATCGCTTTTTCGAATACTATTTTTGGTTGAAACTTTACCATCTACACAGGACCCATTACCTTAAGCGCATATCATTGACTAGCTTTTAGTTGTGGCTCTACCCGCATGGCCATTTTTTTATATTCAATCCAGTAGTTCCTCAGATTAGTGCCTTAAATCAATCAAACACTAGCTTTTTAATATTACTTGAGAAATATAGTTATGGAAATTTTATATTGAAATTTTCTTTTAACTAAATGATTGTGAAAAAAGACATGACATTCAACATAGCTTGTCATTAAAAAGTACAAAAAACTGTCTTATTAACAAAGTAAAAAAGTATTTTTTCCGAGTGGTAATCGAACCCACGATAGTCGTTTTTAAAATCGCTGTCTCCGTTAAACCAGCAAAATGAAGTACATACATAAAGTTAAAAAAGAAGCCAATTCAACGACATCACAAGATGATATATAATAAATTAATCGAAGCCATTACGAGGTCAAGTGATTGAAAGTCCACCCCATCGCGGGTTCAACACCCGGACGAGGTATTTCTTTATTGTAAAAAGCTATTCAGGTTGATGAGAGGTAATTAAAATTGAATTGATGAGAGATTTTATTGATTTACAAGCTTATTTATTATAAAACTTTAATACTTTTGTGGGCTTTGTGTCCCATTGGGATAGCTTCTGGCTTTAAGTGTGACGGGTTCGATTCCCGATCGAAGGAATTCCAAATTGATTTCATTGCATATAAACTTGGTAATGTAGCTGAAATTTTATGTACTTATATTCATTATTGTTATGTTAGTTTTGATACGTTTAAAAATAAAGTGGTCATGTGGTCTTTTTATATAGGATGTACATATACGCAATGGAACATAAACACAAACTACAACGTGTCGGTTGTGGGTTCGACCCCGTTCACGAGAATTAATTATTTTTATTACAACTTGCGGAGAGTAAGTTTCTTCGCCCTATTTTGCTTAGGCACACTAGGTTCCCACTGCGTACTGTCCTATATGCGAGATATTTCAGAAAAATCAGTTACTTTTTTTTCGTGTTATATATGCAAATTATTATTATTTTATTATAAATTGTTATTCATAAATATATAAATATATTAGAAATCATCATGGCCCAGTGGCTGCCTGTGTAATATTGAGCGAAAAGTAGTGTCCGCTGCAAAAATTTCCAAATACAAAAAAACTTTTTACATCAACGAAACTTACGCCACAATCGAATTTACAACAAACATCACTAATAGACAATACTAAAGACAACTTTATTTTAATTTAAAATAAGAAACAAGCATTAACATAAATGCGTCAAACCGAATAAACGTTTGACAGTTATAAATTATCTGTGACATTCGAATAAAGGTGTTGAATTCAAATTTGGAACAATGGCGTTTGACAGTTGAATGCTTTCGTGCAATGAAAGCGGGGTTTTTTGCCTTTCTTTTTTAAAAATTTAAATAGGCTATGGAGTTAATTAAGTAGGGTTCAAGTAATTAGTGTGAGAGTTTTTATAATTATGTGACATATTGAATATTCAGTGTAATGTTATTATGTCATGTTGAGGCATTTATGGGTGGGAAAATATTTTTATATGGTTTTGTGATAATGTTGGGATATCTGTATGGTAAGTAATTGCAATCGAAAAAAAATTATACTTGTAAATTATAAATGCAGGTGATTCCCCGGTCTGTTTAAATCAAATTTCAGATTATTGAAGAGATTAAAAAAAATCATATTATATTTTTTTGCTCTAAAAATACGAAGATTGACTTACGTTACATTAATTGCTATGCTTTAACAAGTAAACTATTTAATAGATTATCTTAATTTCTTTTTCCAACAGGTTCTAGAAGCATAATTAAAAATAAGGACATAGAATATCACCTTTTTCATTGTTATAAAACTTTTCGATGTTGACATAAAACATTTTTAGTCTCTTAAATTAATTTAAATTTTATTACCTCATTTAGGTACTTTATAATGGTTATTGACAGTACTTATTATGATAACGATTTTTTTCTTTATTATAAATATATTATTATAGGATAATATAACATTAAATTTATTTATTTTGATTTATTTAACGAACGAAACCGCGATTGAAGCTAGTAAATTACAATAATGAACCCACAACCCTCGCCAACAGGTACTTGTAAAAAAAACACTTTACCTGCCACTCCAATTTCACAGTTATTGTGTAACGAATAAACAATAAGTTTTGTCTTTGTACTGAACAATACGAGTGCAAAGTTTCGGTAGCTCTCGCCCGTCCCACATACTGTGTTCCATTGTGACGGTAGTTCTGGGAAACAATTGAAATGTCAATATAACTGGGTTTAACGCCGTAGTGGCGCAGTGGGATGAGGTCTATCTGCACGTGATTATTTTACGATCGATCTCTATTTTTTTTTTTAGCTGCACTTTGTAATAGGGTAGGCAGAGTGAACCTCAGAACCAAGTGTTAAGACACTCAGCGTCACACTGTATCCCGCACACAGCAGGGTAGGTAGAGGGAATTTAGTGTTAAGACACTCCGTTCCCCATTTTCTGCTGAATTCTGGAGGCATTGCGTATTGAGTGGCAGAACTCAACGCCGCGCTTTTGAGTGGACACCAGAGCGAAGAAATGGAAATATAAATTTAAGTAAATATTTCATCCCCTCGAGTAGGGATCAAACCCACAGCCAGTCGGTTTTACAGTCACTTTGTGCCGCTGCGCCACGACTGGCCTCTGTTGAGAGGCGGAACACAACGATGAGCTTTGCCTCGTCACCAGAGCAAAAAACGAAAACATTAAATATTCTAATCATTTCTTCGATCTGGTAATATGAAGAAGAAGAAGGAGAATGGTGAAACTCAACGCCGTGTTTTGGCATTAACTTCCTACATATCTAGAAAATTCCGCAGAAAGTGGGGAACGGAATGAGAACCAGGATACACCGGAAGCTAACAAAAAATGAGAGGCACCCCATTTATTCACTCACACCAAACGAAAGCTGCAGGCAACTTAGCAATCCTTTGAAAACCTCTCAAGCAGAGATCAAAAGAAAGAATTAGATCAAAATGTCATCGAATATACCTATATACGAGTATATGTATTGTACTCGTATAGTAAATTTTGAGCACTCTTACATTATGGAGTGTTCTTAACTAATTTAAGGGTAATTGTTCTTTTCTAATTGAATAATTAGAAATGGGAGACCACCTGACTATAAGCGCGACGGTTGTGGATTCGATTAATACTCAGGGGAATTTATATTGTGTTTTTCTCGCTTTGGCAACAAGCCAATGTGCAGCGATGAATTTCGCCAGACAACACGCAATATTCCGAAAATTTCGCGGTGTGCGGGGAGCGGAGTGCCCTAACTCTAGGTTCCCTCTGCCTGCTATATGCGGGATAAAGCGGGTATATAGTATGAATAGTTTTGAAGCATTCTCCATAATGGATTATTCTTAAATAATTTAAAGGTAGTGTTCCTTTTTAATTAAACAATTTGTAATGGTATTTTTTTGTTCTCACGCATCTTTTATAATTTAGGAGTCGCATTCATTTATTCTTTATTTATTTTATTTATTCTTTATTTACTTTATTTAAGAGGATAACTTAGATATTCGTCTGTCGGTCTCTCTATCAAATTAAGTAGTACCAAACCGAAATTATGTAATATTAAACATCCAAGTCCTAAAACAGTCCCTTGGAACACAGAAAAAATTAAGCTCAAAGCGATCAAAAGATACGAGCCTTTGTATCGTTTTTTGCCGCATACCTATTATATGAAATTCCGTAATCAAACCTCAGTGAAACAATGGGGTATTATGCAGGATATTTTAGTTATTATGAAATTTGCTAAAAAGGGAGAAATAACAGTACAATAAAAAGAAACAATAATTATTGGTCACAGAAAAAAATCGTTACAGTCTTATTTGTATTTCATTTCATAGAAAATAAGTGCATACGCCCGTAATGTTGAGCTTTAACATTTTTTTAATTTCTCCTGTGTAAAAAGACAAAAGAAAAGCGCGGGGTTGAATTCCGCAATTTAATATGAAGTGATACTAAAATTAAAATTTGAAGGAAAAAACGGAGTGATACAAAAATTCTATCTTGCTATCCTCTACGGGGAAAATTTGAAAATAAAAAATCTATTAAATGCAAATTCCTGCGGTATATTTCGCAATGTATAACACAAATTGGCAGTAGCTACTATAACGAAGGGGCTCTAAGTGAGACGGACGGACGACACGCGCGACTGTTATATGTACAGACGATTGGAAAATATATTAAAAAAATATATATTTATAATTAACGTATTTTTTTTGTATGTCTCTTTTGAAGCTGCCATTGTACTATGTGACGATTGTGGTTTAAAGTCTTCAAATTTCACTTTAAGCTAATTTAATTATAGTTAAACGGAAATTGACAACGATGCGTGCAAATGTGAGTCACGTAGGTAGTTGCGTCCCATACAATCGAATAGTGCCTAAAATTTCTGAGAAAAAGAAAATATGGGTATTGTTGCTTTTTATGTAAGAGCAAATCGTAAGATATATTTATTGATTCTAAATAAAAAGTCCTAAGTTCACATCCAGAAACAAAAAAAAACTTAAGAAATAATAGCTTTTCTTCACGATTGTACTCTAACAATACTCCACTCTGATTGCCCGCTACATTCACTTAATTGTATCCCAGTTGCGAGTTACACATACACATACATACTGCGTACTTTCCATATACCTACATATATATGTATGTATGACCTGGATGTAATTGAATGAAGCAATAGACCACCAGAATTCCGCGGTAAGTGGACAATGGTGGGCAAAGATACTTCATCTTATTGGGTACGGTGTGTTTTAAAATTAGGTTCCTATGTACCCTCCACCCTTTTATGTGCGAGATACAGTATGAAGAATAAATAAAATAGAACAAACTTCTAAATGTTGTGGAGAAAAAATCATTAATTTAAGATTCAATTAAAAATATCTTAGAATTATTAGACTTCAGGATTTAAATATTTGTGTATGAATTGATTTTGCAGTGGAGAAGCGTGAGATTATAAACGCTACGGTTGTAGGTTCGATTCGTTCTAGGAGTACCTAATGATTACATTTAACTTATTTTCACACTATAATTTATTTCCTTTTTCAATATTCAACTATTACTAGGTACCGCCGAAACTATACGACGTACAACGTTAAAATTTGACATGTTCCTTAGAGAGTGTAGGGAAGCAATATAAAGGATTTACCAAATTTCGGAAAATAAAAGAGTCAGAGAAGAAAATAAAGAAACAATGAAAGATAGATTTTAGTACACTAAATTACACATATTATAATGTAGAATGTAAACACATTACTAATTAGTCAAATTTCCGATTATCCGAACGTCGATCAACTGAGGGATCGCTTATCCAAACAACTACGCCCAACTAGCGCATTCTGATAGAGAAAATAGAAATTTTCATGTATTAAAAATGTATTATTTCTTAAGAATGATTGTATGTGGTATATTTTGTTAAAAAGCAGATAAGAATTAAAAGTAGATCCTTAGAGGCGAATCCAGTCCCCAAAAAAAATTATGGGCATTGCCACTTAAACCGGCCAAGTAAGAGTCGTTTTTACGTAAAAATGTTTACTACCAAGGGCTACAGCGGCAGTATTACTGATTATAGGTTGTCATCAGCTTATCAACCTCAATAAGCTGCGAAGTTATAAAGACCAAAAAACTTAAATATATTATTTAAAAAATAAATCTTAGCTTTCAATACAACTTCAACTTAATGTTACAAGTTCGGAAGCATATCATCGATCAAACTTATCAAGTTAAATATACTAAAACACTTTGAATGTACGGTAGAATGGATAGGGTCGGATGGTTCAGAAATTAGTGTAGGCAATAAGAAGTATGGGTTCGATATAAGATGACATTTTTCTTTTTTCTAACATCACCCTACCTAGCGGGGAATCCAGATAGATCGGGGCGAAAACGCTGTACCTCTTTGTCCTCGTCCACTATCATCAACACGCATATATTTACTATACTATACTCGTATATGTCCTCGTGGGGGTCCCAGAAATGTTTTTTTATGTGTGTACTGGAATATCAACTAACGTTCCCCCACTGATATGTACTTACCTAAATAGTAATTTAATATGAAATAAGCAAATAGCGGGAAACAGAGTAACCTTCTTCTTCAGGGTAGGCAGATGAGAACCTTGTGTTAAGACATTTCGTTCCCGCTTTAACAAATTTTAGATATTTTGCGTTTTGAGTTGGGTAATTGAACAACGTGTTTTGTCTTGTTACCAAATCGTGGAAATGAAAACAATTCATTCCCCAAGTGGGAATCAAACTTACAACGCTGAGCCGTTGCGCCACGACGTCTTGCATATTTGGGATGCCTATGGAAATATATATATTTTGTTTAGCTTCACTGTGTTCCGCGCGTAGCAGGGACTCCCGGGAACCTCAGGCAAAGGGACACCCGATTACTTGAGAAATGGCGTGTTCAGTAGCGGAACTCAACGTCGCGATAAACCCCGTCACTAGAGCGAAAAAATGAAAATGTCAAATATTTCATTCCCCCGAATGGGCTCGAACTCACCGTCGTACTTCCGTTCCGACTGAAACTGCGACTGTTATTACGGGGGCGGAAGTGTGGAATGGAAACGGAGTATCTTAATACTAGATTCTAAGGTTCCCTTTGCCTACCCTGCTCTGTGCAGGATACAGCGTGAAGCTAAAAACCAAATATATCTTAGCCCAACTTACAGCTCCATCATGATACGTACAGGAGCTAATACATCACCCGCACGTCAGTTATCTCGTTAGATGCGATAGCAATGATTTATATGACATGTTGTAACGTACGCTTGGCCGTTTAAAGTTTGTATAGTAAATGTGAGCTTGGACGGCCGCACCCTCGTTTCTTTATTTGTTTTACAGGTAGTGGTGAAGACTTTAATGATGATGATGATAATGGTGATTATGATGAAATTTTTATTTTTATATAAGCATACATCAGGATAAGCAGACGAAACCTAGTGTTAATACACTCCACTTTTCGTCGAATTTTCGAGACATTGCGTGTTGAGGGGCGAAACTAAGCTAACTAAAATTAAAAAAAAACCATTCGAGCCAGTACTTCCTGAGATTAAGGAGTTCAACAAAAACAAATTTATCAGCTTTATAAATCAGTTTCACGCTGTATCACGCACACAGCAGGATAGGCAGAGGAAACCTAGTGTTAACTCTGGAGGCATTGGGAGCTGAGTGGTGGAACTTAACGCCGCGCTTTGCTTCGACACCAGAGTGAAGAAATGAAAATATAAATGTAAATAAATATTTCGTTTCCTCGAGTGAGGATCGAACCCACAACCAGTCACATTTACAATCACACTTTGTGTCCCTGCGCCACGACTGGCCTCAATTATAATACTAGTAAAGATATAGATTTCAAGTAAAACCGGCGGCCCCAACTAGTTTTATTTTTATTCTTCCATACAATCCTAGTCACGACGCGACGCGACGGTACGCAAATGGTTGTTGTCAAACAAATATTTACTTATACATCTCTCTATTATGCTGGCAAGTTTAAATATTCCCACGTTGACACTTCTTAATGAATGCCTCACTTTGTTTCGTATTGCCCAACTGTTTGGTGAGTGGATTTGCTTAATACTATATAGGTAGTAGGTTCAATTTTGCTTTTATTTAAAAGGTAAATACGGTATTGTTCCTCATTATTATGAATTTGAAGTCATCGAGCCATAAATGGGTTGTGTGTACGATCTCTACGCGGTGGAATAATTCTATTTAAATTATTATATATATTATAAGGTATGATGCCACAGATAGACATATAGATACACATACACATGAATGTTTGAAGAAGAAGAGGATACAGGAAGGATGTCTGTCAGCTTGATTGGCACGGCTTTGGGTATCTTATAAGCTATGACATACATTTCGCATAATCTTAGTTTTATCTATAAACTCTTAAGAAAATATACCTTTATCATTTAACCGACTTGTGAAAAGTCTGACAAGACAGAAGCTGGTTCAAATTCTTTTAATAAAGTCAAGGAACTTAATTTCTTCAATATTACCTCAAAACTTGGATTGAAAATTGATATATCCTGCCGTAATCTAGGCCGTTGTGGCATTTACATGTAGATCTACTTTTGGTTGTAAAACTAAACTAGGTCGGGTCTCGAACCCCCGATATCTCTTATACAATTCCAAATGACATAACACTGTGCCGCTATGAATTTCTTAATTGGGTGAAAACGGATGCGTCACTATATTACAAGTTACAACGTCGCAGCAAATATTTGAACTTGTAATTAGGCTATGTTCAATGTACAGACAGACAGACATGTATAAATTTACAAAAATGTATATAAGCATTTGGTACTACTGTTTCATTTACTATATAAAAAGATATCGTATAATTTATTTTTAGGGTTTCGTACCTCAAGAGGAAAAACCGAACCCTTGTAGGATCACTTTGTTGTCCGTCTGTCCGTCGGTCAAAATAATTTATATCTCGAGATCGCGTAGAGGTATCAAGCTGAAATGAATATGAAATTCATTTACCGTAGACCTGACCTCTTGGGGCAATGAAAAAAATCTTCAGCTCAAGCTCAGCTCTTCAGCTCAAAAATCTCAAGCTTCTAAGTTATCGCAACGGAAAGAGTTGATGAAGAGTTTTCTAAGTAAGTACTAGTGTTAAGATACATCGTGTTCAACGCGCCGACTAATTTTTAAGATATTGAGTGTTGACACACGGAACTCAACGCCGTGCCTTGTCTTGTTACCAGAGCGACGAAATGATTAGTTTCATTTTCCAAGTGGAAATTGACCTCACCACCTTCACACTAACAGTCAGTCACAGACGTTGTGCGACGTGCCACGACCACCTCAACTCAATTATATTCGAAAGAAACAAATCCCAAGTCTTAAAATTAGTATAATATATACATAAAAAAGAAGTTTTTTTTTCAAATTGCTTAACATACGTCACGTACGAGATTACTTTTTACACTTGAATGGTTTGAATGTAAAGAATCTGGGTCCCTTCGTTTAAAAATCTACTGTACCTTAAGGTTATAAGTTTCAAAATTATTTGTTATTTACATTAGAGCTTATTAAAAACAATTTTAAAGAGACTTTGAGTTCTACGTCGATGTGAATAGGTTCGATTTCGTTTAGCAACGGGTACTGGTTCAAATCCACGGTTAACGAATGCCTTTCAACTATTTCATAAAGATTGTCAAACTTTTATATGAAGTAATTGAGACGTAATTTTAATTCGTATATGTATAACTTATTGCACTGAGAAAGTTAAAATTTGCCATGATAAGGGCTAACTGTATAATGGTTGTAGGTTCGATTTCCAGTCGGAGGATTTAATTATTTTTATTTCTTCCCTTTTCTTCTGCTTTGTTATCACATATGTAGCAAGGTAGGCAGAGGGACCCTGACATCCTAGCGTGAAGACACTCCGTACCCATCAAGATATTGCCAATACGTTCCCTACTTTCCGCCGAATTCTGAAGACATTACGTGTTCAGTGGCGTAACTCAACGCCTGGTTTTGTCTCGTTATCAAAGTCAGGATCTCTCTGGTCAAGAAGTCAAAGCGCGCCCTTGAGCTCCACCACTTAACACGCAACGTCTCGAAAATTAGGCAGTGCAAGGGAAACGGACTGTTTTAACAATAGGTTTCTTCTCCCTACCTTGCTATATGCAGGATACAAAGAGAAGAAAAACGAACGAAAATTAAATCTAAAAGCGACAAAACTTTGACAATAGCTGCAGAAACCGAACCTCCACTTGATACCATCAAAGCGACAGTCATAGTATTGAGAGGACGTTTTTTCTATATTTAACTTTTATCTTTTTATAGATACTTTATACCATTATAGAGATGACAGACGTACAAACAAACTGACTACTGTTCTTATATATATTTTTTTCTGGCTTCACGTTGTATCATGCACATAGCAGGGAAGCAAGGGGGAACCTGAGAATCTAGTTTTAAGACACTCGTTCTCATTAAGACACCTCGTTTCCGTTTTCCATTTTCTACGGAATAATGAAGGCATTGTGTATTGAATAGCAAAGCTCAATGTGTTTAATCTTGTTACTAGAGCGAGGAAATAATTCATTCCCCTAGTGGAACTCGAACTCACGACCGACGCGCTTACTGTTAGATGCTGTGCCACTGTGCTATGACTGAGATTGTTTGAATTAGATATCGCTTCGTACTTTAATAGCCAATTAAACACATTGTTGCTGGAAGACGCGATCAAATTGCGTTTTATCTATTAAATCGAAATATTTCAATGCTTGGGGCGAAATATTTCAAGGAACTTTGCTGTTTTTAAACATTTTTAAAGTGTTATTCCACATTTAAGAAAGTAAAAAAAACTTGTTAAGAAAACGTATAAAAAAATTATGTAGCGGGTTTTCAACCTGCGCCCTTTGACGGTTTCCAAAGAGGCGTGGATTCAAATCGCGCTACGTTCCAATTTTTAAACGTTTATCGTAATAAGTAACTTTGATCTGGACCGGAGAATGGAGAAGAGATCGGTTGACCCGTGCCCACTCCTAAATAATCTGGAGACCTTAGAATGTTTAATAACAAAAAATGAAAGCCGAAATAAAATCCTTAACATAAAAGACCAGTTCAAAGCTAAAGTCAAGAAAAATTAGTAATATTTATACTACATTTCATTTTAAAATAACAGAATTTGAAAAACAATTAAATGTGTATACATATAAACCACTATCTATATAATAAAAGGACTTGTGCTGACTGACTGAGGTAAGACGCACGCAGAGCCGTAACCGCTGATGGTAGAAACGTGAAATTTGGGCAGATGTTTATTTTTATATTCTGGATATCCACTAAGAAGGGAATTTGAAAAATTTTAACCCTAAAGGGATGAAATAGGGGTTGCAAGTTTATATGGAAAATTAATTGAATCTGTACCGATTTTTATAAAATTTGAAATTCAGACTCTTAAAAATATTTAATTGAACACGTGTTTCATGGTTTTTTAGATTTCACCCCCTAAGGGTTCAAATAATGGGTTGAAAGTTTATATGGAAAAATGTTTAAATCGCCACCGATTTTTATAAAAAATTAAATTTAGATTGTTAAAAATATTTTATTAAACACGTGTTTCGTGGTTCTTTTAGTATTCACCCCTAAGGGTGCAAATAAGCAGGCGAAGCTGCGCGCGCCCACTAGTATATACATATGAATATAACATTTAAATTTGACGCCACTGGAGGCCCCCTGGAAAATATCTCTAGTTAAATACACCCATCAAACACACCCACTCAACACTCAAAGTATAAAAAAATGGGTGGTGCATTAGCATTAGTAGTCTATGTATATAATAAAGCTGAATAAAGAAGAGAAGACCTAACAATATTCACTTTACTACGAATCCATCTAGAGACATTGTAAGTTGGCTTGTGAAAACTAGGTAAGACAAATAAATATATTCCCAGGTAAGATTGGAACGAAATGAAATGTGACCGTCACGTAAAAATGCAATAGTTTACCCTTTAAAAGAATCATATTACTTCTTATATCGTAAATAATAAAAAAAATACTATGCATTAAAATAAAAGGTAAATAAATATAAAGCAAAAAAAGTTTCACGCTTTCCCGCTTAGTAGGGGAACTTAATTGAAGACATTTCGTTACCCAAATTTTAGAGACATTGCGTATTCTGTGGCGTAACTCTGCGTCGCAATTTGTTTCCCGGAATAGGTTAATGAAAATAACTAAAATATAATCATGCCGCCGGGTGGGAATTTAACTTACAACCATCGCGTTTACAGTCATTAAAGTAAATATTTTAAAACTCAATTAAAATCTATAAAAAAACAAACAACCAAAATCAGTCGAATGATTCATCCTGCCACAACGGAGCACCGAACCGGAACCGACGACAGGATAATGACGCGCCATCATATTATATTAACAAAAGAATCGATAAACTTTTCAACGCGACTGTCACATCACTAGCGCTAAGTGATTTAACGTGCATTCCTTTGTCTCCTTTTAAGTATGGTTAGAAAAAAAACATAAATTGTTTAAAATATATTTTTTCTTTGTAAAATAAGATAAATTAGCTTCACGCTGTATCCCGCACACAGCAGGCAAAAGGAACCTAGTGTTAAAATACTCCGTTGCCCACTTTTCGCCGAATTCTGGAGGCATTGCGTGTTGAGTGGCGGAACTTAACACCGCGCTTTGCCTCGACACGACACCAGAGCGAAGAAATGGAAATAAAAATTTAAATAAATATTTGTATTCCTTGAGTGGAGATCGAACCCACAACCAATCGGTTTTGCAGTCCCACTTTGTGTTTATATACCAATATTATTAGTAAATAAGATTAAATAATATTCTTAATTTAAATAAACGTGTAGCCCGCAATTACGGTTTCTTTATTTTATTATCTTTTGTATATTTTTACTTTTAAAGATTCTACGAGGACTAGCAGTGCCCTAAAAAATGTCTAACAGGCGATTATTTGATGTGTAGAGCCCTTAAAAGATTGGAAAACGTAGTGTTTTACTATTAGTTTTTCTCTTCCTTCCTGAATACAGAGCATTAATAAAGATAAAAATAATATAATCCTTTTACTGCTTCACGTTTTTTATACATTCACGCCAAGATACTTCGCAACCTAGGGTTAAGACATTCCGTTCCTCATGCATTGCTCAATTGCTCAAGATATTGCTTGTTGAGTGGCGTGACTTAACACCGTGCTTTGTCACGTTACCAGTGTGAGGAAATCATAATTCATTTTCCCAAGCGGGAATCGAACTTACAACTATCGCGTTTACAGTCAAACGCTCCTTCACATAATCGGATAAAAAAGGAAGGCATTTTAAGCACTTAAGTTCATTCAAAGGCTACTATTTATCTTATTTAAGTGTAAAAGCTTTAGCTAAAGCTGTCATAAAGTTGTGTATATTTATGTAACAAAAGGAAAGACTTTAGCTGTAATTTTTTTAAATATATTTTTTTACCTCTATAGCAGGGTAGGCATGGAGGAGTCTGGGAACCCACTTCGTACCCATTAAGACACTTACATTCTCCACTTTCCACCGAATTCTGGAGGCATTACGTGTTAAGTGATAAAACTGAATACTGCGTTTTCCCTCGTTACCAGAGCGAGAAAATGAAAATATTAAATATTTCATTTCCTAGAGTGGGAATTGAACCCACAACCTGTCGCATGCTTGTGCCACTGCACCACGACTGGTCTCTTTTGTATTTTTGTATTGAAATCTAAAAAATGCACATGCACATTAGACAATTGGTATAAATTAATTTAAGTGTGTGTGCCTGTGCCCAGCCGAGAATACTGGCTTGTGGCCGTAAATACTAAAAATTTAAAAAAATACTACAAATAATGATCAATTTAAAGCTTTTGAAATTTATCATTTTTCTTACTACATCGTGTTTTAGTAGAATTTAAACAAATAGTTAGTTAGGAAATAAACATACAACTGTAAAGTCAAAGTCCCGCATCTAGCTGAATAGGCGGGGGAAACGTAGCACCCATGCATCGGCCAATTTAAGAGACGTTAAGTATTGAGTGACCGACGCTTGTCAAAGTACCAGAGCAAGGAAAGGTAAATAATTCTTTCCCCTGAATGGGAATCGACGTCACAGTTGTCGCGTTTGCAGTTCGGCCTGTATAATTAACATATATTTTTTAATGATTAAATATAATTTAAATTTAAAAAAATGTAATTTTGTAATTTTAAATTATATTTAATCATTCAATATTATTTCAATTTATCGATATTGTCAAATCACTATATAACAAAATGGAAAGCTGCGCGTGCGCAGGTCAGAATGGCTGCGGCTAATTCTACGGGTTTTTATTTCAAAAATAGTTTGTTGGTGATATGTTATAGATAGACAGATTGTTTTTTTTGTGTATTTCAATATATACCTGTTCGTTTAGAAGTTGATTGCTTGACTAGATTTTGGGGGTGGATTCTCATCTAGATTAAACCAGAAAAAATTATGCTAACCGGATTGTATATTTTTTAAATGTATTATAAAACTGATGCTGATAAAAAGTTTTTTCTGCTTATTTAACCCGAAAATGTGGTAAGATAATATATCTTTAAACTAACCACATATTATCACGGATATGGGTAAAGGCCAAAAAATCACCTAAAAAAATTATCTCTAAGAATTAGTGAACAAATAATTAAATCACGCAAAAAGCATAGAAAAAAGGGTGTTTTCTGTCTCTTTTTTGCAAAGCGTCTTAAAAAAGAACAGACAGAGGGTCACTAAGGCTTTTGTTTGGAAACCGATATTATCTAATAAAATATAATGATGAGACTTTAATATGAAATTTGAAATGTTATTTTTATTTGAAAAAAAAGCTTCTGCTTGATGAGGGGCTGTTTAAGTCTTACGTAACGTAATTTTTTAAGATTTTGATCCTCCCACCTTCTTTTTTTAGCTTTACACTGTATACATTTTTGTAGTTTCACACTGTACCTATTCCGAATATAGCAGAGTAAACATAGTGTTAAGACGCTCCTTGCCGAATTACCGAATTTTCGTGATATTTCGTGTTGCGTGTCAACTCAACGCCGTATTTTTTTCAATTCACTTTTTTAACTATGGTATTCCGAGCGTGCTTATTGAGCAAATATTTATTTGTTGAAAAATAGTAAATATTTTACCGTTTTCGACTAACAAAGAGCGGCGTTAAACTATGGCGGCACTCTACATAATTTCTTCTATTGAATTGGGATGGAAAGTGAAGTACAAAGTGTATAATTCTAAGATTTCTCGGCCTTCCGTACAACTAATATATATACGTTTGAGATACATATAGAGATGGGTTAAGAAAGATATTAAAATCGAACCCATAATCATAAACGCAATAGCGTGTTAATGAATCATATATACCACTGTTCCCCAAAATTGCAGCATACAAGTCCATTTCATGGCTATAATCGCCTTCTGGCGTTACACGCTTTTCTAAACGCTACGAGTGTAAAATCAAAAAGCACTTTTGTATCCCCTAACCCTATAATACCACCCCTCGGACTTTTTCACCTGTAAGGGAAAATAAACTTTATTTTAAATGCAATAACGTTGATTTTTTCGATATATTTCTGCTAGAAGCGATAAGGGTGAACACGTGCAGATTCCCATATAGTGACCGTTTGAGTGTAGGAATTTAGAGTGTTATAATGAAAAAAACAATTGCATTTTGTTTTAGAGTCTGCGAATTTAGTGGTGGGAAGTGGTTTAAGGCGTGAGTTTTAATGTCCCTTAGAAAAGATATAAAGCGAATTTTTGTTTACAAGATTCCGTTTTTATTAAATAGGTGTATTTTAAATTGATTATATTTAAATTTATTTTGTTTGCCCGGTCTGGTTGACGAAGTAGACGTGCTTGAGTTCTGTCACTTACCACTATGGGTGTAAGAATAGGGGCAGCCGACTGGGCCATGTCGACTCCAGTATCGTCGTGTGTCCACCTAATTTTAATAACATTTTTTTTTTCCTTAAAAGAAACAACGTTTACACGAACAGCTCTGTTCAAAGTTAAAATCCGCCCGTGGCCGTTATGCCACAGAATTCTTAATGACAAACAACTTTGTAAATATACAGCACTTTAGCATAGAAAAGGACTCCTTGTCTAGGGCTCTACGACTCTAGGACACTAGTAGCCTAATAAGAGTATTCATGTAAATGATAAAACACTGAAGGCACGCGTTACAAATTAAAGTGTTACAGGGAACTAATCAGTCCCCATTGTTCCCGTATTTGCTAGGGTGGAGCCCTATCAGTAAAGGGTTACGGATTTCATTTGAGTATTTTATTTGGCAGTTTTTTAGTTTACTTACTTATTTTATAAATGCTATTGCCAAAGAAATCTGATTTAAGACTCCTCTTAGATATTTTCTAAGTGTTTTAGTCTAAATCGACAAGCTTTCGAGGAACAATATTTATCTAAATATCTATATAATTAGGTTCGCAAAATCATTTTCATATTTTCTAATAGTATCTAACTTTTATTTTAGCTTCACGATATATCCGCATATAGCAGGGTAGGTAGAGGAAATCTGGCGACTTAATGACAAGACACTCTGTTCCTATTAATATACTTCCGTTCCCAACTTTCCACCGAATTCTGGAGGCATAGCATGTTAAGTGGCGGAACTCAACACCGCGCTTTGCCCCGTAACCAGAGCAAGGAAATGAAAATACCAAATATTTAATTTCTCACTACCACGTCGTGGCGCTGTGGCATAAGCTAGTGAGTAAAGGCGACGATTACGGATTTGATTACCACTCAAAGAAATAATTTTCCCCACTGGCCTTAAGTCTTAATAGAATCTAACTTTACACTAACTCTATTTATACGTGGTCTTTAAGATTCATGCTTTATCTCTAGAGGGATAGCCAGAGATAATGAAGAAGAAAATGCTACGGACTCTGCCTCGTCTCGTCAATTTTGAGGTTCCCATCCTTTCCTCCAGTAGTTAACGATACGAGGCGTCCTCTGCCTTTCTTATCACTTTTTTTCATAAATCTTTTATTTATTCTTTCGTCACTCATTTTATAGACGTACCTTAACCATCCGGTCACGTTCTTTTTCTTTCTCTTAAATCGTTAAAATTCGTTAAATTCAGGCCCAGAACATGCAACATTTTTCACTAGATTCTCTTCATCAAAGCCGTTGTTTGAAAGGAAAAAAAAACAAAAGTAGCCCATCTTTTTAAAGTTAATTAAAGTTTCCACGTCTATTTTTTTCTTCTAATATCAAATTCCAAGGGTTGTGTTTCAACAAAAAATATTTAAACCTAATGAAAGAAGCCAAGCAGAAATGGTAAAAGGGATAAAGATTTAAAAAACCATGATTTTGACATTGACAGGTGTCAAATTTAGTTGTATTTTTTTAAAGAGGGTGCTAAAAAGACCTGTCTGTCCGTCTTAAGTCATAATGAGGATTTTTGTAAAAAAAGTGGTTTTTATTTAAACAATCGTTGCTTAGTATGTAGTGTACATTGCCTCAATTTTCGAAACATTGCGTGTTAAGTATCGGATTCCACATTTTATGTTTTTATCCGCGCTATGAAATACAAACATCTAATTTTCTTCAGTGAGAGTCCAATCCAGAGCCATCGTCAGACCCCAGTATCATATAGTCTGCATTGATTTGTACCCATTATATCTTTTGTCCAAACACGGAACTGAACCTGTACTCGTACGACCAAAATCCACAAGAACCACACCGACAACTATAAAGATAACAAGTAGCACTAAGAATATTCTAAATGTCTTAACAAATACTAATGAAGCTCATTCAATTAGCGAATGCCAGTTAATATAGAGGTAGTGGGAAAAAAATGGTTTTACATTGATAAATGAATTTGACACTATTTTGAAAACAGTCGTTTACCAAGTATTCAACTATTCACACATGCTCGTGGGTTCGGTCTCAAAACCAAAAATTTTATAATATACTTAACGCCGAATTCTTGAAGCATTATGTGTTGAGCGGTGCAAGTCAACGCCGCGCTTTTCCTCGTTACTAGAGAGAGAAAACGAACCCACAACCGTCGCGTTTTCAGTCGCACGCTTGTGCCCCTACGCCACGGTGGCCTCAAATCTTATAGATAATTTGCCTTTGAATGAAATATAAATGAATTACTTTTATTCCATCGCTCTAGTGAAACAAAGGGAGGAGTTGAGTTCCGCCACTCCACACGCCATATCTCGACTTGGATGTGTGTGGATATGGAGATAGGCGAGACTCTCTCTCTGTTACATGTAAGCATGACGTAGGAATAAGTGGATCCGGTTCGACCGTGCCCACCACAGAATAGTCCAAATAGTAGTGCGTACCCCATAAAATTTACTAAAGAAAATTGCCCTGGAAAATTTTAAATAAAGTCTTACGAAAATATCTGTCCAGGTCCGTCCTTAGAAAATATCTCTAGATACACCCATGACTGTTATCCTAACACAGCGCGCTATGAAACTCGAAAAAATAAATGAATAGAAACCAGAACAAATTATACAAAGAAAACAGAATATATTTAACGAAAGTTTTCCATTTTAATTCCAGTCCCAATTTAAATATATCTCAATACAAACACTAGAGTGACTCGCGATGAGCCAAACTAAACAACGCTTCCTCTCTTTATGTAAGCGTTGAGAGATCAACGGCGCGTGTCAAAAGAGAACTTAATCTATCACGAAAATGCTTAAAAATATACAGCAGGTATAGGGAATTAAGTTGTTTTTATTTTTAGCATCACGCTGTATTCCGCATATAGCAATGTTAGCAAAGGGAACCTAATATTAAGATTTCTTTTTCACATACCGTCCAATTTCATAACCATTGCGTCTTGAGGAGCGGAACTCAATTCCGTGCTGTATCTAGCGTCTAGGTACCAAATCGAGAAATAAATGAAAATAATTAATATCCCTAAGTGGAAAGCGAACTCACAACCATCGCTTTTGACAGTCAGTCGCTGTTCCACTGCGTCACGATTGCCTCGAAAATTATAATGAACATAATAAAAAATATTTCAGTATAAAACTCGAGTCATTAATTAATCTTAATAATTACAGCTATGTGTGGTCGTTTATATAAGTTAAGGGGAGGATTGTCTTTCGAAATGAAATACCTATAATAATAATAATAAATAAACCTCACGATGGTTGTAGGTTCAAATATCAGGAAGGGGGAAGTTTCATAGTAAATTACTACTTCGCTATGTCTGAATGAAAACCTTTCTGTCCCGGGGTTAACTCGAACAGGCGGACGGACAAATGATAAACCTTTAAAAAAGCTTCAATATTGATTACTATGCAATGGCTAATATTTCTAATATTATATGGAAAGCTAAGAACAAAAATATGTACATATTTATCAAGACGATAAAAGGTCTGACACGAAAGGCCTGAATATTTATATTTTTTTCTCTCTTTGTTGATTTTGTTGTCGATATATATATAAATACAAAAGAAAAATACAATGGAAGTCATAACCTCATCTTTTTTGAAGTCAGTTAAAAGGAGGTGCGATGGATTTTGGCCACCAAAGAAAGAATATTTAAAAAAAAATGTGTTAGTTTACTACTTTTAAGTAAACCTAGTTAGAGTCACTACGTCTGTCTATCACTAAAGGTCCTTAAATTAAATTAAAAATACTTAAAATAACTTGAAATTAAATACTAGTAGAAAAAATCCAATGTAACTTTACAGAAGTTTGATGTTATCAATAATTTTAATGTAACATTACACCTTTTGTATAGAGATTGTCTTTTTGTATGTAAAGTCGTTCATTCTTGAAGGTACTTGTGGTTTTTATGTCCCATGTAATTCGACACTTGGACGCATTTTGAATTCCAAGGGTAAATACGAGAAATAATTTTTAATTTTTTTTTATTGTACTTTTACTTTAGTTTCATCACGCAATATAGCAGACTAAGAAAGGGAACCTAGTGTTAAGACACTCCGTTTCCAATAAGACACTGTTTTCTCCCACTTTCCGGGGTATTACGAAGGCATTGCGTGTTTTTTCTTCGATTTCCGTCCATTTTTGAGGCATTTAATTTTAAGTGGATTAATTTAACGCCGCGCTTTCACTAAATCGGGGAAACATAATTTTATAGCTTCACTGTATTCCGTATATAGCATAGATATATAGATAAGCAAATATTAAGACACTCTATTCCCAATTTTTCACCTAACTTTGAGACTATGCGTGTTGAGATGCAGAACTCAACGCCGCGCTTTCTCTTGTTGAAATGCCCCGAGTGGAAATCGATCCTACAACCGCTAAGTTAGATACTTCATACTTATACATTGCATCCACGAGGACATCGATTAAAAAGATATTTAGTATGATTTTTTTTCTTCTATTAGACATTGACATTAAATATAGAAAAATAAAACTGCATTGCCCTTAAACAGAATGATCACACACGCACTGTACTGGAACATTTGTGAAAGTAATTAAAACGAGATTTATATTAGGCTTATTGAAATATAAATATCTTTGCGACGTTGGGTTCCGCCAACACGAGAACAAAAGGGACGAACCCACATCTATAGGAAAATATAATAAAAACTTTAATTTATATCCTTTTTGAGGTTTTCGTGGCGTGGTTTTGGGTTCGATTTTAATTTAATATAATATTTTATATAATATTTAAGTTATTTTCATTTTCTCCGTGTTCAATTCGCGGGGTTGAGGTCTGTCATTCAACAAACAATGTTTCGAAAATTGGGCGGAGGTTGTGAGCGTAAAGTTTTAACATTAGGTTCCCTTCACCTACCCTGCGTTGGGGGAAACAGCTATACAGCCAGCTTCATATAAAAAAAAAACATTTTTTACTTATATATTGGCTGTTCGTGGAAATAGAATCCACGACTATCTGCTTAACAGTAAGTCTTACTAACCACTATACAATGTGATCACTTAAAAGATAGTTACATATCTTAATACCTTTTCATGTTTCTCTCAGGGAGTGTGATAGTAATATCTTTTGGATAGAACTGCAATACATACCTGAAACAAAGAACGAGAAGTAAATTATAATAACATATTTAACAGTAATTGCTATCGTGGTATATGGCACAGCACCTGGCTTTAAATGTATTATGTAGTCTAAACGTCAGGTTCGATTTCATTTCGTGGTCTTTATTGAATGGAAGGAAATAACTAAGAGTAACTTCCATCGTTCTAAATGCCCGAGGTAACTCTGATCTGAGGTACAGTCAGTTACTTCGAAACATGTACAGATATCATGCGGATGACATGGAGAAAACCTGACACAAAGAAAGGCAAACATCAATAAATCGCGGAACCTAACGCCGATTTTTGTCTAATCGAAAATATGAAAAGAATGTAAAACCATCACGTGTGCAGTCAGTTAATTCCCAGCTGCATTCATACCATAATTATGTATATTTACAAATTTCTTGTAATCTTTAATTTATTAGTCGACGGTATGTTAAAAAACCATTTAGAGAAAATTTATAGCACCCCTTACGTTGGGTCATAATAATTCAAAGTGAAATATTTATAATTTTTTCTATGATATAAAAGAAAGATTGGCGGTAGGGTTGTCTACTGTATTTATATATTATATATAATTATATAAATTAAAATTATATAATTAAAGAAATACGCTTCTCAAAATCGACTGCTTTAGTAGTAACCTCTAAAATGTTCGACTATCCAGGTTCTGACTCCATCATCACACCAGCTCAATGGTACCATATCCTTGTATTCTCATCTAAGCTCATACAATTTATAACTCTGAGCATATATTATACCTATCACTTATATGACTTGATGTATAAACCATGTTTTTAAATTGCTATTAGAACTATATATTGTTTTAAATGAAACTATTTTAACCGGATTAATCGCGTATATTTGGTACTTTTATACATTTTTGGAAACCCGACGTTTCGAACACTTTGCAGTAGTCCGTGGTCACGGGTAGACTGAGGTGGCATTCGTCTGTCAGTTGACATAATTATTATATCAAACTACCGCCAACGATTTCTTAATTGCCTCGCGTACTGCCCTGGATTCCTGCAGAATGAGCTGATAGTATCTTGCCCTCTGGTATGGTGGGTTTGAGACTTCAATGATTTTATGAGTGGGTCCCAGGTGGTAGAAAGTTTCCAGCCATCCTCTCTATTGAAATTAGGATGTTTTTGTATTTCAATAGCCTCGCGGATCATTCTAGGAATGTATCTGTTTTCCTTAGCGAGGATTTGGGGTTTATCAAACCTAATGTAGTGGCTGGGTTTATCCACAGTATGCTCACACACGGCTGACTTCGATACATGCCCATTCTTGATATCAGAGATGTGTTCTTTCACCCTAACACCGATGCTTCTCTTTGTTTGACCGATGTATGATAAGCCACAGTCACAGTCTAGTTTGTATACACCTGCACTCTGTAAAGGAATATTACTTTTTACTGGTCTCAAGAATTGGCTCACTTTCTTGTTAGGCTTGAATATGGTTTTTATGGAAGCTCTTCTTAAGATGTTGCCAATCCTGTCTGTAACCCCCTTCACATATGGAAGAAATGCTGGCTGTCTCTCTACTGTGGGTGGCTTGTTGGTCTTCTGACAACGCTGGCGGGGAACTGGCAGCTTGTTCTGATGAAGGCTATTTTTCACCTGGCGAAGCTCGTCCCCTAGGTGTTCAGCGTCGCAGAGGTGGTGGGCTCTCTGAAACAAAGATTTGCCAACGGTAGATAACTGTGTAGGGTGATGGTGAGATTCACCATTGAGGTATCTATTGGTGTGCGTGGGTTTCCTATATACTGTGTGGCCTACTGTGCCATTGGGATTTCTTATGACTAAAACATCAAGAAAAGCTAGGGAATTATTTGCCTGTAATTCTATTGTAAATTTAATATTGTCATTAATAGAATTGAGGTGGTTTAGGAAAATATAAATACTGTCCGTAGGTAAAATGGTAAAAGTGTCATCTACGTACCGCTTATATATCCTAGGTAGACAGGGTGCAGAGCTAAGAGCCATCTCCTCAAAGTCCTCCATGTATATATCTGCTATTACCGGGGACACGGGCGAACCCATAGCAATGCCATCTATTTGTAAATAGAATTCTTGATTGAACATAAGGTATCCAGATGTGAGGCAATGTTCTAAAAGTTCAAGATATTCTATAGGCATATTGTTATCCTCTAGCTTCCTCTTGACAATCTTGATGCAGTCCTTGACGGGAATACTGGTGAACAGCGACTGGACATCAAAACTGACCATGGTTTCATTGTTAGCTAACTTAAGATCTTTCAGTCCGCTAACAAAATGGTAAGAGTCCCTGACATAAGATGTTGTGTGGCCACGCAGTGCCGATAAAGGTAACGCGACGGTTATACTAGACACCGACGAGTATATACAAAAAATGTCAATATTGCTATCGGATCAAAAAACTTATAAAATTGTTGATAAAGACCCTACAACAAAAATACTTAAAAATACATCCGATTTGATCAAAAAACACGCGAAAACATTACATCTTGACATTAAATCTCTCGTGCCTAGCTGTGTAAAACCTCCAAAGTTGTATGGGTTACCAAAAATACACAAAAAAGATGTACCTTTTCGACCAATAGTCAGCCAAATCGATACGCCGACGTATAAACTGGCTCAACATGTCGCCAAAGTACTTTCTCCACTGCGTGGCCACACAACATCTTATGTCAGGGACTCTTACCATTTTGTTAGCGGACTGAAAGATCTTAAGTTAGCTAACAATGAAACCATGGTCAGTTTTGATGTCCAGTCGCTGTTCACCAGTATTCCCGTCAAGGACTGCATCAAGATTGTCAAGAGGAAGCTAGAGGATAACAATATGCCTATAGAATATCTTGAACTTTTAGAACATTGCCTCACATCTGGATACCTTATGTTCAATCAAGAATTCTATTTACAAATAGATGGCATTGCTATGGGTTCGCCCGTGTCCCCGGTAATAGCAGATATATACATGGAGGACTTTGAGGAGATGGCTCTTAGCTCTGCACCCTGTCTACCTAGGATATATAAGCGGTACGTAGATGACACTTTTACCATTTTACCTACGGACAGTATTTATATTTTCCTAAACCACCTCAATTCTATTAATGACAATATTAAATTTACAATAGAATTACAGGCAAATAATTCCCTAGCTTTTCTTGATGTTTTAGTCATAAGAAATCCCAATGGCACAGTAGGCCACACAGTATATAGGAAACCCACGCACACCAATAGATACCTCAATGGTGAATCTCACCATCACCCTACACAGTTATCTACCGTTGGCAAATCTTTGTTTCAGAGAGCCCACCACCTCTGCGACGCTGAACACCTAGGGGACGAGCTTCGCCAGGTGAAAAATAGCCTTCATCAGAACAAGCTGCCAGTTCCCCGCCAGCGTTGTCAGAAGACCAACAAGCCACCCACAGTAGAGAGACAGCCAGCATTTCTTCCATATGTGAAGGGGGTTACAGACAGGATTGGCAACATCTTAAGAAGAGCTTCCATAAAAACCATATTCAAGCCTAACAAGAAAGTGAGCCAATTCTTGAGACCAGTAAAAAGTAATATTCCTTTACAGAGTGCAGGTGTATACAAACTAGACTGTGACTGTGGCTTATCATACATCGGTCAAACAAAGAGAAGCATCGGTGTTAGGGTGAAAGAACACATCTCTGATATCAAGAATGGGCATGTATCGAAGTCAGCTGTGTGTGAGCATACTGTGGATAAACCCAGCCACTACATTAGGTTTGATAAACCCCAAATCCTCGCTAAGGAAAACAGATACATTCCTAGAATGATCCGCGAGGCTATTGAAATACAAAAACATCCTTATTTCAATAGAGAGGATGGCTGGAAACTTTCTACCACCTGGGACCCACTCATAAAATCATTGAAGTCTCAAACCCACCATACCAGAGGGCAAGATACTATCAGCTCATTCTGCAGGAATCCAGGGCAGTACGCGAGGCAATTAAGAAATCGTTGGCGGTAGTTTGATATAATAATTATGTCAACTGACAGACGAATGCCACCTCAGTCTACCCGTGACCACGGACTACTGCAAAGTGTTCGAAACGTCGGGTTTCCAAAAATGTATAAAAGTACCAAATATACGCGATTAATCCGGTTAAAATAGTTTCATTTAAAATGTGTAATAATCGTGAAAATCAAAGAACTTACTATATATTGTTATTTTAATTTAAATTTTACGTATCTATAGCTATGAATGCAGAGTGTTGAGACACTATTTCTCTCATTCCATCCGGTTTCGAGACACTGCATGTAATGTATAATTATATTTTTATACTATATTATAATTTGTTGCCTTTAAATTTTAAAATCCCGAAAATCCTTCATTTAAAAATCAAAAAGTGACAACCATACAACAGGATACAGTATACAATAATTCAGACCACTATTATTAAGGCGCCTAAACTTCATCAATTTCTTTCAATGATTTACTCATTTTAAAGAATGCCCGCGGGGTATGAGAGTGAGATAGAGTTATTAAAGTACATTTGATAAAAAGCAGCTTTATTTTTTTTCCCGCTAAGCAGGGTAGGTAGTGTTATGACACTCCGTTATTCATTTTTCATCCAATTTTCAAGATATTGCATGTTGAGTGAAACTTAACGCCGCTTTGTTTTGAAATATAAAAAACAAATATTACTAATATTATAAATGTTAAAGTTTGTGAGGGATGCATGTTTGTTCCACTTTAACGCAAAAACGAATAAACAGATTTAGATGAAACTACACAGTAATATACCTTATACATATTCACGCCAGAATAACAGATATGTTTTTATAAATTGGTTACAATATAACAATAAGTTAAAGTGAGATTCAAACCCACATCTGTCGTTTACGGTCAAGCGCTGACCCACTGCGCCACGACGGGAACGTATACTAGTATAATACCTCTTGTTATTTCAAACTGTCGAAACCCAATAATAACTCACGACTTTAATTAAGATAATATCAGGTAATACGCCTTCATAGTTATAAACAATGATTTTAATGATTTAATAATGAATCGTAAGCATATAATATATATATCTATATGTTATTTTATCTGTTCTTTTTTCGCTTCACGCTTAATGAAAGACATAGAAAATAGACATGAAAATATTATTTCAATTTCTCGAGTAGGAATCGAACTCACAACCTGTCGCGTTTACAGTCACTCGCTTGTGCCCCTGCGCCACGACTGGCCTCAATAATAAATATGACTTAAATAATAATTTGCTGCTTGCTCTATATTAATCAGAGTTGATTGGTAGGTGGTATTCTTTTGCATTTCTTAGACAAAACTAAGAAAAAAATATTTTTTTTTATTTTCTTGTAAGCAATGTCAATTCAAAAAATCGTTAAAGTGAAAGTATTTTTAAAATCAACATTTCACCCATTTAATGTAAAAATTTAAAGTTCTTATTATAACTTTCGCGCTATATCCCGCATACAACAGGAATTGAACCCAGTGTTAAGACACTCCGTTCCCCACGAGCCGCCCAATTATTAAGACATTCAATTATGTAGAGGTATTACCTCGAATGTACATATGTAGAGGTAGATGAGCATGTTAGAAGCGTAACTGAACGCCTTGCTCTCACTTATTACCAAAGCGAGGAAATTAAAATAATATATTGCCTGAGTGGGAATCGACCCCACAACCGTCGCATTTAACAAGATTTTTAATCAGTAGTTTAACATATACATAGCTTATATAACAATGTTGCTGATAACAAAGCAAAGTTATAGTTATAAGTATGAATACTTCACTATTATGACAAATACCAGAATGTTTACAGTACATTATATAGCTTTAGGGTTTTATAGACTGTAGACAGTTGGATAAGAGTCGCGGATTCAATTTTTTTTGTTCCTGTTGGTCTGTTAGAGGCATCGTAGTTCCTAAACTAAAAGAATTACGTGGTACTTTTTTAAAAATGTTTTTTAAGTCCTTTCTCTACGTTTAATTATGTAATTTAATTTAACTAATCATATTTCTTGAGAAAAATTGGACACGACAGCCGGTCATATATGACTATAACTCGTCCGATATATAAGTGAAGTCATCAGTCTGAAATGACCCTTAAGCTCCCATACATCATACGTGTCGCCATACATCGCTTCAATCAACTGGCAAATCTATTAATTTGAATTTAACTATCGATAAATTGTCTACAGACAGACAATTATTTATGTTATTATATTATGTGATGAATTAATTGAATACTATTATAATTGACGCCATCGTGCACTTAAAAATCAAAGTCTCTAATAGGCGATGGTTGTGAGTTCGATTCCCTCGGGAAAAATATTTTTATTTCCTCGCTCTGGTAACAAGACAAAGCATGGCGTGTGTTCCACTGTTTAAGACGCAATGTCTCGAAAATTTAGCCTTTTAGCAAGAATGGAGTGTCTTTACACTAGGTTTCCTCTCCTTATCTTGCTATACACTTGTGCGTGTTGCAGCGTGAATCAAAAAAATTCTGGGTTTCTTCTGCGTTCCCACTTTTCTACACGTGGGAAATGCTCTAACAAATTGCACCACAAAATAATACAATTTTAATAACTTTTTGAAGCCGTCGTGGCGCATTAGGCCAGAGTTTGACTTTGTATAGAATTATATTCATTTCTTTGACAAAACATAGCATGGCGTTGAGTTCCGCCACTTAACACGGAAAATAATTTAACTTTAATAAAACATAAAACGACAAACACGCTAAGTATCTCATTAATGTGTAAATATTAAAAGTAACAGCTTTCACTTGTAACTTTATTTTAAAAGAAATCGTCAAAAACAATCTCATTTGTAAAATGCCATTTGACTTGGGGAGTGTCGGGTTGGCGGTGGTTGTAGGTTTGATTTGCTTTTGGGATAAATTATTTATATACTTTCCCTAGTTATCTATTTATTTAGCCTCATACTGTGTTTTTTTTGCCTTACGCTGTGACCCATATATAGTATGGTAGGCAGAGGGAACCTTGGAACCTATAATTAAAACACTCCGTTCCCATTAAGACACTTCTTGTCCACTCTCCGCCGAATCTTGGAGGCATTGTGTTTTGAGAGGCGCTTTGCCTTGTTATGAGAGCAAGGAAATAAAAATATTAAATATTTAATTTCCTCAAGTGGGAATTGAAGGTACACCCTGTCGCGTTGTGCGCGGGAATCAAACCCACAACCGTCGCATTTTTAACGCCGATTTTTGTCTTGTCACCAGAGCTCGCTCTACACTTAGATATTCCATTTCTCCCGAGTGGTAATTGAACCCATTACCGTCGCATTTACAGTCACACGCTGTGCCGCGCCACGGCGGCCTCGTTGCCACGACGTGGGGTTATAATGAGTTACAGATATTATTTTATATAACTTAAAATAAAATAAAAAAAATAAATTAGCTTCACGCTGTATCCCGCACACAGCAGGGTAGGCAGAGGGTACCTAGTGTTAAAACACTCCGTTCCCCACTTTCTGCCGAAATCTGGAGGCATTGCGTGTTGAGTGGCAGAATTCAACGCCGCGCTTAACCTCGACACCAGAGCGAAGAAATGGAAATATAAATTTAAGTAAATATTTCATCTCCTCGAGTGGGGATCGAACCCACAACCAGTCGGTTTTGCAGTCACACCTCGTGCCGCTGCGCCACGACCGGCCTCTTATATAACTTAAAATCTTTTATTTCCTTTTGGGATATAATTAAAGATTTTTTTGATAGTTAGAAATAAAATATCTATAAAAAAACATTATTTTTTGTTGGAAAGTCCATTATTTCAGGAAGGCTGCGCCTCATGGCTCGAAAATGGGGAACAAAGTGTCTTAACACTAGATTCTCTCTGCCTACCATGATGTGTGCGGGATAGAGCTTGAAGCTATTTTATATCACATCACGTTAATCGTTTCGATTTGACCTATATCTGTATACCTGCGGTCAGAGTTACCGAGGGTAAAAATACTTATTTAGAAAACATATAAAAATTTGAACGTAGCGGGACTTGAATCCGCGCCTCATGGAAACCGACCAGGTCACAGATACATTCTAAGTACCCTAATTCCATAGATTTTCCCATTTCACGCGAGCGAAGTCCCAGGTGAAGGCTAGTTTATTATGTTAACGTTTTTATTCCCATGCTTTTAGCACTTACAACGATTATTTGTACCATCGATTTTTTATAGGTTTTTATCGATACTTAAATATTTACTCACGATAAACCCGACCTTCAAATATCGTTTGACAAGATGTCACATCACTAGAGTCAATATTGTCATATTGTCAAAAAAAATTACAAATTTTCTATTTCTTTTGTGAGTTATGCAGAGAGAACCTGTGTTAAGAGTTAAGGCACTTCGTTTTACATTTTCGGCATATTGAGTGCTAGGTGGCGAAACCTAACACCGCGTTTAGTCTATCCTCGATTTCAGAGAATATATATATTTTGGAATATAAATTATCTCCTATATATATACATACAAAGAGGCTTAGCAGCCTCGTAATAATTGTGGTTTAGCAGCGTAGCGTCTGATTGTAATGGTGTGGTTGTGGGTTTGATTCCCTTTCAGGGGAATTTATTATTTTCATTTAGGTAATGAAACTGTACAGAGGCCGGTCGTGGCGCAGCGGCACGAGGTGTGACTGCAAAACCGACTGGTTGTCGGTTCGATCCCCACTCGAGGAGATGAAATATTTACTTAAATTTATATTTCCATCTCTTCGCTCTGGTGTCGAGGTTAAGCGCGGCGTTGAGTTCTGCCACTCAACACGCAATGCCTCCAGAATCCGGCAGAAAGTGGGGAACGGAGTGTCTTAACACTAGGTTCCCTCTGCCTACCCTGCTGTGTGCGGGATACAGCGTGAAGCTAATTTAATTTTTTTTTAATTTTTAACTGTACAGAAATTAGAAAACGCAGTGATGTGTCACTAACTTATCTTAATAAAATAATAATGACGTCTTATAAACAATCATCTTTATAGCGTTCTCAAATCGTAATACAAATCACACATTAAAATCAGACGTTTAGCATTAACCGGGAATTGAAGTCACGACCTTATACAATAAATTAATATGAGCGCGACATTTGATACAATTGGTGTGATAAAGTTAAGTAGTTATGATTGTTTCTCACAGTCGTAGTGACCCAGGGTTCGATTCCTTGGGTCAGTTTTAAAGAACAATAATAGTAAGACTATTTTTTTTTAATTAGAAACAACGTGGGGCCGTCGTGGCGCAGTGATACTGCATTTGATCGAGAGACGGTTGTAGTTTCGATCTCTACACAAGGGAAAGGGTAGAAATATAAATATTTAAATGTACTCACATTTAAATATTTACATTTCTACTCTCTGGTAGACAAGACACGGCGCTTATATGCGTTATTTACCACGCAGCATCTCAAAGCATCTTGGAATTTAATCTTGTTTTTTACTAATTAATTTAAGCACAAATGTGCATCTAAAGATACCACTCGTCAAAACTATACCTAACTATAAATATAGATACTATATACTGTAACTATAAATATCGATTTTTAGCTTCCCGCATTTATATAGCAGGATAGGCAGAGGGAGTCAGTGAGAAGATACTACGTTCTTCATCATATATTTTTTTATTTGATAAGAGTATACATAGATATTATTTACATTTGCATATATGATAGATGGTTCGACTACGTATCATGTTATAGAATGAAAATCAAACCCGCAACCATCGCTTAGAGTTACGTCCATTCTATTCCAAGATTACGTTTACATATATTTTATTATGGTATAGTACGGTCAACAAGTTGTGATCGCTCTGAAGTTAGCTGTAGATGGCTGCGATGATTTGATTCCTTCGATCATTTTCCTTACTTTGAATTATTTGATTTTTCTTCGTGAGTGAATGCGCAAAAGTTCAGGAATTCCTAATTTCAAAGCGGGCACGACTTGTTGACCGTACTGCAGTCGGGGTTTAATAGAAATACAACCGGCTTATGAGTCACTCGTTAGATTCTATTCAATCTAATTCTACGAGTGTTATGGTGTGGTCACGACATTTGTTATACGTATTTTGTATGTTGGTTGTATAGTAATAGCTTCACGCTGAATCCCGCACATAGCTGGGTAGGGAGAGGGAACCTGGGAACTTAGTGTTAAGACATTCCATTCTCATTAAGACACTTCCATTTCCCAATTTTCGCCGAATTCTTTAGACGTTGCGTGTTGAGTGGCGGAGCTGTGATGCAGTGGTGCCGGGATTTTCCTTACCAGAACCGGAAAATAAAAATAATTCATCCCTTCAGTGTGTATCAAACTAGCAACCATTGCCTTTATAGTCAAACGTCCTACTGCGCCACAACGGCCCGGTGTCCTTAAATGGAGATTTAATTCAATTTTATTTTCTTCTATCTAGAAATTATTTTGATGCTTATCTATGACTATGTATTTACAGAACCTTTACCCAAACGGGAATTAAACGTAATACTATCAACGTGGACTTCTTTTGAATTTAATTTAGAAAAAAATTTTAGAAGTATACCTACAAAAATGCACCAAAAATTATTTTACGTTCAAAATGTAACTGATATAGTGTTGACGCGACAGATCGATACGAGGATATTTACAGATAGTGTTGGAAATGTTGTTATCGATTATACAACTAACCCTAAGTTTTATTTCTTTAGAAAGTGCCTCAGATGACATCGAAAGTATTAGCGAAATGTAATATAAATATAGTCTTTCCCGATAAATATACAATTTCATACAAAAAGAATTTATGAATTAAAACCAGTTACTATGGTTTGGCGTTCTGTTAAGCAAACTCTAAAGCTTTGTATTTTTTTTAGCTTTTAAGTGTATCCCGCATACAGCATTGGAGAATCTGGGAACCTATTGTTAAGTCACTCCGTTCCGACACATTGCTTTCCCATTGCGTATTTAGTAGCAGAACTCAACGCCGCGGCTTGCCTTGTTTTACCAGAACGAGGAGATTTCTTTATTTAAGAATATAAAGAAAAAATATAAAGTAGAAAACTGCTTAGACCCATCATCCTTACAAAAATTACAAATAAATAATAATAAAAAAACAAATATTTTTTCTAGCATGTAACAAATATTAGTATCGATAATTGTGTGACCCAACTCTACTTTTATGAAGAGGCAATAAGCTCGTGATACGGACGTTAGCAGGTACTTTTTTCTTTTGTTCTAAGTGTTTTTGAGAATACCGTATATTACGGTATCACTAATAGGTGCGTTTAATGGCGCTATTTAGCAAGAATAGATTACTGTGACGATATTTATTTGTAACAGGCAAGGTAATTATTATTTTGTATACAGCTTCACGCTGTATTCCGCATACGGCAAAGTAGCCAGAGGGAACCTAGTGTTAAGACACTCTGTTCTACACTTTCTGCCGAATTCTGGAGGCATTGCGAGTTGAGTGGCAGAACGCAACGCCGCACTTTGCCTCGACACCAGAGCGAAGAAATGGAAATATGGATTATTTAGTATAAATAATTATAAAGTCCGTAGTCATTGAGGCCGTCGTGGCGCAGGGGTACAAGCGTGCTATTGTAAGCGAGATGGTTTTGGATTTCGATTCTAATTCATGGTAACGAATATTCATGGTAATATTTTAATTCGAGTTTCGGCGAAAAGTGGAGAACGGAGTGTTTTAACATTTGGATCCCATGTTCCCTCTGCCTGCCCTGCCATGTACGGTTTACAACGTGAAGCTAAAAATATATTATATCGAAAACATTACAAATGTGAATAACTAGGCATTTGATTCCGAAAACTGTGTTTCATTTATATAAATAAATTTGATCACATATTTTTACGTGTTTGAAGAAACACAGCCTCAAGATTTTTATAGCATAGCAGAATGTGGACCCTCTTTTTATTTGTTTAGTATCTTAAATAGACATCGAAATTTCTTAACAAGAGACAACACGGCACAAACTAAGTCTTGTGTGACCGAATTCACTCTTAATATATACATATAAGTTAAAAAAAAATCTGTCAAGTAGAATTTAAATTTGATAGATATATAACAAAAAAATATAGGTTTGTCGATATATTGACATGGACATCACTACTCAAAGCAATAAGCGCGTGACAACATTGTTAGACATCACTACTACTCGCTAGCTTTTGATGATAACGAATTTCTAGTTTGGAAGCTACTAAATTACATTGTATGAGAGAAACATTTCATACGTGCCAGTGGCGCAGCGACACAGCGTGTGACTGTTAAAACATCGGTCGTGGGTTCGTTTGCTACTCGGGGGAATGAACTATTTTCATTTCCTCGCTGTGAGGTCCGTACACCTATATTACGTCTTAGCGACTGTTGCACATGATGGGATTAGCAGAAGAAATGCATAAAGAAATATGTTTCATTTCTTAGTTTCATGCATACTTTTTTAGTGTCCAACATAAAGCAGAGTAAAGAGGCAAACCTAGTTTAAAGACGTTCTGTTATTCACTTTCCGCCCAATCTTCGAAACATTACGTATTTAGTGACCGAACTCAACGCCGTGTTGTCTCGTTATCGGAGCAAGCAAATAAAAATAGTCCCCTAAATGGTAATCTAATATTTTACCAAAGAGCAACCTGACCACTACCTTTTTAACTTACATCGTTTTATACGTATCCCACGCGATGCCATATATACATATTAATAAAATTCATACGTTATTATTTGGTTATAAAAATTTTTACAAGCTCATATTCTTATTTGTATGTTAAACAGCATAGTTAAGTTAATCGTATACTTTTTTTATGTCATTGTGCTAAGAAAAAACTGCCCATATATCAATATTTCATCTACATCAAAATTTTACATGCAATACAATAAATCCTAAAGTTACCTGTTTCGACTTCGCAGATTTAATTTTAGGATTTGTCTTATTTTTGATTATTTTCCGCCCTAGAGAAAAGTACGCAAAGGTTCAGAAAGTCTATCGTAACTATAAGGTGGTCACGACTACTGTATGCATATTATTAAATACAATTTAACTTTAACACGCTATGCCTCCAGAATTTGGCGGAAAGTGTTTTTTTTTACCCTAGGTCCCCAGGTCCCCTCTGCCTCTACCTTGCTATACGCGGGATGCTGTATGAAGTAAAAAAATATCCATGGTTAAAGATATTTTATAATATGGTATTCAGTGTTTTAGATGCTAGAGCTAGATTAAATAACCATTCAATTTAAGATAAGAGATGATTTTAGTAAAACACTAAAATAAGTCTCATATTTTTGGTTTAAATAATCGAACTGGTAACCCTCGAGGGTGGTATTAAAATATGCATAATCCTTGGGGGGTCGTCGCCACAGCTATACGAAATATTTACGACACTCACGTATTTTTTAAGGCTTAATAGACGCAATTAAGGGAAATGGCCTCCAGTTTATACCCTGTGGTACACCTTTCGTATTTTTTAATTATTTCTTAGGATTTTTTAATGGTAGCGCAGTGGTGATGATACAAAATGAATAAAGTACAATGGTCGTGGATACTAATTAATACATAATCTTATAAAGCAAGAGTTAGTTTCGTTGAACAGTCTAATCTCGGGAACTAGGTATTGGTTAAAATTGTTTTTTTTAACTTAATATGTGTGTATGTGTTTGAGGGTGTGTGTGTATCTGTGTGTTTTACTGGAATTATCACTAGATCGTCCCTTCACGCTGTATCCCGCACAAAACAGAGGGAACTCAGGAACCGTTAAGACAGACCGTTCCCATTAAGACGCTTCTGTACCTCACTTTCCGCAGATTTTTTGAGGCATCGCGTGTTGAGTGGCAGAACTAAACGCTGCACTTTGCCTCATTACTAACACATCAAAATATTAAATATTTCATACCTCCGAGTGAGAATCGAACCCACAATTGTCGCGTTTACAGTCGCACGCTTTTTGTGAAGTAATTATTCTGTTTGCTTCCTAAATAATAAATAAAATAAAAAGAGTCTTTAAGTTAGGATTGAATCTTACATCCATTGCTATATTAGCTACAAATACGTATCACTGAGTCATAGCGATTCAAATACATAGTACAATAAAGTTTTATAGCTATCATTTAACATAATTTACATATAAAAAACATTTAAGTCTGTCCGTTGCTTGAGAATTTTATTCACTTAAAATATATTTTTACATACTATTTCATTTTAGCTTTATAAATCTTTTTAGACTAATAATCGCAAGTTTGCGTTGACTGTGGCTTAGCTTCAACATAAAAAAATACATGTTTTTCTATACACATATTTGCTTAATAATTTGACAATTGTTTATTTTTTTTGTATTATTTTTTTACACAATTTAACAATTTAAAATAATTTAATGAAGATTGAACTCATAGCTTGTCTCCTTCACATCGTTTCTAACCACTGCACCTAGTGAGTCAAAATCGAAGAACATAATAAAATGATAAGTTATCAGTACACCAATGTCTGTATTGACATTCCCACGATATATTGTTTGGTGTATTCTAAAAATATTATAACCTACTCAAGGTGGTTGAAGCGTGTCGTGGCGCAGCGGCACGTGTGTAAACGGGATAGGTTGTGGCTTCGATTTCCATTTGGCGGAACGAATTATTTAATATTTTTATTTTTCATAACGAGGCAAAGTAACTCAACACGCAATGCCAGATCCTACGGAAATTGGCGAAATTACGGAATTACGGAAAGTGTGCAAATGGGAAACGGAATATCTTAATACTAGGTTCCCAGGTTCCCTATTGTGTTCTCTGCTATATGAGGGATACAGCGTGAAGCTCAAAAGTACAGACATACAGACAAAACCTAAATAGGTTTCTTGTCAATATAATGCAAGACTAAAGAAGTTCGTAAGCAAAGGAAAATGAATATAAATACTATTTCCCGTCTAGACGTTCGTCGATAGAACGAACAATTGTTGATAATATTGTTTTTTTTATGTTCCGAGGCAAAGTGTCACGTAGTGATGTGTCTGTCATTAAGTTCTCCGATTTTTGTTTTATGAAAAAATATTTGATAAATATATCATTTTGCCAGTTTTATGTGCGGCTTCACCAAATGACCACTGAGAATTTTGTATAGCTTTATAGCCTTTCTTGATAAATGTATTATCCAATACAAAATATTTTTTCAAGTCAGGCCAGTACCTCCTAAAATTAACGAATAAGCAAACAAATCTTAATCATACGTAAAGAGATGTTAAGTGATTAAGGTTCTCTAAGTGGGATTCATACTTGTACGGCCGTCAGTGAAAGAAATGTGAGTATTAAAATTGTTTATATAAAAAGCTATTTTATTAGTACGTAGTTTAAGAATTTTTAGCTTTATGCTGTGTCCTGCATATAATAAGACAGAGAACCAAAAGATACGACACTTGGTCTTCCAATATCCCAGACATTGCCTGCTGAGTGGTGGAAACCGCCGAATAGGAGCCGAACCAACAACCGTCGCCTGCAGTAAGTCAATCTACATACAAGACTCTCATTTCCTAATATTTTTTAAGCTAAGCTTGTACATAATAAGAGTAAAGACAAAAATAATAATTTAGACTTAAAAAAATCTATACGAACTTACATTTCCAATAACAGTCTCATATTTTGCCTAAACTAAACATCGAACCCCAGAACTCCTACTAAATCTATAATTCTAAAACCTTCATTAAATAACCGGTATGTTTTGATATTAAATTGAAATTTCCCCCGCTTTATCCGTATTTGCTCAGCTAATCGATAATTTATGGTAATTGTATGCACATCACTATTTGTATGTGTTATCTTCGAATTGCAGCTATATTGTAGTGATGAGCTTCGATTTATCGGTATAAGCATTTTTAATTATATTGTATTTTATATTTGCATTATTTGATATTGTCGTGGCACAGTGGAAAGGCATATGACTGTAATGCGATGGTTGTTGGTTCGATTCTCATTCGGAAAAATGATTATATTTAAATAATTGTCATTTCTCCGCTTTGCTATACAAATCACGACATTGAATTTCGCCACTCAACACGCAATGTCTCCAAAATTTGATGGAAAGTGGGAAACAGGAGTGTCTCAATGGGAACGGAATGTCTTAACACCAGATTCCCAGGTCCCCTGTATGTACCCTGCTATGTGTAAGATACAGCGTTAAGCTAAAAAAAGATATTTCGCTTTCCACTTCTTTTCGTGCTTAATTTGTATTTTTCGTGTGAATCAAAAATCAAGGACTTTCATTTAATACTCGCATTTGATATTCGTATTAGTTGAGTTAAAAAAATCCCTTTCATTTAATACTCGTATTAGGTGAGTTACGCAAAAATTTGTCATCCGCCATTTTGTTGGTGCGGCCATTTTGTATTAAGAAAAATATTAATCAGCAGAACTGAAGCTGTGATCTAAATTTGAGCTCAATCGAACACCAGGATATGGGTCAAACTGAGCTTGCAAAATTTGACATACACTCACACACATACTAATATAGAAAGTTTAATAAAGGTTCTAATATAATTTTAACTCATTAAGTCTTCCCTCATCACGAAAAAGTGGGCGGAAAGCGGAGACTGGAGTATCTAAATTCTAAGTCCCTTCTAACTATCCTTTTATATGCGGAATACAGAGTGAAACTTTAAAAAAAAGTCTTTCAATATCTATACTATCGTATATCGTAATTAAAAGGAAAATCACTAGCATATGTAAATAATATACATATACATATGTAAATATTTATCCTATTGCATCGTCGGTCTGTTTGTACAGCGCTAATGACTCCTAATTGGCTGCAAGTGTGTGTGTTGAATTGTAAAATATAATGTAATGTCAAATTCATTCATCTTTTTAGCTTCACGCTGTATCCCGCATATAGCAGGATTCGCAGAGGGTATTTAGTGTTGACACACTTCGTTCTTTATTCATGAATGATATTAATTGATATGAAGAGATCTTATCTTGAGGCCGGTCGTGGCGCAGCGGCACGAGGTGTGACTGCAAAACCGACTGGTTGTGGGTTCGATCCCCACTCGAGGAGATGAAATATTTACTTAAATTTATATTTCCATTTCTTCGCTCTGGTGTCGAGGTTAAGCGCGGCGTTGAGTTCTGCCACTCAACACGCAATGCCTCTAGAATCCGGCAGAAAGTGGGGAACGGAGTGTCTTAACACTAGGTTCCCTCTGCCTACCCTGCTGTGTGCGGGATACAGCGTGAAGCTAAAGAGATCTTAATGACACGACTCTCTGTTTGGTGTTTTTAATCGACTACAAAAAAGGATATAATTGACCAGTTGGGATTGTGTGTAGGTGATATAGTTAGAATTGGATAATATTAGATTAATAGTATGATGGTCAATGCGACGGTTGTGGGTTCGATGTCTAGTCGGGGGAATTAATTGAGTTCATTTCCTCGCTCTAGTGTCAAGGTTAATCGTGGAGTGGCGTTGAGCTCCGCCACTGAACACGCAATGTTTTGATAATTGGGCCGAAAAGTAAGAAATGGAGTGTGACTCTTAATAATATGTTTCCTTACCTACCATGCTATATGCGGGATACAGCGTGTCGGCCAGAGCAAGGAATATTAATATAGTTTATAAGTCTGAGCGCGAATCGAATTCTCTACTGTCGCGTTTCCAGTCTGTCGTGGCACTGCGCCATGACGACCTCACAATTTCCTTCCATTGACGTTATAGAAACCCTAACAATTCATACACAAAAATATGTCTGTTAATAAGATTATTTTAATATTGTATAATTAAATTAAAGATCTCTGTAGTGTATACTTTCTTCGTTATATACCTACAAAGTTAGTGTTACGTATCCGGTATCACACGCGTGTGTGGTTTGTTTTTCTTTAAAGGAGTTGAGGAACCCTAAAAATAAATTTATCATATACTTTTTTACCCCCAAATTTAAATGAACACTCGAGAATTCGAATCCGCGATCTTCAACACGTATTACTGCTAAGCTGTCAAGGGTAACAATATGACAAAGGCTGTGAAGTATGCGGGCGGACATGAGAGCTCGGTAGTATTATTTAACCCTTTTTAAACTAAATACACTTCCTACAGCGTCTGACTGTAAATGTGATGGTTGCGTGTTCGATTTCCACTCGGCGAATGGCTTAATGCTGTATCCCGCATATAAAGGTCTTTTTCGTTTCCCATTTTTTGACTAATTTTCCAACTAATATATGTTGGGTGAAGGAGCCGCGTTTTATCTCGTTATCAGAGCGCGGAAATGAAAACATTTATTTCCTCAAGTGGGCATTGATCCCACAACCTTTAAAGTCAGACTCTGCTTCACCACGACAACGACGACGAGAATAATGGAGTGTTTTAACACTAGGTTTCCTATGCCTACGGTATTATATGAGCAACACATTGTGAAGAAATTGTTTTTCTCCCATATATGTAAGATGGCAAAAAAATTGTTTGAATCCATAATTACGTTCATAAAGACGACTTTCCCTCCTACTGTGCCAGGACAGTATCAAAAATATATTTCACACGTGTTTTTGGCAATTAATACACAATTTTGTGCCAAAAGTTTATGAGAAAAATGTGATAAACAAACACACAGACAGTGATATATAAAACTCCTTCACTTGGAATTGACAAATTGCTGACAAGATTTAATTAACGATTGTTTACGTGAATTAATTTGTCTCGTTTTGACTTTGTTTGTGGTAGTGGCTTCAAATTGAAGCTAAAAATATTATGTTTAAGTATTTTTTAGTGTATCGTATCCAAAGGGTAAAACGGGACTCTATTACTGAGACTCCGATGTCTGTCTATCCGTCTGTCTGTCAGTCTGGTGACTGAATCTCAGGAACCGTGACAGTGAGATAATTTAATTTTCACAGACGATATATTTCTGTAGCCGATATAGCAACAAATATCTACTACAAACAGAGTAAAATAAATATTTTAGGGGGCTCCCATAAACCAAACGTGACTTTTTGCGTTTTTAAAGATAATGGTAGGGAACCCTTCGTCCTGGTAGGTGATGTAAAACTTAGTGATAAACGCTCCGTTTTCCACATACTATCCGAATTTCGAAATACATCCGGTTAGTGGCGGAATTTAGCGCTGCGCTTTGCATTGCCAGAACTGAGAGAATTTTACATACTTTGAGAATTAAAAGGAAAAAAATATTCAAATATATATTCAAAGTATATCTTGAAAAAGTTTGGTAACATATCAATGTTAACAATTACTAATAGCAGCAGTTCCCCCGTGTTCTGCCCAAATGCTAAGACATTGAGTGCGCCATGTCCGAACTTACCACCGTGCTAAGCGTTTTCATTAGAGCGAAAAAATAAAAATAATCGAATACACAAGCGTCGCTTTTACATTTGGACTCTGTGTACCTTAAAATATTATATAATTATAATATAACAACAAGTTTAATGAAACTTTTGCTGTTTCGGTATTTTCACTGTAATTTTTTAAAATGTTAGCGTGACGGTTTTGGGTTCGATTCACAGTCGAAGAAATTACTCGCTCTGGAAACACGACAAAAAAATAACATGCAAATTGAGTGGTGCTTGCGGAACGGAGACTCTTAACACTAACTGCTCTCTATAGTTTCTACACTTATCACGCAATGTCTCCAGAATTCGGCGGAGAGTAGAGAAAAGGAGCGTCTCAATGGGAACAGAATGTCTTAACACTAGGTTCCCAGATTCAGTCTGCCTAGTCTGGTACGTGTGGGATACAGTGTGAAGGTAAAAAAGAGTAACTAATAACATTATAATCTGAAGTTATGACTTAATAAAGAACCACCATGGCACAGTTAAAATATATACAACTAAATAAGGTGGTCAGGTATACAAGTTCATTCTCCAAGTACACAACTTCGTGGAATATTTATGTTTATTCAATAGTCATTACCCAGGTCAGTCAGTAAAAACAAATCACCTGAATCGACACGTAAGTAATAGAGGAACCGAATTAAATTACTCAAATATTAAGTCCATTTTTCCGTTATGGTACCCAAAGCGCGGCGTTGAGTTCCACAGCTCGATAGGCAATGTATCGAAGATTAGACGATGAGTGGGAAACGGAGTGTCTTAACACTATAATTTCTTTACCTACCCTGTAATATCAATAGTGTAGTTTGATATGTGGGTTACAACGAGAAACTACTTCAACTTTTAATATAATAAAAAATATATATAAAATTATAGTAAAATCAATATTTCCATTCGCTCCAAACAAATTTGTGTTATTAAACAATCAATTACAACTTATACAACTGAAATACGTTTAGAACTAGAGCTTTTAAAGCTCCATACAGATCGATATCGACAAACTTCTATGAAATTCTCAAGAAATATACATAAAATAAGCTCACCCTTTTCAAAATATGGTAGAAACGATCTCTGAAACTCGATGGTAATCGCACAAACTGACACACACTACGTATACGTATATAATTGACTGACAGAACTGACAACTGACACGGACGGTGGTATAACGCGGACTGAGGCAAGGAATTTTGTTTTGTAGCTTTCGTGGCTTCGGTGTTGCCTGGTTTTGTTAGTATTATTGCCGTTTTTGTTTTTTTTTAAGTTTTGGGAACATTGTCTTCTTTTTATATAACAGCCTTTAAGTAATTGTATTGTCAAATTAATCACAAAATAGATTTTAAAATATATTATTATACAAATTTAAATTTTGAATAATTGGTTTGATTATATTTATAAAAAAGATAGTAATAAATTGATTTAACTTTACGCTGTATTCCGCTTAAAACAGGGTATGCAAAAACCTAGTGTTAATGTTCGATTCGTTACTTCCTTCCAAACTTTTAAGATCCTATTATCCTATTATCAGAGGAAGAAGATAAAAAATAACTCATTGTCCCGACGGAATCAGACCAGAGTCAGACAGCCCCTTATGTTGAATATTGTTTTATTTTGATTATGTTAAATAAAGTAATAACTATTAGTACGCCTTTCACATTTTTTACACCAAGTTTTTCTACAAATTATAAATATACACTATATTAATATATATTACTTGATAAATTAATTACAATTACATTATTCTACAAATTTAAATTTATATATTTTTTTACCTTTACGAGTACACACTTCTCATAATATTTGCTTATGTTTAATCTTATTTCTATGTAACAACAAAAAAATTACAAAGAAAAAACAACCAAAAAACCGACTAAATTACCCCAAGAACGGGGTAAACTTCCATCACACCAATACAGTTCCGATACCTGTATTACACACACATAGATATTCCTTTCGTTCCTTCTATACACTCACACACACAGCTACAGTTGATTGACACAAACGGGTTTGGGATTCGACTCCCGTGCAGGGGAAATGGTTCCGGGGGGTCATTATGAGCTTTTGATTTCTATTTTCTTGTCATAATACCAATTATTACGCTTTGTATAATTATGGAGTTGTGTAAGTCATGAAATTGTATTTTATTTGATTGTAATTATTTAAAAAAAGTAGTTTTAATTTATTAGTAGTAGTTTGAATTATAATATTTAAGCACGAGCGTATCTTGAGGCCGTCGTGTGGCAGAAACGCAATGGTTGTGGGTCCGATTCCAATGAAGTTTATATCATTTTTTTAACCCCTCTCTGGTATCTACCAGAAAGGGCGAATATTAGCGTATTTAGAGATATTTTCTGAGGGATCTGGGGCTGAACTTTAGTTTTGAACAGGTATGTTCGTGTAAATGTTGTTTATTTAATATTCAGGGCAATTTTTGTTGTAAGTATTAAGTATATTTTGTTATAATTTCTGGGGAAGGCACCAGACTATTCTGGGGTGAGCACGGACCACAGCTCTCCCTCATCCTACTTCCTTGAGTTCTATTATTCAACACGCAATGTTTTGAAAATTCAAAGAAAGTGAGAACGTGTGGAAAGGAAGTTAAGTTCTCTCTGCCTACCCTGATATGCAGAAAAAACTGTGAAGCCGTAAAAAATCATAGTATAATCTCTTGCCATATGTGTATTTAGAGATATGTTCCAGAGTGGCGTTAGTTAATTTATTTTATTAATTTACCAGAATTATTTTTTTGTTATAGAAAATTCTGTGGTAGAACTAGATCCTTTTAGGGTGGGCAAGGCCCTTGAAAATAGTCCACTCTCTACTTTCCATTCTTTCTCTGTATATCTTTCTAAATGTATCTTACGTTGCGTCGCGGTTTGGTTAACCAGATTGGAAAAATACATATTTTTTACTTTTTTGTTGTAGCCTGGAAACCTAGTGTTAAGAAACTCAGTTTTCATTATACACACACAAATATATTTCATTTCCTCACACTGGTAGCAAGACAAAGCGTGGCGTTAAGTTCCGCGGCTCATAACGCAATGAATCGAAAATTCAGCGATGCTTGGGGAACTGCTACAATATGCAGGATACAGCGTGAAGTTGAACAAATACATTTTATTGCACTGATAAACATATTAATATATTTTAAGAAATTATTCAGTTTTTTTTAATATTTTTGCAATGTAATTCTTAATCTTTGTGCAAAGCAAAGCAAAGCTTGTGCTAGATTTGTGACGCGATTGATGGGTGTTCGAAATTCACTTAAGGTAAACCTTATATTTTTGTTTTTTTCTTTGTTTAGCTTTGAGCTCTGTCTTGTGTAGATACATATACCTACTTATTATATATCTGAGTAAGCAAAACTTATTATCTTAGTTGTAGTGTATAAAAAAATAATTAATTTCCGCGAATGGGAATGAAATCTAAAACATGGCCTCTTATGGCCTCCATGTTTTTAATATCGCGCATTTGATGCAACAATGACGTCTTTGCAGATTTTCATTGTATTTAAGGAATCGTAATCAAAATTTGTAAATAGTCTTTCCGCATAGATTTACATATTTAACATAACTTTATTCTATTTACCTCTTTCTTATATAATTTAAATGGAGAGTGGAGTGTCTTAATACTACAGATCTATTCTGCATGAGGGATACAGAGTGAAGCGACACAGGCGTGGCATTAGTTTTTGCACTCGTCATGTCAAATGCCTCAAATAAGAGAGAGAGAGAAAAATATTTTCCAGGGGCGGCCTCTTCTCCAATGGGTTAATGACAATGTAGCACGTATTTAAATAGCACTGGTCAATAAAAAATAACTTTTTTTTGCCGTTATTTGTAATCGATATGAGATTACTTTAAATATATACAAAAAATGACACACCCAGTTTCTTCGAAAAATATGATTATTTTCCACTTAAAAAAATATATCAATGAACTCAAGGCATTAGTTTGTAGGTAAGATTCCTGGCTAAAGAATGACATTCGAAACGTCTTGGTTATATGACTGTTGATAAAAAAATATATTTTAAAGCACTATTATTCAGAGTACAAACAATAAAGCAAACAAAATTGAATTGTTAGTGAAGGTTAATAAATATTTCATAAATAATAACAGTTAAGTTTAAGTCGTAATTAATTCAACACATAGATAAAGACCGATTTGATCTTCAAAGAAATATTAAGTAAATACATAGATTCTTCGGTTCGTTCGTTCGTTTGAAATAAATCTACATAAAAATGCCTAAAAACAGCCTTTCTACGTGTACTCTGTAATAACCACATTTTTACCAATTGTACATTTAACCAATAAATATAAAAACAATTTAAAAACTGTACAGGAGTTAATATGCAATCATTACAGTTATTTACAAAGAATATTATAAATCCTTCAAATCAATAATTTAATATTTAAGGCTGTTTCTGAAAGAATAAATTAAATTACTCTCTGACATCAGCACATTTAACCGAATTTTAAATGAAATTTATTATGATGAGACGTACATTACATAGGTAAAAAGAACGTAGGTACCTAATATTACAAAAATATATACGTATAAGAAATAATTAGCTTTATGTATATGTTTATAAATATCAAATATCACATACATTGGTCGTATTGTTTAATTCAAAATAATCAAACTAGTAAAAAAATATATTAGAATATTACAGATTATAGTAATAAAAATCATATTATAAGTCATTACAGTTGTCAGTCAATTCTGTTTATTAGATCAATAATTAAGCGGGCGAAGCCGCGGGCGTGCCGCTAGTAATATATATTTACATAAAAATATTACATACCCCATATATCTTCAGCTCCAAAAAGCATCAATGGATATGAATAAAGCGCATAAACAAGAACAATACGTTTTATTGCCGCGATAAATACCAACAAAATGGCGGTCACACGTCAACTGTCAGGTGCAGTTCGCGCGTGAACGCCGCCGCCATGTTGGATTTAGTGCGACGATCGTAAAATATACAGCTTTGTATTCGGAAAATGTGTTTTTATTTTGTTTATTTTATCTATTCTTTTTGCTTCTCAATGTA